>JAAALK010000290.1:73866846-74022474 GCA_019279435.1 Zizania palustris | reverse complement strand
ATTAGCCGAAAGAGATATTAAAATAGAATAAAATCAACAAACCAGTCGAAGCCCGTCCGGTTCAAAGTCTGATGCGAAGGGTGCACCGAAGGGTACCTTCGGCGTCTGGTGCGAAGTGCTCCGCCGAAGGGTGCTTCGGCGTTCGGGACTGATCCGGCCGGAGATGGACTCCGAACGGATCTGAACGCGGTGATCACCTCCAAACAGCGGGTTCGGAGTACGATCTCCGACACGGCAAACTTCGGCGTCTTGTGCGAAGTACTCCGCCGAAGGGTGCTTCGGCGTTCGGACTGATCTGGTCGAAGATGGACTCCGAACGGATCCAAATGCGGTGATCACCTCCAAACAACGGGGTTCAGTGTGCGATCTCCGATGCAGCGAACTATAGAGTAGTGGCGCGAGAGCCACGCGCGAGTGCAACTTCGTCCGGTGCGGAATATGGTCTTGGCGAAGCCTAGGGCGACGAAGTCTGCTGGCAGAGCCTGTTGTCGAAGCCTGCGGTCTCATCGAAGGGTGTCCCGGGGACCTCTGGAACCGATCTCTCAGCTCCAGACACCTTCGGAGAAGGGGGCTCCGAAAGCGCGAAGCCTGCAACAGAAGAGTGCGAAGTACCATTCAGCCTGAGGACCGAATTTCGCTAAGTGTTGCACGAGTAGCGAAGGTAGCAATCTATTACGCAGATTAGCGGATACTTCACAGGCGAAGTAACAAGGCGATAGCAATCTGTTACGTAGATTAACGGGGACTTCACAGGCGAAGTACCAAGGCTTACCACTATTCCGTAGCGGCGGACGAAGGGCTTCCAGGCAAACCCACGAAGAGGTACATGAAAGTAAAGGTAAAAGTAAAAGTACGATCAAAGCATGGCTTTGGTTTGGTTTGAGTTGGGGGCTCTCCACCCGGCCAGGCCTCTCTATTTATAGAGGGTTAACTCTAATATAATCTACTATTAATCCGGCCGGATAGAGATAAAGATTGAGCTGGAAAACGCGTCCAACTCTATCTCTGCCGAGGTGGGCTTTGGCCAGGCCCACCGAGGCCTGCTCCCCAGGCCGAAGCTTCGGTAGCATGGTCTTCGGCCAGGCCCATTGAGGCTTGATCCTCGGGCCGAAGCTTCGACAGCGTGGGCTTCGGCCAGGCCCGTCGAGGCTTGCTCTTGGGCCGAAGCTTCGACAGCGTGGGCTTCCGAAGCTCCAGCAGCGTGGGCCTCCGAAGGCTTCCGAAGCTTCGTAGCGTGGGCCTCCGAAGGCTCCTAGCCGAAGCCCATGGGCTGGTTGGAGGCTTTCGGAGCCCATAGCTTGACGGGCTTCGTCCCTGTAGGGCTTCAAACAGACCCTGGACATGTGTATTTTCGGCCCAAGTCACCAAAAATCGATATTTTGATAATCTAGCCATTAATGCCATTTTTTGCTATCATCAGAGTGGATTCATTTTTAACCCATAACGACACATTCTCTCAAAAGACAATCTTAAATCGGCTAAGTGATGATCAAATCCATACGATTTAACGATTACATCATCAATATATATGTCTACTACAATACCGAATAGATCATGAAAAATTAAGTTCACAGCTCTTTGGTATGTAGCCCTAGCATTTCTTAGTCCAAAAGTCATAACAACCCACTCAAATAATCCGACAAAACCAGGACAACGAAAAGAAGTTTTAAACACATCTTCTTTGGCCATAAAAAATTGGTTATAGCTGGCATCGCCATCAAAAAAACTAATCACTTTATATCCAGAAGCATTACTAACTAACATGTCGGCTATGGGCATCGGTACTCATCTTTTGGGTTGCTTTACTTAAGTCCCTAAAATCAATGCATGCTCTAATTTTACTAGTGTTTTCTTTTCAACATGAACAATATTAGAAATCCATTCTGCATACCTACATGGTCGAATGAACATAGCTTTCAATAACCGATCAATTTATCCTTTAACGCGGTCATATATTTTAGGATTAAATAGCCTAGGTTGTTGCTTATATGGCATAAAACCAGGCTTAATGGGCAACTTATGCTCTACTGAATCCCTACTTAAACAAGACATTTCATCATAGCTCCAAGCAAAGCAATCAACAAATTCTTTTAACAACATACATACATTGTTTTCTTGATCAGCATCCAATTTTGCATTAATAAACGTAGGCCGAAGGGTGGTCCCATCACCAATGTCAATTTCTTGGGAAAATTACTCACATGCCATTATAATTTTCAGAAATTGCCTGTATGCCACTGTCAGTGACTGTGGCGGCCCCCATCTGTCAGTGACACATCGATGACATATTGGCAAACCGCAATTTCTTCAAGTGGATCATCCAATGAAAATCCTTGCCCAAGCTTCTGTATACCATCAAAATCTTCAATAGTTTCATGCATATCGTTCATCCCTGAACGATATTCTTTGGTGCACTTTTGCAACCACTTGATGTTGTCTTTTCATTCATTTATTAAAATGACAAATTGTTAAGCTGATCTACCTTAATAGGCTGCACATGCATGGGTACAAAACCTTCCTTACCGATACTCCGATAGAAACATAATCAGAATCTGAAAAATCTTTGGCTGATAAAACACGCGTCTCTTCCTACTGCTAATCTAGGGGGAAATCTGTGAATGTGATATAATATGAACTATCTGCTTTGATTATTTCTACTTCATCCCCAACCCATTGTACTACGGGTTAATTTTTTCCGTGCCATTACAATTTTCACGGTTTGCCAATATGTCATTGGTGTGTCACTGACAAATGGGGACCGCCACAGTCACTGACAGTGGCATATAGGCAATTTCTGAAAATTATAATGGCATGCGAGTAATTTTCCCTTGTACTAAACATTGATGCACGGTAACATCCTAACAGAATATTGTACTGACCCTTGACATCAACGACAAAGAATGCAGTCGGCATCGTTTTGCTCCCTATCGCGAGTTCCATAGAAATAGAAATAATACCTTTTGCTTCAGCTAACTCTCCAGTGGGTTACCCACTGACATATTAGTTCTTTTTAACTCACTCTCATCTCCAGAGAACTACTCCCAGCAGAAAGTGCCAATCTTTTCCTTGCAGGTTAACTAGCTTCCTTGTGATGATCAAAAGCTCTGGTCACCTGATCCCAATGACCATCAGGAACCACAACAGCATCACATGATCTAGCTTCATGGTTAAATTGAGCTCCTCTGTTCTTCAAGTGTCCTCCAAGCATATGCTCTGTTAGTACCCATTCTTGATGAAATGAATTCCCTAATCCAGCAAGAATATACCCACAGATTGAAACCCCATGGAAAGAATTGTGGGTACACATGAAGTGCATAGTTCCAATATGCTGGCCCCATCTTGAAATATGGCTGTTGATCATATGAATTTATTTTCCAATTTTTATGACCATATGAATGTGTTACCAGATAAGATAAAGGAAATAATTTTACTCTATAAACATCTGATGTCCCAATTTCACTACATTGTGCTAGGAACTGCCCATTCTGCTCAAAAGTCAAAAGTTGATCTACTATCCTCCCCTGTAAATTTAACAAAATCAGGAATTTTGAAACCACGTGGATATGGCGTGAATCAAAATAATCTGGATATGGTTTTTGATAGGCGCGTGCTTTACCCTTAGGTTCTAGACCAAATTCTCAAAGCATACTAGCAAGTTGGTCCTTAAAAGTTTTAGAAGGTTGCGGAGAATTAGCTTGTGATACTGGTTTAACATATGTATGTGGTGGTAATTCTAGTTGTCACGGGTGCAAGGAAATCCACGAAACTAGTCTTCTTTATTGATAAGAAAACGAAGTAGTTGGTCGAGGGCTCTGGACCTCATCGGCGCGAAGGAGCCGTAACGGCCGGACACACCAACGAGGCATGGGATACATGAGGTAAAGCCTAAACTAAATACTCGACAAGACCTCTAGTGCATTAGCTTTGTTTATATATGCATAGGGTTGATCTAATCTAACAACTTTATTCTGATTCTTACAACCTTAACTTCCTAGGACTCCTTTAATCTAACAACAAAACATATTGGACTCTTAACTAATCTGATCTCTAATTAACCCTTGCGGACTGGACTACTAACCAAAATCTGATCAACGCTTTGATCAGCACCTGATTTTTGTCCAAACATATCATCACTAGTACACTGAGTGTCAGCAGCTAGTGCTTGCCCTGGTGTCATTTGTGGTGCTCTTTCATCCACTGAGGAATTCTTGCCTGATTGTTCATTACCATTAATTCTAGCATCACTTGGGGTTTGCTTTGGTGTAGTTGATGGTACCCTCTTGTCAATACTTGCTGTGTTGGCCAACTCATCATTGCTAGGTGCATCAGGAGCTAGCTGCTTGTTTGGTTGGAGGAGTCAAGCCATCATCAGGGGGAGCTTCATTTGATGAACACTGGCAGGAGAAGTGCCTAGATCTCTCTTTGCAGAAGGCCTTCCAGAGGGATGAACACTGGCAGGTTTGGTCTCAGTTTTATAGAAACCATGCATGTTCATCCCTTTCATGGGGAGCTTTGGTTGGTCTTGCACTAGATTTATTTATGAGGAGCAGCTGCTTCACTGGCCTCATGTGTTTCAGGGATCTTATCAGAGGGATGGGATTTATCAGGAGCTATAGGCCTTGGGGTTGGAGTTTTTTCAGTGGTAATAAACAAGTTGTTTTCTTTTTCTAGGTGAAGGTTTATTGTCAGAGGGCAGAGCTTGCTCTTCTTGTGGAACTGATGAAACTGAGGTTGAGATTATACCAGCACTAGGAGGTTGGACTAGTATTGGCCTCACCTAATTCAGATTGGTAGATTTTGAACATAGTGGATCCGTTAACAAAATCACTTTCACGGCCCAAGCATAAGGCGCATGTGAGTTGCATGAGTCATGTGTATGTGGGAGTTGCTAGTGATATCTATGCTAATGTATGAGGGTAATTGTTATTTTGTTTCTTGAATAAATATCGTTTGCATTTAATTGATAGGTACAACTTGTTTTCTTTTTCTAGGTGAAGGTTTATTGTCAGAGGGCAGAGCTTGCTCTTCTTGTGGAACTGATGAAACTGAGGTTGAGATTATACCAGCACTAGGAGGCTGTAGTTTTAGATATTGTAGTTTCAGTTCACAAGATTAATACACTAGAATTCAGAAGCTAGAAAACATCAGCTACTCAGAGTAGCTAGCTATTAAGAACCTCTAGATGCTAGAAGCTGAAACAAACATGTCCCTCAAATTGGTAGATTTTGCAACAAACAGAGTTACCTTGTAGATATGTTGGTCCATCATAGAATGGAACTGGAACACTCCTGGATGCCTACAGAGGCATAGTAAACAGAATGTTGCAATGAGAGATAAATTATTAAATTTATGCCTGCATAAACTCAAGAAACTGCTGCTTATATGATTAGGTATTGCCAAAAAAACAAAGTAACAACAAGGAAAGAAATAAGGCAACTGTGGCATGCAGCAAGTACCTGGAGTCTTAGTCTTGTTTGTTTGAGCTTTAGCTTTTCAAACTTTCTAAAAAGTTGGCTTTTGGCTTTTGCAACTTAGAAAGGTGACTTTTCAAAACTAGGTTTTGGAAAGCTAATATCGTTTGACAACCTAGCTTTTGAATGGTGGGACGGAATGACTGTTCTGTGGGGTCCATAGAATGTTGCCGTGAGGGCGTAGCATGGCTAGGCGCGATGGGGCGGCCAGGCGGTGGCGACGCTGAAAGGGGCAATGGGGGTTGGGCGACGGCAACATCGGAGGGGGTGGGGCCGGGTGGCGGTGGGGTTGTGTGGCGATACCACAAGACCGAAGGAGAGAGAGACAACACAAATGGAGATGGAAAGCTATAGAAAGTTCACATTTTACTGTTTTCCATGTAATCATAGCTTCAGTGTGCTTTTGTCTTTGGGAAAGCTCAGCCTAGAAGCTGACTGTTTATTTGAGCTTTCGACTGTTCAGAGTGGAAAACTACTAGAAAACTTAAACAAACAGAGCCTTAGTATGTCCTTGTAAGAGTCGTCGACAGTCTCAAACTTGATGTCTTTCTCATATAGGCATTGCAAGCACCCTAGACACATTTTGTAGGATCATGGATTTCTCATGGTATACCTTCACAACAGGAGCTCCTACTCCAATCCTAAGCCATGTCATGATAGCAAGAGCTCAGGGTTGCTGGTTGAAGAATTGAAGGATATGGTAAGCAAATATGCTAACTTCACCCTAAATTTCTTAATATAATAAGGTTATCTCCCTCCAAGAAGAAGCAAAGAGAAGATGCTTAAAGGGAGAACCTATGCAAAAGTGATGGCATTGTGAGATGTAGAGTAAATTAATGGAAATAAAGAAAAAGATAAGATAAAGAGAACAAAGGGGAGGAGCTAAGAAAAAGCAAAACCAATCAGTATAAACCGGACAGATGATGGACACCCAGGTTCCTTTGTCTAAGCTTGTTTCGGACCGTTCTAGTTCCAAGATTTTTTGGAATAGGTATAACTAAGTTTTAAGAAATCTTGGAGCTAAAATTGTGGATTGATTAAGAGTATTTAGTTGGATAATTTAGTTTTTATTTTATATAAAAATAAAAATTTAAATTGTTTTATTATATTATATAAACACTAGATTCAACCTGAGTACTGACAATGCCATTAACCGTCTAGTGAGTTCTTTATGTAAAGCAGCATATATATGAGCCTCTTTATATATGTAGCTTCTGGCAAATATAATTACTTTCATAATCTTGAAACTCTTCGAAACGGTTTAAATTTTGGACCTAAATTATTATGAAACTCAATAGCTACAAAATTTAGAAATAAACTAAAATTCAAAAGATAGAAAATATCAACAACTTCTTAGAATCTGAATCCTTAGACCCTGTTTGTTTGGGATTTCCGGCAGCTTTCCATCCTGAAAAGTCGAAAGCTCAAACAAACAGTCAATTTCTAGGCTGAGCTTTCTGAAAGCCAAAAGTCACAGAAGTTATGATTACATGGAAAGCCCAGAAACAGTGAAATATGAGCTTTCCGCAGCTTTCTATCTCCATCTGCGTTGTCTTCCTATCCTTCGGTTGTCTGACGTCACCCTGGTCGTCCCTGTCGCCCCGTCCGGTGTCCCCTTACCCTTCCCTGCCACCCCGTCCGGTATCGCCCCACCCTTCCCCGCCGTCCCGCTTGGCGTCGTCGTCGCCCGGCCCCGCCGCCCCTTCCGTCGTCACCACCGCTCGGCCTCCCTACCCTACCCGATGCAATCGTGCCCTGCCCCATTTGGTGGACACTACAGAACAGTCACTCCATTCCACAATTCTAAAAACTAGATTGCTAAATGGTATTAGCTTTCCTAAAGCTAGTTTTCGAAAAGCCACACTTCAAAATTGCAAAAACCGAAAACTAGTTTTCTGAAAAACTCAGAAAGCTAAAACTCAAACAAATAGGACCTTAGTCCTGTAACAAAAGCCTTGAGTTTTACTAACGTGCTCCACTCCATTACTTGAACCCTTGGTCGCGAGCGAAGTAGAGTAGCTCATATAAAAATATAAAATGCATTGCCCAATATAGGGCCCTGTTTGGCAACAAAGTTTTTTGTAGTTTTGGAAGCAATACTGTTGTTGGCGCAAAAGATTACGCTAACAGGTTTTCAGATATTAGAAACTAACAAACGAAGTGTTTGTGAAATGAACTATTTCAAGCCTCCGAATTGGATAATAGCTTGAAGTAATTTGAAGTTGTGTATTGAATAACTGAGTATTCGATCCTCATTACAGGGTAAAATGGGGGTATTTATAGGTAAAAATCTTAAAGAAAAGACATTTTTACCCCTCAATTACAACCGACATAGTGGAAACTATTCGGTACCCCTAATAGGGTTAGAAAAGGTAAAAGACTAATCTGATCAGAAAGAAGATAAGTCTTCCATCCTCGCTGGCAGATAAGCTCTCTGAAGATTCGATCTTCGAAGTTATACTCCGAACAGAAGTTTGCATTGATTCTTCGAACTTGATCACATACTAAACCAAAGTTAATACTGGAGCTTCGGTTTAGTAGTCTTCCTTTGTCTTTATTACTGTAGAAACCTAAGGATGAAGTATTTTCCCCCAACAACTGTAGTATTGAGCAATACTACAATATTTTATACTAAAAGGTGTTTGGCAACTCCATCTGAAATCTATGTAAAGTAATTGTAGTATTATAAATATTGTACTCAATCTACCCTATTGAAAACTTTGGTATGAAGCACTTTTTCAAAACTGTGGTATTATAAATTATGGTACTATCATGAACATAGTATAGTATAATTTTTGAAATATTGTAGTTTCTAAAAACGGTGTTCCCAAACAGGGTCTAGATTCGTCCATCCATTGTAAAGCAGATGCAAAGTGCACCGCACGGTAGCACATCGGTTTGTCAAAAAGGCAAGTTTAGCATCAGAAACTGTAATGAAATCTATCAGTATGTAGCAGACAGATATGAATTAAGGACAGATGATGGGACTTTGTACCATCCTACATTTCTAAAATTCCGAATATGGCAGTGAAAGTTCACCGGTTTCATATATATTATTGAAAACTTATTATTTTTATATATGCTATTGTTTTATTTTTTATGTCCATATATAACAAAACTGCAAATGAGCTGCAGAGTTAAAAATCGAGATGATGAATTGGGTGGTGCAATACAAATTTTAATTTGGGTCTGTTTGGTTGGACAAGATGGAATACAACCCTATTCTCATTTTTTCTACTTTTCTTTTATTTCGTAAAGTGTCACCTCGTCTTATACCTTCCATTTAAAAATAAAGAAAAGTGGCCAATAGATTGGGAGCTTTCGATCGTAGTTTCCAAAGTTAGAGCATCTCCAAAAGATTGGTTATTTGGCTCTTCAAGCCAAATTTTAGCCATTAAAGCAAAAAACATATGTCAAAAGAGTGACCAACCGGATGACCAAGCTATCTAGCTGGCCAAATTTAGCCAGCCAATTCAACTGGCTACTCTTGGTGGCCCCACGCGCCAGGAGGAAAAGAACGCCCTTGAAAAAAACAAATAAAGAAAGAAAAAGGGAGAAAGAAAAGAGAAAAAGAAAATGAATATAAATAAAAATAAAAAGAAGAGAATATATATATTTTTAATTTTTTAAAATTTGAAAACTTTATAATTTGAAGATTTCTAAGGTTAGAAATTGGAATTTTAAAAAAATATATTTTTTTCAAAATCTTTTGGAATTTTAAAAGTGAGGAGTAATTTTCAAAATCTTTTGAGATTTTAAAATTTTATAACTTGGGATTTCTAAAGTTAGAATTTAAGATTTCAAAAAGAAATTAAATCTTTCAAAAAGAAGAGTAAATATAATTTTAAAAATTCTAAATTTTGAAATTTTGAAAATTCGAAATTTTATAACTCGGGGATTTCTAATGTTATAAATTGGGATTTCAAAAGAAACCAAATCTTTCGAAATATTTTGGGATTTTAAAAGTGAAGAGTAAATTTCTAGAGAGTTAAAAATAGACGGTATGTTAGAATGTATAGCAAATTTAAAGAGAAATCTTTTTAGAAAGTTTGTTAAATAGACAAATAGAAAGTCAAAAATGAATAGACTTTTGGAGATGCTCTTACACGGGTGTTAAATAGTACTACTAGTACTACTTTAAAAGTAACCAATGGATTAGACAGCTTCGATCATAGTTTTCAAAGTTACACGGGATATACGTTTTACGCGGAAAAAGAGTATCATTTTATTTGTGCAATGCAGGAGGGGAAGCGGCTCCTCTGCACTCGGAGGGCGGACTGCAGAGGGCAGTCGGACTCCATAGCCGTCCGATCTTGATCGGACGGTGCGGAGCCCCCTTCGCTCTCTCCGAAACCTCCTGCGAAGTGGGTCCCACCGGTGCGAAGCCTCCCTCGCGCAGCCGTCCGATCGAAATCGGACGGCAATGAGGAGCCGACTTCCCTCTGCAGTGATCTCAAATCTGCAGGAGGTCTCTGTCGACGATCCAACCACCCGAAACCATTTGCCGTTTCATCAGATTTTTTTTTTCGTGGAGCATTGACACTCGGTACAGCGATGCCTCCCAGTAGTTTTCACCCACGTTGAACATTTCCGCCGGCGTGCACCGATCTGTTGGCGATTGCAGACGACGCATGCAGCTCTCGATCCGGTCGCCGTAGAAACTCACGTTGCAGACACCCTGTTTTTTCCTTTGGTAATCAATGTGCCGTTGAACGAAAATGAAACCGCAGTTGCTTCACTCCCCAGAATCCGATTTCCATCAGTCGTCGTCGGCTACTAGTAACCCATCGTTTAGCCACCGTTAGTAACCTACACTCCCTCCTCCTTTTATAATATAGCGGAGCCGGGTTGAACGAGACATTTCGTAATACAATGAATCTGAACAGTAGCGTTGCCTACCTAGATTCATTGTATTATAAAATCGCTATTCATACTCTTTATATTATAAAATATTCTGTCTAATTTTAGGGCCGTATTTACGATTTGGAGGTCCGGGACGAAATAGGTTAGGGGGCCTCAAAATCTGAGCATATAAAATTTGAAACTTCAAATCTACGACACCAAAGCTATAGCACGTTGAAATAAACTTTTAAATTTCTTAATTTTCTATAAATTTTTGAAGTGTTCTAAAATAAATTTTTAATTTTCTTTCAATTCTCAAAATCTTAGCATTAAAAATTTGAAAAACTTTGAAGCTATACTACCGTATTTGAAATGAACTTTTGGTTTTCTATGATTTTTTGAAGTATTCTGAAATGAATTTTTTAATTTTGAAGTCTTTTGCCGGCTCAATGGCACAGGCAGAAAAAAGGAAGCAACAATAGTTAATCGACAAAGGCCCTGTATGGATCGAGGGGTTAGAGTTAGTTTGGGTTAGATTTACCCTAACTAACCCCAAAATATCCATACAGAAAGGTTAGAGTTGGGCTATTTCAATCTAACCCATCAAAAAAATTAGCACCTTCAAGAGGTGCTAATTGGGGCTAGTTTGTGTGAGGCCCACCCAAAAAAAGGATTTCCAGCCACACAAGATCTCTACACAGCCACACAGTGGGACTAGTCTGGCAACAATAAATCAAGCTGAAAAGTAGTCAAATTATTGAAAAAATAATTAATTCTAACCTCTAACCCTTGCATCCATACATTTTAGGGAAAATTACTCACATGCCATTATAATTTTCAGAAATTGCCTACATGCCACTGTCAGTGACTGTGACGGCCCCCATCTGACAGTGACACAACGATGGTATTTTGGCAAACCGTAAAAATCATAATGGCACAGAAAAAATTAACCCATTTTAAGAGCTAGAGTTGTTTCAAAGTTAATTTAGGGTTACAATCTAACTCTAACCTCTAACACTGCTAGAGTTTCCATACAATGCCAAAATGTAATTTTGAGAGCCCTAATTATTTGGGGGTGCACACCGGTTGCACCCGCTAATCGACGGGCCTATCTAATTCTAGTTTGATATATTATATGACTGTGAGAGAGTAGTACTATCTATGTATAAATGATAATGTATGTGCATAAAAAAAACATAATTTTTATTATTGACCGCTGTAGAAATACTCGTTTCGTTTCCCGCCATACCCCATGATTTTTTGTTTTCATACAAAAACTAGTTTAGCAATAATGATGTATTAAAGAGTCGTACGAGAAACTTAAATATTTATACATGCTTTAATAAATTTATGCAGTATATATAGATTAAATTTTTTATTAGATATAGATCAAAACAGAAAGCAATAAGGGCTCTTTTAGAACGGAGTTTTTTTCAAATAAATTTCGAAAGATTTCATCTAGTTCCTAAGAAAATTTTGTAAAATTCGTAAGATACGAAAGAGCATGTGGGAAGCGTGGTCTCGCAGGCACCGCTGCGGTGTCAGCAAGTGACAAGAAGTTTCTGACTTTGCTTTCAGCTGAGCTGCCTCGTGTGCTTGCAGTGACACAGAAGCTTAGTCGTTAAGGCAGAGCGAGTGAGGTAACAGGTAAGGATTCAGGAAGGCTGGGCGCGTAGGCTCCGTAGCCTCAACCACCCGGCGCGCGCCTGGCCATTTATTCTCCAGCAAACACATCTGACCATGAGCCTTCCTGCTGCTTGCTGCTGTGGATGTGGATGGACTTGTTCCGCCACCCACCTGCTAAGCCGTCTTGAGGTTGGATCGACATCCGTTGTCCCTATGTGCCGTTCGATTTCGATCCGACGAATATCAGAGAAGATTTCGAAGGTGGCTTCGTATATGGATCGGTCCATCTTCATAGCATCGGAGGAGACTTCGCACCGTTCGGTGGCGAAGCTAGAGTAAAACTGAGGCGGTGTGCCGCTTTAAGCGATACACCGTATTAAAGGTGTGTTTGGTTCTATTTTTAAAATTTGCTTCTACTGTGAAAAGCAAAAGCTGGACCAAACGGGTTTACAAAGACTGCTTCTGCTGTGAAAAAACGGTTTTTTTTCTAGTACAAATTTGGAAGCAGTTTGGACCCTGCTTTTCTGCAGTAAACACAGGTGACCTTAAGCCTTCCTGCTGGGATGGATGTGGATGGACTCGTTCCGCCACCCACCTGCTAAGATGTCTTAGGTTGGATTGAGATCCGCTGCAGGGGCGGTCGATCCTTTTTTACCGTTCGATTTCGATTCGACGAATATTGTAAGAGACTGCGAAGGTGGCTTCGCACATGGTTCGGTCCACCTTTATAATGTCGGATGAGACTTTGCACTGTTGTATCCACGCCGGACAACGCAGATCGCAACTGCAGAGTGCAGTTGAGAGGAGTGATGTCAGAGGAGCCGCTTCCCTTAGGTTTTAAATCTTTACTATTATAAAAAGACAAGTTAATAGTAATCGTCAATTCTACATTTGATATGGCGCACACCCCAGCTTGATGCTGCCCCGCCCACATCTCTTCCAACCGCCACGCCTAGGGCGATGTAGACACCTATCCCTTTAGATCCATGAGTGTGCCGGACAGATTTGATCTTCTCATATATATTACGAATATATTTTAATTCGTAACAACGCACGATCATCTAGCTAGTATTGATATATTCTATGGTACATACTGTTTTTCTGACTTTTTAATTGTAGAAATGTTAAAATATAACTATGTAACAGTATTTTTCATGATAAATTTATTAATGACATTTCATTTCAGCCTATCAAATTATAATATATTTTAATATATTGTGTTAACAAGAATTTACTTTTATGTCTTCAACTTTATCAAAAAAAATTTTGTTTTTACCTCTAACCTACCCACCTTTGGTTCATAAATAAAAAAGTTATATTCCTTCCTTGAATATTTCTTATAGCACTTTGTAATACTACTTTCTTGTTGATCATAGTCACTTCAATATTTTATTTTCATTACTAATTTATTGAATTAATCTTAAAAGTAAAGTGTTTATTGGATAGAAAGAGTAATATTTAAGATTTAAGAATTTGACTACGCATATTTTGGGATGTAATCTAAATGAGACGAGAAACATAGGTAGGAATAAATGACTTTGTTTGTTTCAGTTTCTGACGGTTGCAGTTACTTTTACAATGTGACGAAGAAGAACAAACGGTCCAGATTCTAGATTCAGATTGTGAGAATTAGCAGTTGTAGAAACTAGAAATGAACTAGAATCCAGAAGCTGAAAACATCAGCTACTCAGACTAACTAGCTATTGAGAATCTCTAACTGCTAGAAACTGAAACAAACACATCCGAAAGCTTGCGTGGCAGCAAACGGTGACGGTGCACGGGTGACCTGGCAGACCAAGTTCATGCGTGCACCGGGTGATCACGTCGCCTCCTCGACTAATCTAATTTCGCGGGTCACTTTTGTCTCCGGCTGATTAATTAATTAACGCGTTTAAAATAGAGCGTGTACTAATCCCCAAGCATATATACATATAGAATTTTCGTGGGCAAGAACTCGATCGATCAGCAATTCCCCTTATGAAATTCGCAAGTTGAATCTGATGAGCATCCCATCCACTACACCGGCAAGCAATTCCGCAGAATTCATGGAGGCAGCGGCAGCGGCAGCGGCAGCGGCCAGCCGGTCGTCGTACTCGTACTCTCCGGTGGGGCTCCCCGGCGACGGCGGGAGCTTGTCACGTCTGCCGGCCCGTGTCGCCGGCGCAGTGGCCCGCGGCGTGGTCACCTTCGTCTTCGCCACAGGTCGGTCGGTCGGTTGATTTCCTCGATCTTGCGTTGATTCCACTAGCTGTGCTAACTGCTAAGCTAAGCTGTTTCACGGTGGTTCGATCGGCCATGCTTCTGTTCTTCTTCTCCTTACGCCTGCAACTGTTGTTGCTACAGTGGGCACGATTCTGGGGGCGATCACCGGCGGGCTGATCGGGCTGGCGACGGAGAGCGGCATGGTGCGCGGCACCGGCATCGGGGCGATCTCCGGCGCGGGTGGTGGCCATGGAGGTCGTCGACTCGTCCGTGGCCATGTGGCGCTCCCACGAATCGGGGATATGGAGTGTTCTCTACGTGGTACGCCAAGATTTCTAGTGTCAGCTGGTGATCATTTCGTTTCGCGTTGCTAAATTTGCTTTCTTTTGATTTGTTGGTTCATCAGCTTGACGTGATCTGGAGCCTCCTCACTGGTCGCCTCGTGCGCGAGAAGGTTGACCCCGCCGTGCAGAACGCTGTGGACAGCCAGGTAGGGAGCTAATCAAGCAGCTCGCTTGATCAATCCACGACGAGATCGATGATAGTCTGGTTGATTGCGAGGCGTCACGGCACTCAGCTGGTGAAATCTTGGTTGTTTTTCGCGCAGATGAACGCCGCGGACTCGCCGTTCAGGGAGAGCGCGCCGACGCTGTCGGAGATGTTCGACACCGGCGCCGCCGCCGCCGCCGCCACGGGCATGCCGATGGACGCCATCGCCGCGCTCCCGGTGGCGAGGTTCACCCATCACACCGCTGCCGCCGACGCGCACGGCGAGCGCGCCGGCTGCTCCGTCTGCCTTCAGGTCCGCGTCCATCCATCTTGAATACTCTGCACCTGCAAGCCGCCGCCGCTGCGGCAGCCAAACCATCCGCCCGGAAGGACTAAACGCGAGCGCCGTGTGAATCTTGTGCAGGATTTCGAGGCCGGAGAGGAGGCGCGGAGCTTGCCGGGGTGCGGCCACACGTTCCACCTACCCTGCATCGACAGCTGGTTGCTCAGGCACGCATCCTGCCCCTTGTGTCGCCGCACGCTCGCCGCCGTCGCCGGCTAAGCGAGGCAGCTAGCCACTAAGCACGGCGTGCACGACACTCCCCCGTGTGCTTTTGCTCGCCGAGATCGATGACCGACGTACACGTGTACCTACTAGTATTTCACCTTCTTTCTTTCATCGATAGCTTGATTCGTTTTCGAGCAGAGAAAGCAGATGTTTACTTGCATTCTTGCACACGCAGATTCGATTGATCATCCAGCTGACATATGTATCGTAGATGTTCGTACATACTTGTAAAAAATGAGCTTGTAACATTACTGATTGATCCAGATTTTGTCGCTTTTGTTCGTTAGAGCATTCGCAGTGGTGATTCGGTGCTAGAGAGACACATGAATAGTAAATTTTGATGATCTCTAGTACACCGAATCATGTTAGAATGTACACAATAAAAATATTATTTTCTCTCTTCTCGTCTCCTCTCTGTTTGTTCGTTGCTAGTTGTGTGTCTATCTTCATATATATTTTTTATTGCTATACACTAGATCTAGATTTTATACCGATTCATATTACTGTAACAAGAATCGGTGCATTCCAGTGGTATGCTCGCCGGAAATGCTCTAACATCATTCTTAGAGATACTTATCCGCTTAATCTGTTTAATCATATGCAAGTTGAGAATACATATACTCCATGTATAAATCGTTTTAGGCTCCGTTCCGAATCCATTTGAGATTCTATAAAATATTAAATTACGTGGAATTCAATTAAAATCTAATATTTTTGTTTGGGCATTTCATAAAATTAGAATTTAAGAACTAATTCTAAAACTTATTTGGATGATTAAACCATAAAATTAATTCCATTATTAAGCTGTGCACGAGACTGGACGAGAGGTAGTGATTCTAGTAAGGGCTTGTTTGGGAACTTTCAATCCCAGTCCATTCCCTGGGGATGGGCCGGGATTTTGAACTAAAATCCCGGCCCATCCCCAGGGAATGGGCCGGGATTGTGGGTTCCCAAACTAGCCCTAAACTCTTTTTTCTTGAAGAGGAATTGAACTAAACTATAAATTCTATGTTGAATTCTAGATGAGATTTCATAATTCTAATTCTAAAATAGTTCAAACAGCATATCTCATAGAACTGAATTCCAATTCTTCAATTTTGAATCCAATATGTAGAATTCAAACAAGAATTCAAATAGGCTTTTAGTCTTTTCAATTATTTATAAAATATAAGCGATCTTTTGTTTTTTATATGTTTGTCTTTATCAATTAAATATCACATCTCTCGCAAATAAATAAGCCACTTTTTTAAAACAGATAAATAATGACAACTATGTTAAGTATTTAAGTTGATCTCATATATATATATATATATATATATATATATATATATATATATATATACGGGAGCGCTATTCTACACCACGTGTGTAGAATAACTATTCTACACCGACTACTTTCAGTAGTAGATTTTTTCAGTATAATAGCAATTGAGTACTATTTTTTCAGTAGTAGATTTCTCGGTAGAATAGTTATTCTACACCCGTAGTGTAGGATAGCATTTGTGTGTGTGTATATATATATATATATATATATATACGGGAGCGCTATTATACACCGACTACTTTCAGTAGTAGATTTTTTCAGTAGAATAACAATTGAGTATTACTTTTTTCTAAACCTATAGTGTAGAATAGCATTTATATATATATAATTAAAAAAACACTATAGTTAATGATAACGATGACTCACATGTCAATGAGTTGAGAAGGATGGTGGTGGTGGCAAATTCACCACTACCTTATTTTAATATAGTATAGATATCTATGGACTGGGTTAACTCGGATGAACAATTAAAGCAGGTATTCAATTACGTCCAACTATTATATATATATATATATATTTAGCTAGGTATTCTTATTTCTAATTTAAATATAATTGAAGATTAGAATTAATTATATATTTTAACTCTTAAGAGTAAAAAAAGGGAGATCCCTCAGTTATAGATTATATAAAAATAGTTGTAGTTGACTATGTAAGAAATATTTTACTGAGAAGACAAGTGTTTGAAAGTCTAGCTTTTTAACTAAGGGCTAGTTTGGGAGCCCACAATCCCAGCCCATTCCCTGGGATGGGCCGGGATTTTAGTTCAAAATCCCGGCCCATCTCCAGGGAATGGGCTGGGATTGGAAGTTCCCAAACAGGCCCTAAGAGTGTATCCGGAGCCGCCCTGCCCTCGTCTCCAAAGGGTAAAGCAGGTATTTCTATATTAAAAACATGAAAATGGCATATAATAGAGGGTGACAAAGTTTTAGATGACAATTAGTAGAAGCCAAACTTTATGATGGCAAATAATCGAAGGCCACATTTTGGATGGCAAATGATCAATTTTCTCAATTATATATATATATATATATATACAAATGTTATCCTACACTACAGGTGTAGAATAACTATTCTACTGAGAAATCTGCTACTGAGAAAAAATAGTACTCAATTACTATTTTACTGAGAAAATCAACTACTGAAAGTAGTTGGTGTAGAATAACTATTCTATACACATGGTATAGAATAGCGTTCCCATATATATATATATATATATATTGCAACGTACCACAGCTCAACAAGTCGTAGGAGTAATAGAATCCGGGTGGAAATGAGTGAATACAGGAAACACAAACAGGCGAACCGCGAAAAATAAATAAAACGAGCAGGTGCAGAGAAAGGTAGCCCAGTTTGGGAGCGACCTTCTTGAGGCAGAAGGCAGAACCAGCGACGAGGCCCCGATCCACCTCGTCGCCGCCGCCGCCGCGATGACGGACGTGCAGATGAGCGATTCCGAGCCCCAGACGGCCGCTGCTCCGGTATCTGCGGCGCCAGCGCCCGCCGTCCTCCACCGTAAGCGCCACCCTCTCGCCTAAACCCTCGGTTTCCCCTCCCTCGACCTGTTAATTTCCTCAGATTTGGTCTGATTTGCTCGCGCCTTGTCGTCCCCAGATCTGAAGGAGATCGCCTCGGTGATCGAGGCCGGCTCGCTGTCCAAGGAGGTCCGCTGGATCTCCCGCGCAGTCCGTCTCACCGTTGCCCTCCGCCGCCGCCTTGCTGCCCGTGACGTCTCCACATTCGTCGCCTTCGTGCTGCCGGCTTCCTCCGACGCCTACGCCCGCCTCACCTCCCTCGTCCCCAAGGTTCATTGTTTCTGCTTCTGCTGTTACTAGTGTCACTAAGCACGAGAGCAGGTAGAGCTTAGTCACGACTCACGACTAGACACAAACACATCTGCCGTTGCCTCCATGACGCTATTATCACTGCTTAGATATAATTGTTGCCATATAAAGTTACAAGTAGTCATGCTTGCATGATCTGTGTAATTCTGTGGTCATTCCCATCGGTAGGTGCCTAGACAAATTTCCCAGCCCAGAAACATTTACATTTGATCGGTTTAGTTTATAACATTCGCAATACTGTGTGGGTTTGGGTTTTCTATGGCAAATCTGGAATTTCAGACCTTGGTACTAGTTATACTAATTATGGATAGTTCATTTATCATCGCTGTGTAATTGACATTTCTTTGGCTATTTTGGATGGCATGCATGTTTTTTATATTCTTTATTTTTATTTGAATAAGCTAATCATATGGTTAAACTTTCACTAGTGAACATTAATTCTGTGTGGGTCTGGGATTTTGTTGTCAGAACTTGAAGCCATCATTGTTGGGTATGGGTCATGGGCATTTGTTATTTGAGATATCACCATGTTGTTGATGTTCTATGGTTATTTTGGATGACATCTGAGTGTTTCTTTCATGATTAAGCAAGCTATGACTGATTTTCTTTTATTTGTTGTTCGGAAGTACCTGTAAGTAGAAGTTAATTGCGATCCTTCATCTTTTGCTTCAACTTTCAAAAACATCATATTTCCATCTATCATATGTTTGCAACATTATCCATTGTTCGTTCTGTTATGCCTGTATGTGGAAGTTCGTGCTATGTTTTTTTTGAGCAATAACCAGTAGGAGAGGCTCCTACTGAGGTTATATATTAAGTATTACGGACGTTCCAACAAGCACACCTACATAAGTGGAGTTATTACAGTCGTGCTAGCCAAGCTAGTAGTGCCTCTTTAAGGCGAGGCTTACATCTGAAACTTTGCAAAGTTATGATAGATCTAAATGAAGAGAGCCACTCGCTGGTCGAAGGGTTGCATTGACGGAAGACACAGTTGTTACGATGAATCCTGATCGTCCATGCTGCTGCGATGATAATCTCCATAAAGTAGGGGTATTTGTTAGCTGCCCTGGCTCGGATTATTTTGTCCAGGCATGTACCCGCCGGCAGCCAATAGATTCCTATGCGCGCCCAGCAGGTCGAACTGAAATGGCATTGGAAGAAAAGGTGGTCAGTAGTCTCTAGTTCCAGTCCGTTACACAAAATACTGGAAAGCTATGTTTAGGACATGCTGGAAAGCTATTCCTACAAGACTAGATGCTCTAGAGCCTAGAGCTGTAATTGCAATCTTTTATTCTTTTTACACAAAAATCTGCATGATTATATTTCTACAGCACCCAAGAATTTGGTTACCTTTATGAGACTGAGGAATACTTGTACATTTCATTTGTATCTGACCTTTTGATGTGAATAACATAACTTGTTGCAGTATGGTCAATGCACTTTCTATTTTTGCTATTTTTTCATGATTCTGAATATGAAACTGCATACCTACAGCATCCTTTTGTTTTCTTGTGTATACTATAGTAGTATAGGAGCTACATATAATGTATTCATACTCGAGGTGCCTAATGTATGTATTTGTTACTTTTTAGGAAGATGAAACTGAGATGGATGTTGATACAGCAGCTCCAGCAACTCAGATTTCTATCAAGCATGGCCTCCCTGAGATTGAAATATATTGTTACTTGCTAGTGATGATTTTTCTTATTGACCAGAAGAAATACGATGATGTACGTATAAGACTGTTGTTTTTATCTTCTGTTCTCTATGAAACATTAATTTGGAGTTGTCACTTATCTATAGGCTAAAGCATGTGCAACTGCAAGCATTGCTCGTCTGAAGAACTTGAACAGGAGAACTGTTGATGTTTTGGCATCTAGACTGTACTTCTATTACTCATATGTGCATGAACTCACCAACAGCCTCGCTGAAATCCGCGGGTGTGTCACTTTTTACTTTTTACTTTAATACCTAGTTGCTCGCTATCCATTGTCTAGCCAACCATAGTTAGTGTTCCTGTTTTTCCTTCATTTTCAGTAACCGTATTTAACAAACCATTCATACAATTACTGTGTTTTCAGGAGTCTGCTTGCATTACACAGAATGGCAACTTTACACCGTGATGAGCTTGGCCAGGTAGTTTTGGTTTCTATATATATCCTCACTAATTTAGCTATCATGTTTTTGAATTAAAATTTATGTAAATGTATTTGTTTTTCTTGATTACAGGAAACCTTACTCAACCTGCTTCTTCGCAATTACCTCCACTATAATTTGTATGACCAGGCGGAAAAACTTAGGTCAAAAGCACCTCGGTTTGAAGCCCACTCCAATCAGCAAGTAATTGATCTGCTTACATCATTCATTATTCTGCAATCTGCATTATGAATTATTGTGTTTTGTTTGTAGCACATGTGAAGTTTCTTGATCTACTTAGATTTTGCTGGTATGTTTTATTATTAAGAGATCTGCTGTTTAGTTAATGCTTTGTGATTATTGAAGTATGTGATCATTCTTCAGCCAACTGATTTTACAGGGCAGACAGACTCTTGACAATTTGCTAATAAGTGCTCTTATTGCAGTTCTGTCGATACCTGTTCTACTTGGGGAAAATCAGGACAATTCAGTTGGAATACACTGATGCTAAGGAAAGCCTCCTGCAAGCTGCTAGAAAGGCACCCATTACAGCACGTGGTTTTCGGATTCAGTGCAACAAATGGGCTATTATAGTAAGGCTACTTCTTGGAGAGATTCCTGAGAGGACTGTTTTTATGCAGAAAGGAATGAAGCAAGCACTGACACCATATTTTGAGCTTACAAACGTAAGTAACTAACTAATCTTTCTTCGAACACTATGTTGCAATAGGCGGAGACTCTGACTAACTTTAAATTTGTGGTCTCCAGGCTGTCAGGATTGGTGATCTTGAATTGTTTAGAGCTGTGGCAGACAAATTCGCGAGTACTTTCAGTGCAGACAGGACTCGCAATTTGATTGTGAGGTTGCGCCACAACGTTATTCGAACTGGACTGCGCAATATTAGCATTTCATACTCACGGATCTCCCTTGCTGACATTGCCAAGAAGCTAAGGCTTGACTCTGAGAATCCTGTTGCTGATGCGGAGAGCATTGTAGCCAAGGCTATAAGAGATGGTGCAATTGATGCCACCATAGACCATGCCAATGGCTGGATGGTGTCGAAAGAAACTGGTGATGTGTACTCGACAAATGAGCCACAGATTGCATTCAACTCCCGGATTGCATTTTGCCTCAACATGCACAATGAAGCTGTCAAAGCCATGAGGTTTCCCCCGAATTCTCACAAAGAAAAGGAAAGTGCTGAGAAGCGCCGCGAGAGGCTCCAGCAAGAGGAGGAGCTGGCAAAACACATGGCTGAGGAGGATGACGACGATTTTTAAGTTGGGTCACTTTTTGGCACTTTGAGCTGCCAATTGCAATTGTGAGTTGGTTGATCTTACAGACCCTAAATCATCAATTCCTGCCACTCAAGGATTATTTGAATCGTTAAAAACCATCTACTTCATCTGCCGTAAATTTATGTTGATCCGCATTTTATGACTCCAAAAATGTCAGTGGGTAACTTAGTTTCCCCCGTCTACTTGTATCACTTGATCCGAGGATTTTGTATCATCGAGAATTCAGCTTGCGCATTCAATCATGACAACTGGTTCCTGTGCCGTTAAACTGTAATTTACCATGTTTCTCTGCATCTCATGGTTTTCTTCACGATGGGGCCAAGCTATTTCAATTCGTGGAAGAGGTGATTTTCGCTGTCTTGAAGAGCAAAAGCTAGCATGGAGCGCAGCTGGCGATTGGTTCAATAGGCCAGGTTAGTTTAGTAATTAGTAATAGTGGCGGCTACTGGCACCTGCTAACATATTATTCGTAAGTTAGCTTAAGTTCACCTGCTAACATATTAATCTTAAGTTAGCTTAAGTTCAAGTGATCAAATAAGCTGTTGTCCATAAATCTACTAATATAAAGCTTGAATTTTGTTCACAGCTTTCATCCGTGCACTTCACTTCAACCCCTCCCCGCCCACTCACCCCGGCAAGCATGCACGAAGAAATGCATGGGAAGGAAAAGAAAAAAAAAAGGAAAAATGTATTTTTTTTATTTCACCGAATTTTGCTCGTGTAAAAACTAAGAATTTTGCGCAAAGACTCTTGGATTACTGAAAAATCACACAAAACTATGAATTTTGCGTATAGACGGTTAGACTCGCTGAAAATTTTCTTATCATCGTAGCAATAAAATAAGTCTCATCGTAAAACATAGCCCCCTTTCTAGTAAAGGTTAAACCGACAAAATACGGAAGCTTCTTGTCTTGCTTTAATTGGATTTTGAAATCGATCCGAGCGTTTGTGTTTGTGTAGTTCTTGAAAATATTTTATTATCCTAAGGAGGCCATTTATACAGTCGGCATGTGTTTTTTATCATTACGTTACATAGTGATAAAAACAAACTAAAAAAAATTGTAATGGCACGGAAAAAATTAACCCTAAAAACAAACTAAAAAAAATTCTAAGATTTATCATTATTTAACACAAAAGGAGATGTCACGTCAACCGGGGATGTAGCTCAGATGGTAGAGCGCTCGCTTAGCATGCGAGAGGTACGGGGATCGATACCCCGCATCTCCAATTTTTTTCAATTTTTTTCTTCTCTTACACAATTTACAAGTGCGTTAGTTGCATGCATAGTCTGCACGACCAAGCGTACACGTCGACCGCTATACGCTCAGCTTCTGCATGCCTTTGACTTTTCACTTTTGTACTGATCCATTACTACTCTACCTCTGTCTACTCTGTATAAGCTTAATTATTAGAATTGGATAAGTATAGAGTTCATGTCCAACATCCAGTCGGGACATATATATGGATCTCTGTTTTTCAGCTTCTAGCAGCTAGAGTTTCTCATTAGCTAGTACATGTGCTATACGCTCAGCTTGTGCATGCCGTTAACTTTTCACTTTTGTACTGATCAATTACTACTCACTACGGGAACAACCACGTTTGCTGAGTGCCTAGGGCACTCACGAAGCCTCTTTTGCACTCGGCAAAGGCTTCGCCGAGTGCCACACTCGGCAAACCCCACTCGGTACACGCCTTATCGGCGACGAGGGTGTTCGTCGAGTGCTTTTTATCGGGCACTCGGCGAAGTCTTTGCCGAGTGCAATATAGACTTCGCCGAGTGCCACGTGTAGCACTCGACAAACGTGGCCTGTTGACGGTCGGGGTGGCCGTTAACGGCGTTCGCCGAGCGCCCCACATGGCACTCGGCGAAGGGGGTTTGCCGAGTGCCACGTGGGCACTCGGCGAAGGCGGTCGGGGCACGGGGGCAGGGACTTTGCCGAGTGCCCCACGTGGCACTCGACAAAGGTGGTCGTGGCAGGGGTGTTTGCCGAGTGCCAAGTGGAAGCACTCGGTAAAGCCTCTCCAGAATGCACAGAAACGTGCCACGTGGCATGTTTCTATGCTATTTAGGTGGCTTTGCCGAGTGTAGCACTCGGCAAATTTTTTTATTTTTTTTATTTATTTAATGCATATTTCATCCAAAAATCACATTCAATCACAAATTCACATTTAGTCACAAAATTCATTCCAAAATTCACGTTCAATCACAAATATTCACATTCAATCACTATATGAATCACAAATTCACTCACATCACAAAAATCACATTCACATCACAAAAAACACATTCACATCACAAAATTCACGATCACATCACAAATTCACGTTCACGTCACAAATTCAAGTTCAAATTGACATCACAAGTTCAAGTTCACGTTCATGTTGACAAGTTCAAGTTAATTAACAAGTTCACAACGGAAACTCACACCACGCCTCACAAGTTTGCATTACCGCTATGCCCAGTGTGTGGAGATGGTTGCGTGTTTGATCCTGCTGCCGATGAATGAAACTGAAAAAAAAAAGAAAAATATTTAGCACAATTGTATATAACAAAAATGACAAAAACAATATTAGAAACTCACATTACCCATGGCATCCTTTGTTTGTCGACGCTTATTCTCGCACCCACTACATGGACAACAGGTCTTGTCACGTACATTCTGTCTACCAAACGCTGTCTCTAAGAATACTTCAGTGTTCTTAATCCAATCCATGGTCACCTCGGCCTGACTAGGGCGACCCGTGTACATCCACTCACGATGATCCATCTTGTACTAAACTAGGAAACAACACCCGTGTTTAGGGGTTATTGAGAAACGAGATGCATCTAACAGTCTAATAGGTAAGATAGGTCCTAATCCCACTAGAGAATGCGTAGATTGAGCACGTTTTCACGCTCCGTTCCGATCCAACCCAAAATTTCGGCAGCACCTCCCCGCTGCTCTCCAAATGCACGTTTAGGCAACATGCCAAGAGGATGTGCGTTCGGAGAACAACGGGGAGGTGCTGCCAAAACCATGAGTCGAATCGGAACGGGGCATGAAAACGAGCTCAATATACGCATCCTCCGGCTGTCCAAACGTGGACAATTCGAAACAGTTACGACCACAAATATGCAAAGATATGCATATTCCAAACCGTAACTCTTCCGAACGGGAGACACCTAGGATACGTGACAATAACAAAAAATTAAATTTTTGACAACATCTTATCTCTAATACATAGCAAATCTAGCATGCATAAATAGGACGACACGATGGCCGTCACCCACATACACACATCACGATGCGATGGCCGACATCCACATACACATATATATCATGGCACGATGGCCGGCATCCACATACACAAGATATTAATCAACATAACCATTAAAACATTAAAAGTATTACAACGATTATATTAAAATTTCTAAAACATGTATATTAGAACAACATGGTATTAACATGGAATTTAACATGACATTATTAATAATTAAATATGTGATTAAAAATTACATTAAACATGTCATTAAATTGTCTCATCTAATAATATGTGATTGTACACGGTAATTTTTATATTGACACATTTCAGTATATACACATCATGCATTTTTTTAGATAATGGAATATAAGAACATATCTCCTAGACTGGTAGTTTGTTCACTCATGCAAAAGTGCCATCATGCCTTCATTAGGATTGTCGGTACAAGTCTAACCTTGGCAAGGCGCCCACAATATTTCAAAACGATCAATTATTCAGATGTAAAATATTTTGTTTTATAACTTAAATTATTGTCAATATGAGATTGTAAATATTTTGTCATTTCTTGACATGTGTACAGTGTAAAATGTATATGTGTTGTGAAATTTGATGTGATTATGAATATGAGATGAATCCATGATTTGTGTATATATTGCATATATATTGAATGGAGTGAAAAAATATCACCGGAGCGAGGGGGCCGGCGGCGGTGGCGGAGGGGCGGCCGGCGCGGGGGTGCAGGGGGCCAGCCGGCGGGAGCAGGGGGCCGGCGGCGGTGGCGGAGGGGCGGCCGGCGCGGGGGTGCAGGGGGCCAGCCGGCGGGAGCAGGGGGCGGGGTGGCGGCGGCGGGGTGCGGGTAGGGACCGGCCGACGGCGAGGGAGAAGGCGGGGGGTGTGGGGAGCGGAGAGAGCAGGCGGCGGGGTGCGGGGAGTGGGGGAGCAGATCTGGGCGCACTTAATGCGCCCAGATCTGCGGGGCTGTAAGTAGGCATGTTCCAAACTTCGCCGAGTGCCAAATTGGGAGGCACTCAGCGAATGATTTTTTTTAAAAAAAACAATTTTATCGAGTGCCATCAGTAAAGCGCTCAGCAAATGATTTTTTTTTAAAAAAACATTTCTTTTCCGAGTGCCAGGTAATATGAGATTGTAAATATTTTGTCATTTCTTGACATGTGTACAGTGTAAAATGTATGTGTTGTGAAATTTGATGTGATTATGAATATGAGATGAATCCATGATTTGTGTATATATTGCATATATATTGAATGGAGTGAAAAAATATCACCGGAGCGAGGGGGCCGGCGGCCGGAGGAGGAGGAGGGGCCGGGGGCGCTGGCGGCCGGAGGAGGGGCCGAGAGCGGCCGGCGGCGAGGCGCGTGGGAGCAGGGGGCCGGGAGCGGCGGGGCCGGCGAGGGCGGCCGGCGGCGCCGGTGGCCAGGGGCCGGGGCTGGGGGCCGCAAGGGCGGCCGGCGGCGGTGGTGGAGGGGCGGCCGGCGCGGGGGGTGCAGGGGGCCAGCCAGCGGGAGCAGGGGGCGGGGTGGCGGTGGCGGGGTGCGGGGTAGGGGCCGGCCGACGGTGAGGGAGCAGGCTGGGGGTGCGGGGAGCGGAGAGAGCAGGCGGCGGGGTGCGGGAAGTGGGGGAGCAGATCTGGGCGCACTTAATGCGCCCAGATCTGCGGGGCTGTAAGTAGGCATGTTCCAAACTTCGCCGAGTGCCAAATTGGGAGGCACTCAGCGAACGATTTTTTTTTAAAAAAACAATTTTACCGAGTGCCATCAATAAAGCGCTCAGCAAATGATTTTTTTAAAAAAAACATTTCTTTTCCGAGTGCCAGAGATAATTGCACTCGGCAAAGATTTTTTTAATTTTTTTTAAAAAATATAAAATAGAAAAAAGACAGTAAAAAAATCCCATAATTTGGCATTATATAATATACACTTATTTTTACTCCTAGAAATTTTCTTAGTTCAAATAAACAAATTTAATGCACTTGTAGTTCAAATTTGGGATCTTTTAATTAAATTCTATAAAGAAGTTCAATTAACTAAAAATAGCAAGCTAGTACTAAAAAATCCCAAATTTGGACATGGTATAAGATACATTGGGTTTTAGTATTACAAAAAGTTTTAAGTTCAAACAAAGATTTGAATATCGATTTGCTTCTAAACCTAGCTCATTCCATCCCTAAACACATTTACCTTCTCGTGGATTCTCCAGTTTCCAAACGTCGTACATGAAAACTTTGTCGAAACATTATGAAATTTTTATCACAGTATATATGTATTATATAATGACACCATGTCAAGTATCATATTGTTTAGGCATCAATTTAATTTTCTAGAATTAAAAAACCATTAAGCTCCATGTTGCCGCCCGAGTGTCGTAAATTAGATTTTAAATATTTAGATATATGTTGGACCGAAAACGGCGACCAGAGGGGGGTGAATGGGAGCTTTTAAAATTTCAGGCTAAAAATAGCCTTCTGTTTTAATTCAGTCTATTGCGGAACAGGCTTCAAACACAACCTTCGAAGTTCTGGTTCGGAGGTATTTGACGGCTCTGAACACAGGCTTCGCAAGGAGCAAAAGTTCGAAGCCAAGAAGATTTCGCTCCACCTACAACCCCGACAAATCAACTCTACTAAGTCAGTGCAGGCTCCGCACACAGGGTGCTTCGAGCAGGCTTCACACTTCACCCTTCGCAAGAGTGGACTGCCCTCTGAGGACTTCGACCAATACTTAGCGACAACAACTGGTGCTGGGCTTCGTACTTCGAAGGTCTAAACTCACACTTTGCGGACTTCGCTAAGGGCTACGACACGGGAAGAAAAACAGCCTTCGATCAGTGCTTCGCTAGTAAGCAGCGAGGTCTAGCCTCCAGTTACACAGAGCGAACGCACTGAAAAACACACTTCGCACAACCACACTTCGCCCAAACAGGCTTCGGTGAACTACCGCAAGCCACTCGAGGTGACACACTAAAAATCGAAGTATGCAGAGAGGTATGCAAAGCAAGCTCAAGCATAAAATGCACACAGAAGCAGGGCTTCGCTGCTTGAATAGGGAACACTAAAATGAACTCACTGGATGAATACAAAGTATGTGGTGGCTAGCACAGGAGCTCAACAATGAATGCTCAAAGTGTTAAATGTTACCTACCCAGCCCCATATTTATAGCCACTATTCACCCAAGCGAATTGACTACTTTACCCCTAGGGTTTACATCGGTTTTGTCTCTACAGAACAGAGGGTACAAAAGGTAGTCAACTTTATTTGGAGGCTTCTCTGTCAGCTTTGCAGAGGGGACAGCGTCAGCTTTTTGCAGAGCAGACACTGTCAGCCTTTACAGTCTTTGACTTTTCTGAAGCCCCCCTTCGCACGCGAGGGGTGCGGTAGCTTCGGTGAGAAGCCTTGAGCCTGAAGGCCTTCGCTTCACCGAAGTGAGCCTCTGATATAGTGACGGTTTTGAGTCGAAGCCGTCAAAGCCCTTGGGCCTTCGCGCCAACACCTTTGGAGTGGACACCACGGCTTCGCAGCTTCCCCAAGCTCGAACTCTGTCAGTCCGTGTACCGAAGCCATGCTTGGCCGAAGTACCTCAAGTCCACCTCACTCCGAAGCCCCACCTTCGGAGTACCACCCTTCGAAGTCCCTCCTTCGTCCAAGGCCTCCGCATGAAGCATTCCATGAGCACTTCATCGCAGTGTCTCTCCCCGAGCACACTCCTCGACGAGCCTCACCCGGACCATGCCTTCGATGCACCTCGACTTCTGAGACCTTCGTCGGGTATACCTTCGAGTATCTCTATCCGGAGCATACTTCGAACACCTTGCCTCCGTTGAGGACTTGATCCGCCAAACTCCGAAGTCACTCCTTTCGGAGTACCCTTCGAAGTGCCTCGCCTTCGAGGACTTCGTTTCGGGGTACCTTCACCCGGAGCCACGCTCCGCACTTACTGCCTTCTCTTGGTGCACCTCGACCCGAGGTCCGACCTCGACCCCTTCGCAGCCTTCGTGACGGAGCTCCCCGCTCCACTGGCATCAAGCCTCCCGCTTGACCCAGGTTCACTTGCTACGAACAATCCGTCGCCTCCGAGGTCCCCTGCGCACCACAGACAAGCAGACAAGTGTATCCAGTACCCCGGAGACCTCTCCGGGTAAGCAACCTTCGGCACACACTCCGGTGTACCGCCCAAAGTACCGAGACCTTCGGTACAACCGAGTCATCGTGTACTGTCAGGCCCCTCCGACAGGCACACTCCGCTGCAACAGCTGCAGCAACCAAAACCACCGAACCCTTCGGTGCAACAACCTCCGAACACCTTCGGAGATCCAACCTCCGAACTCCTTCGGAACAGAGGTTAAACTCTGTCAATCACTCATCACAGACACCGAAACCAAGCCTTGGTTTCTCAATATATTTAGTTGTAAAAGATTACAAATGGAATCATGAACATAAATACGATTTTTCTACAATTTTTGAGTCATTATTTCATGTACATGCAGTTGAAATTTGACCCACTTCGAAGTAAATCCTAGAAACATGATTAATTTATTAAAAATAGCAAACCCACTCAGAAAAATATGAAACTTTTCTATGGCTTAACATAGGTTGCATTATGAGTGTAAAAAAAATTCAAGTTCAAAACATGTTTAAATTGTGATATAGAGTCAAAATGTGTTTTCACATAAAATAATGGGATTTTCTACTTTGCCGAGTGTTTTATTTGTGGCACTCGGCAAACCCAAAAAAATCACCCGTGCCGTCATAACGGTGTCAGCAGAAAACTGGGCGGGACATTTTTTGGCGTGGCACTCGGCAAAGAGGTGGAATTGCCGAGTGTTACGATGTTTGCCGAGTGCCCGATGAAATGCATTCGACAAACATCGTGGCACTCGGCAAATATCTGTTTTCCGGTAGTGACTCTAGCTCTATCTACTCTGTATAAGCTTAATTATTAGAATTGGATAAGTATAGAGTTCATCGCAACGTCCAACGACCAGTCAGGGCACGTATATGGGTCTGTTTGTTTCAATTTCTAGCAACTAGAGTTTCTCAATAACTAGTCCACATCAGATTTTAGAAGTAGCTGCAGTTGTTAAGCTGAAACAAGAAACAAACAGACCCATAGAAAGATTACATATATTTTATTTATTTGAGAGCTAGCTAGCTAGCATATATATATTCAAGCTAATTAAGTTAATTTACACTTTGATCCAGTAATTAAGGTACTGAATCATTAGTTCCTCTTGCAAATTGAAGAGAACACCACAAGCTAGCAGCTATTATCGTATCTATTCCGTGTCAACACTCAACAACAAGCTACCCCCTGGAAATTATCCATATTTACAAACAAGTCCCTCCGGCTCCGGTCCGTAGCCTCGGCCTCTCCATCCATCTACTCCGTCGCGCCGGCCTCGCCGCCGCCGCCGCGCGACCCGATCGGCGCCGACGCCGCGTAGATCTCCGCGATCGGGCGGATCCTCCTGTTCCTGCGCCGCCTCCGGCCCACCTCCTGCGCGTCCTCGTCCTCCTCCACGTCGTCGCCCATGACCCCACGCGCCGGCGGCTTCGCGTTGTTGACGGACCGCGGCGACGACGCCGAGAAGGACGACGACGCCGACGCGGCGGAGGGGGCTCGCATGCCTCCCCAACGCGGGGACGAGCTACTCTCGCTGAGGTGGATAAGCTGCTCCGCCGCCGCGAGCTCCCGCTGGGTGAAAGTGAAACGCGTCGGGGAGGTCGTCGACGCCGCCCGCGGGTACGACGACATGTCCCCTCCCTTCTCCGCCTTCTCCGCCTCCGTCCAGCGTCCTAGGGCTCCCTCCACGGCGGCCGGTGAGGTGGGTGGTGGTGGTGGTGGTGGTGGGTGATTGGCGTAGGCCGCGCCGGGGTTGGCCTCTCTCCGGTTGATTTCGTGTGCTCTGTCCGATTTTTTTGGTTGTTTTTTTTTTTCTTTTGCTGCGGCGGAAACCGACTCGTCTCAGTGACGGTTTATTTATCGGGAAAACTAAAAAACGGTATATTGTTATGGTATAGTTTATGAAAGGCGTCGGCTTTAAGAGCAAACACAATAGTATTGTTCCAAATAGCATTAAGATGGTACCCACAAAAATTTGTCATTTGTTAGTGTCATGTACACAATGGAAGAAATTAAAAAAGTAACATTAAAGTCGGCTCAACTTAAGGTGGAACCCATAAAAAGTTGGCACTTTATTCCTTATGGCTACACTTTAAACTTAAGGTGTACCTTAAGGTTTTTTTGCTTATGGTTGCCATGTCACCTTGTTGTCCCCATTGTGGATGCCCCAAGGACGTGTACAACCTCATTTAATATGTGGTCTCTTGAGAGGTCTCTAGGGGTTAATTGAAAAAAATACAAGAGACGGGCTCTTCGCGAAGAGCCCGTCTCTACATAATTGTAGATTCTCCATATTCATTGTGTTTTAGCTACATTTATGATTCAGGGGTTTAAGATTGTACCATGCAGTTTTTTTGTTGTCTCTTGTACTTTGAAAATCGTTCCGTCGTCTCAGGGTTGTACATGCCCTAAATGGCCCGAATTGCAGCCTGTTTTATTTTCCGAGATGCAGGTGGGCTATTATTTGTTACCTATTTTCTCAGTCCCAAATTCCATTTCTATAATGTAACGTATTTATTAAGATGGTACAATAAAAAAACCAGAACTACACTTATAAATGTCCTTATTAATGAAAATAGTAGATTGTATTTTGTGACAGATGATAAAGTAACTTATTATGTTGGCTAGACCAGTTATTTTGGCCATTATAGACTTGTTTTTTATTTTAATATAGCGACGAGAATTATGCGAGGTATATTATTCTCGAACAAAGTTGAGAGAGAGTTTTCCTTGCAAGTAAGAATGAAAATTAAGATTTAAATTTTCCTAATTAGAGAGACAGGAGACAAGAATGTCAAACATCCAAATTACGGGGTGGGAGGCCGGTGGCCGGCGGCGCGTGGGACCAGGCAAGACGGCGGCGCGTGGGACCAGGCAAGACGGCGGCGCGGGCGGTCGGCGCAGACCGGCGGTGGTGGGGCAGGGCGGCGGGCCGGCGGTGGGTGGCCAGGGCGCGGGTGGCGTCACGGGCGACGTCGACGGCGGCGCGGGCGAGAGGCAGTGAGGGCGCGGGCGAGAGGCGGCGAGGGCGCGGGCTGGAGATGGGCGGCGGCGGCGTGGGCGGGATGCGGCGCGGGAGGCGGCGGCGCGGGCCGAAGGTGGGCGGCGGCGGCGCGGGCGGTTGGGGAAAAACCCCTAACTTCCATCGGCCAGCATTAAATTCACTAACTTTCATCCGCTTTAATGCTGGCCGACGGAAGTTAGGGGATCTGATCGGCCGCGAAAAAATGCAGCCTAACTTCCGTCGGCCACTATGAAAAGCCGACGGAACTTATTTAACTTCCGTCGATTTTTCCAAAAACCGACGGAAGATATTTTAGCCGACGAAAGCTTTCTGTTTTCTTGTAGTGCTCAGCTTAACTCCTTAATTTACTTTTAAAATTTTACTTAAAAATTATGGAAAAATCGATGATATAATGTATACTTATCCTAACTGAGGATCTCTCCCATTTGTTCCGGTGTGCATTCGAAAAAAAAAGGCGAGAAGGGAGAGCGAGTCGCGTGGAATTAACCGGTTTTTGTGTGGATGGAGTGCGCACTTCACGTGGTGTGCATTTACCGCCCGGTAATAGTCGTGTGATACGTGACTGACCGGGAGCAGTTACGCTTTGAAAATTAGTTTTAAGAAAAAATAAAACAAGTAACTTTTACCTTATTAAAAAATATTTATAATTAAATAAACAAGCGAGAATGTGTACTATTTTATAGCGTTCGTGTTTCGGTTTATTTTTAGATTTCATAGTTATTATTTTTACAATACTCAACCAAAATCTAGGAGCTCAGATTGAGTAACTATAGTTACCCTAAACAAGGTTCTGGGATTCGGGCCGAACGGGGCCGAATTTCGGTGAAATTCGTCCATTTCGGTAAGGCCCGAAACTGTAGCAAACCGGCCAAAAAAATTCAGCCCAGTTTAAATTTTTAGTGTAGTCCAAAGTCCACAAGAGCCCACTTATACAGTATATAGGTATAAAAGTGCAGAAAACCCTATTTTTTCACTGTTCAGGCTGCTTTCCACGGCTGTTGCTCCTTGTGGCGGTTGCTGCTTGCTGTGGTGGCTGCTTCTTCTCCCAGCGATTGCTCCCGGTAGCACTGTGGTTGATCCCAGTAGCTGCCTTGGTTGGTTCTCGTTTTCTCAATATTTGTTGTTTCCTGTTTGTTTCTCATTTCCTAAATATTTTCCTTGCTGTTCCTAGTTGCTCCCCATTTCCTCATTTTTTTCTTGCTACTTTACCTCTATTTCCTGTTATTGATGATGAGAATTATGATGGATTGATGAATGGAGTGACGAACTTGTTGTCAAACTAATATTGTTACTATTATTTGTGTTTGTGTGATGATGCTTGGATGTTGAGATGATGATTTTCATCTATCTTTCTGCTGGTATGATTATCTGTTTGTAAATTTGGTTATTTCTATCTATCTCAAATTTTGTTACAATTTCGGTCAAATTTTGTTCGAATTTTCCGAATTTCATCTATTTCTATTTCGGTGATGTCCGAAATTTTTCCTCTATTTGAATCCCAGAACCTTGACCCTAAACTCTTCAAGCATGTCCTATATATTTATATGACCTTATCGCATGATTGATTACGGGTCACAAAGTCATAATCTAGAATATTAACGTGCGTCAAGATTCATTGATCTATAGATAAATTTTTTAAAAAAATCGCTACAATAATTTACAATATGAAACTGAAGGAATATACGTCCGTATCTCCGTCATTCAAACTCTACGTTTTTTAGTTCTTTCTTGTTCTCATTTATGTTTTTTCTTTTTTTATAGCAGACTCTGAAATCTGAATCTTTTATTCCGCTTTCGTTTTCTTTTGTTGCAGCTGTGTCTGCCCGTTTTTTTAATTGTTCCATGATATTACACCCACATTAAGAGTCTGTTCGGATTGAAGGGGATTGAAAATAATTGAGGAGAATTAAGGATACTGTAGTATAAATCTTTTCCAATCCCTCTCTAATCCTCTTCAATCCCTTTCCCTAAATAGATTAACCGAACAAGCCCTAATGGGCTAAATTTTAGCTCCGTCACATCAAATGTTTAGATATTATTTTGGAATATTAAATGTAGTCTATTTACAAAACTTATTTATAATCGGTGGATTATTCGTGAGATGAATTTAATGAGCCTAATTACGTCATGATTTAACAATGTGATGCTACAGTAAACATTTACTAATCATAGATTAATTACGCTTAATAACTTCGTCTCGTGAATTATCCTCCAATTCTACAATTATTTTTTAAAAAAGTTTTTTTTTTCGATGGCCTAAATTTTATTAGCTGTTCAATGCGATCAGATGACTTAGATTTAAAAGTAAGAGGTCATATAATCTTTTTTCCTAAGTATGAGACTCACTCACATGCAAAGTATATTCTATCCATACTGTAAAATACTTCTTTCTTTCATGTGCCTTTTTAATTATTTTTTGAAGAAAAAACAAAGAACTTTAAAAAATAGAAAATTTATTTAAGAACTCTTAAAAAATCATTTGAAAATTATTTTTTGGAGAATGCACGCCGGATATTTGAAATATTTTTTTATTTTTATTTTTAAGTTCTAAAAAACAAAGAACTTTTTAAAAATCAAAAATTTATTTCGGAACTCTTAAAAATCATTTAAAATAAAATTTTAAGAGTTCTGATTTTTATTTTAGAATTTTCAAAGTTATCTGCTTTTTATAAAATTTAAAAAATTAATAAAAATATTTCTAAGTTAGTAGCAACCCTCAATAATCCAGGAACCTAACATAAGCTTGAGACTGCTTAAATATAAAGTAGCCGAGTTGTTTGGTATACTAATTAATTTGGTTATCTAACTAGACAATTGCCGGAATTTTGGGATATATCATATGAATATTTCAAAAATTCCTAACTAAATCTCAAAGGTTCATGCTATGAATAGGAATATTGTATAGTCGGTAGTTGGGTATCAGACTCGGTACAAGCGAGTATCAGACTCGAGCCAGTGATTCGAAGGTTGGGGTCAGTATTCCGGAGTGCTTGATCCGAGTCAGGACTTGAGGTCAGAGGTCGGCCTACCGAGCTCGACCACATGTTCATGAAATCCTACTTCTTGCCTTGTGGAGACATAGTCTTTTCTTTTCTCGTTTCGATATTTTTGGGAACGTGACAAGTTTGCGAAATATGGTTATATGGAAACTGATTTGACTGAGATCATGATCGCGACACGAGATCTGGTTGCTCCCGTATAAATGCCCGTCTAGTTGGCTAGTTCCTAATATGATGAGACATACAATAAAACCGAGTTAAGGTTTTGGCTGTCTATTCTCTCTATTGCGCTGTCACCGTAATCTACTCCATCTTGTCCGCTGGCATGCACAGGGGACAATAGAGTAGGTCTCCGGAAGCTCTCGCCCTTGTGATCGTACACTAGTAGAGGACGAACAAGGTTTTTTTGAAGTGCTCCGCGCGACTGCTCACGTATGTCACTAGGACGCACCTTGCGTCCACGTCTACCGTCAGTCGCCATTGGGTGCTGTGATCCGACACTAATAGGAGAACCTCAGCACCGACTACGGATTCATCTTCGATTACCGTACAATACGTGTGTTAATTTTTTATATGTTAATGATCATGTTTTGTGGAATCATGATTATTACCTTGTTATATTAGGATAAGATCTATAGAGGAGAGGGGGCCGAGTCCCTCTCCTCCTCCCTAAGACTCAAAACAACCTAACTACTCTCCTGGAGCTCTCATGCGCGCCCTAATCGGGGGTGCCCCAACCGAATATGGTTGAGGGGCCCTATCACGCGGCACATATAAACAAGGAGAGCCAAGCCATGAACACCCTGTTGTTCATGCGCAGAATCTCTCCTCAATATTCCCATAGCTATACGATTTAAGCCTATTGCGCTGAAGTGATGAGAAGTCCTTCACCGTCGTCCTCCAGACTTCACCGACGCCAAGACCTGCTATGGCGTCATCGTCGACCAACACCAACGAAGATACACACCAGTGTTCCCCTCTCTGCCTTACTCTAAGACCACTTAGCACCAACCCTAGGTGGTTCATCTAAGCTAGCTACGCTAACATGTTACTGTTTACTACTATGATAAATCTGTTCATGCTAGTTAATACGGGTGTCATGATTTGTCTATTTCGTAAATTAATCTTGAAATTGCCTGATAATCCAACAACAATTGTGTTAAGTTTGGTGTTCCTAGTTTTCGTCGGTCAGATTGCATTGTTAATAACACATCGGATCGTCTTAATTACACGCTGCCTAGCACTCGTCAACCTACGGTCCGGTCAGCTAGATTAGTCATGAAGTAATCATATAACATGTGCAAGTCAACCCAGTGAGAACTCTCTGGAAGCTTCCAGAGGGAAGCAAACGAAGCATTTCAATCCATCCGCAAGCTAGCAGAGATGAGACGAGAGATCGCTGCATGCGTCGTTTGAAATCAAAAGTGAGAAACTTTTTACAAGTTTTCTTCAAAAAAGAAACTTTTAATTTACAAGTTTGGTGTTTTTTCCCTTTTTGTCGATCCATTCCATTCCACGTCGTCACCACGCGTACGTAGGGGTGAATTGAAAGAGAAAAATAAATAAAAGCGAAAGCAAGAACCCTAGAAGACAAAATATTTACACTGAGGTCCATCCGCGCCTTCCCGAATCCTCTAGAGCTTGCGCGGCGGCAGCCCCATCCGCTCGCTCTTCTTCCGCTTGCGGCCACCGTCCTTCACCGGCAGCGTGGCGACGTACAGCTCCGCCAGCAGCCGGTACCTCTTCCTGACCCTCCTATCCAGCCCCGTCTCGTCGTCGTCGTCGCCGTCGGCATGCTGATGCTCCCCGGCCGCCACCGCCTCGGCGGCTTTGTTCACCGACAGCGTCGAGCTCCTCGAGGAAGATGAGTCCTCGGCGCGATCGTCGTCCTCCTCCCCGCCGCCGCTGAAGCTGAGCTGCACCAGGTTGTCCGCCGCCTCCAGATCGGCCTCCGTGAATCCGTCGCCCACCATCTCGGCGGCCAGCTTCGCCTCCAATCCCTCCATGCGTCGCCGATCGATCGACCGATCGATCTGCCCGCGCGCGCGCGCGTGGATGCGGTTCGGGTGGTGGTACGAGAGAAGCTAGAAATGAGAGGGGTGATTTGAAGAAAAAACTCAACACGGGAGCCGGGTCGGGTTTATATAGCGAGCCGGACCCGCACAATTGCACGAACCGACTTGGGCCGCACGGTGCCGGACGGGCCCATTGGGTCGCTGACGCGTGGGCCATAGCATCCGTGACGTGGGATGGCATGTCGGCTGGGGACCAGAGGGCCAACGGGACAGCGACGCGTGGAGGCCGCCGGGTGGGCGGTGTGCGAGTCCTTCCACATATATTGAAAATTAATTTTATTTTGCTCAAAAATTTTGATCCAACTAATGATCTATGTAATATGTAATGGAACTAGATCGATATTCCGAGCATTTTAAAGAAACATGATTGATGCTAAAATTTTATTCGAACAACTTGTTAGTAAGAGAGTTTTCGTTCCACGTACACCTTTGTGTTTGTCCGATGATGAAATGTTCCCCTTCAAGTTCAAGAGGAGTCAAATTCTATTTGGATGAGTTTTTGCGATGACAATTAATAAAACACAAGGTCAAACAATACCACATGTTGGAATCTACCTCCTGAACCTCGTGTTCTCTCATAGATAGTTATATGTAGCTCTATCATGAGTGATTTCTCATAGCAACATCAAAATACTCACCGCTCTGGAAAAAATGAGGTATTAATTCAACAAACACGCTAACGAAGAATATTATCTACAAGGAAGCGCTCACAGTATAGATAAAAAGAAGTATGTGCTCACTGTATAGATATCTTATGCATTTTTTATGTCACATTTGTAATTATAAATATGTAATAACATTTTAAATAGTAAAGATATTTCTACGTATTTTTTACGAGTAATAGCTAATGTTAATACATATAACTGATCTTGATATCTACAGTTTGTTTCGAATAATAATATATCACTTTGCTTCTTATCATCACAACATTACTAAGCACATGTTTAATAAATATATAATGTTTTAAATAGATTTTGTCATTAAAAATATAAATCCATTGCAACCGTGGATGGCAGCGGGATTTTCTGTGGAGTCTTAGGTCATTTTCTTCCGTCTTGCCTTTTTTTTTCATGTGTTGAAAGGTTAGCACATTAGTACTAGCACTTAGCAACAATTTGTCTCTTCTCAATTGATTCCGGTATAGAGAGGATGAATCTTTTCTTTGCTCTGTTTTTACCATTGACATAAATACAATAGTGTTAGTGAGCCAATCCAATATTTTAGCTCGAAGGATTAGCCGGCTCGTTATGGCAATGGACACCCGAAATCTGATGGGTTTTTACTCTATTAAAGTAGATATACGGGTAAAATTATTCACCCGCGGGTCTATTAACGGGAAAAAGTAGTGCCCAACGGGTACATGGTATGGGTATGGTTTTCTAATATCCATACTTGTTACCTGATGGGTAACCATCACCCAATATGCTATATTTTTGGTAATTTAAATTATTGCTGCTATTATTGTAGGTTAAATCACTGATATATTATGTTTAGGAGTTTATATATATATATATGTGTGTGTAATTTTGATCTTATGACTGAATAAGTGATTGATCTAATTAGGTGAAGCATAGTTTTTGCGAGGATAGATACACTGTTGTTATTTGTTAGCTTATTTTGTGTGTGGTGCTTATTGATGTGTATAGATACCCGATGAGTATACTTTACCCACATGACATGGATATGAGTTCGAGGGAGAAATAATACCCGTATGTACCAATATTATTAGTGACATAAATACAATAGTATTAGTGAGCCAATCCAATATTTTAGCTCGATGGATTAGCCAATCCAATATATATATATATATATATATATATATATATATGCTATCCTACACCACGGGTGTAGCATAATTATTCTACCGAGAAATCTACTACTGAGAAAAAAGTAGTACTCAATTGCTATTCTACTGAGAAAATCCACTACTGAAAGTAGTCGGTGTAGAATAGCTATTCTACACACGTAATATAGAATAGCGTTACCGTATATATATATATATATACTAGTCAGAGGCCTGTACTTTGCAACAGAATCTTATTTTATAATAGGGTTTTTGCGCAAAATTTATGTTTCTACATGATTTTTTTCAGAAATCTAAGGGTTTTTACTTCCGCGCAAAATACATAAATTAAAATACTGAAATATAAATACAGTTTTCTTTTTCTTGTTTTTTATTTTTTTATTCTTTTTTCTTTTTTTTCTTTTTCCTCTTTTCTTTTTTTTTTCTCACGCAGCCGAGCGCAAGTTGCTGGGCATGCGCGCGCATTGCACGGAGGGTGCGCAGGGACGGTTGCAGGCGTCAGGCCGGCGGTTGGAGCACCGGTTTTTATAGAGTATAAGTTTTGATTGGTTTTTTGTAGGAAGTGGGGAGGCAATATGGGGCTTGCGGACGGAGGAACGGAAAACTAGCAGCTTTATAATAGTAGATATATATATGTACCAAGTGGCCACAAAAGATCTCCTTCGCCTTTGGGCCGGGCCATCCTATCCTGCGCGGACTTTGGCCCAATAACACTCGTGAGGCCCATGCAATGGCATCATTTTGTTTGGTTTTTTATTTTTTTTTTCAGTTTACATAACTAATCCTATGATTTAAAAAACTCTTGCTGTTCCTAACGACAAATACATATTTAGAATATGACATTTATTCAAATGTAAATATGTTTTGCAATAAATTTGATCCTAAACCCTCGTAATGTATTGTGATCAAGTTATCTTCTAGTACACACGGCTTATATTATCAGCTCATAACAATTTTCAAGGCAATTAATAAGGTCTAACAAAACCAAATAATTAACACAAAATAATGACATCTTTCGTGATTCTATCATAAACTTGGAGACTTTGGTATCAATGCATATTTCCAAGGTAATGTTTTTCCCAAAAATTCAAGCTTTAATTTCATGAAACTATTCAATTAATATAGAGAGACTTTGCTAGCAGCATATATATGTTGTACATAACCATTACAAACCTTAATATAAACGTACAAGAAAGCCATATTCATCATTAGTTTATAAATATAACATACGCAAGCAGATGTATATGCCGTTTTCTGAATATGAATCTGATTGTATATGTGTGATAGTATAAGGTTTGAATCTTTAAGCTTTATTTCCCATGGTTTTTGCACACCAATTTAAGGATTCTTGAAGATCTTTACCAGGAAGTAGAATGTGCAGAACACAATTCCAGCTGCACCAGCAGTAACACAAATGTAACTGAAGGTGTACAGTTGTTTGTTCAGAGGAATTGCTGCAATAAAACTAGAGTAAAATTCATGAAACAAGGGGAGGGAGAAATGGAATCAAATAAAGAGAATCATGCAGTTATGCTCGTATGTTGTACCATGTGAAAAGTGCAGAATGAGTCCAAGAGCAAGCGGAGATATGCCCATTGTTGTAGCAATTGCGTTAGCTACAACAGGTTTTGTGTGTATATGGTATATAGAGTGAACCTCGAAGGGTTCTCACAGAGGGAGAGAGGATTTATACTGGTTCAGGCCTCCCCGAAGAGATAATAGCCCTACGTCCAGTCTACAGTGGATTGGGCATAGTTTGCCTCAACTGAACCTAATGGATCCCCTGTTACAAGGGCATTGCCCTGCTTTTATAGGCACGCTGGCTAAAGGAAAAGACCTAAATGCCCTCTATAGGTCATAGGCCTTATAGGGGCAAGAAGGGAAAAAGACTAGACTACTGTACAAACAGCTTTACAGCTTTACAGACGTGTCAGATAAACGTCACTTCTGAACAGCTAAACGGCATACTAGGGGCAGAGGGGCCCCCGGTATGGCTTCTACACTGTAGCGAAGTACATATATTTTCATGGTTCGGAGCAGTGGCCGGAGCTCTTCGGGAGGAGACTGCGTCAAAGGCTTTATAGGGTACTCCGAAGTGGGCTTTCGGAGACCTATCCTCGAAAGGGACCGGAGGGGGTCCGTAGGTTGGCTCTAGAGGACTCCGAAGGGAATCCGGAGACCCTGAAGGAGGTCCGAAGGCTTGACCTCGGAGGACTCCGAAGGGAGTCCGGAGGCCCGCTCCGAAGAGAGCCCGGAGGCTAGGCTCCGGGGGACTCCGAAGGGAGTCCGGAGGCCAGCTCCGAAGGGAGTCCGGAGGCTAGCTCCGAAGGGAGCCCGGTTGCTTGGACTAAATACTGCTTGGAAACAACTTTGGCAAGAGGGAATCTGCTTCGACAGTGTCAGGCTCTAGTCCGAAGACCTACGGAGGCTGGCGTCATTTGACCCCTGTTTAGGGGAAAACTTATTCCCCAAACACCCATAATAAACCACTGATTTGAGTCTATCTGTGTGTCTCTAAAGTTTCAGAGAAAATAAACTTGTCAGAAGTTTGTTCCAGCCTCTGCCTTTCACAACATTAAGAGCCAAAACATGAAACGAGATAACCTTCATATGAACAAGAACATGCCCATAGTGCACCTCGACGATCGTACTCAACACTGTAGACAGTGAGCTACAAAGATCAACGGATGAACAGTGAGAATTGGGAACTTAAAGATCACTGTGCCTCCTCCATGCTGGTTTGTGGTACATATGATTGATGCTAAGAACTTGACGGTCAATGTAACCTACGACACTGATCTACCTATATTGAAAGAAATTAAAAGAAATTTTGAAAAATATAGGTCACGACTCGATCGGTAACGTGGAGCTTAACGATTTTTAATTCTACAAAAACCAAATAAAACCAGAAAAACATGAGACTTGTCATGATTAGAAACGATGCACTATAATTTTGGTTATCATTTTAGAAAATTTGTGAAACGATGAACATCTGAATGCGGATTCATTTCAAATTAAATTGAGTAAACATCTGGATGCGGATTCGTATTCGAATTATCCGTTTTGTATTCGTATCCGAGAATATTCGGATCAGTATTTGTATTTAGGATAAAATGTGGTAAACAATGCTATCTGGATTCGCTTCCATCTGTATCCGAATCCATCCCTGACGGTTTTTAAAATCCACCTTCCAAAAAGAGTAGTGTTGCCCTATACTCTACTCTACGTTTATCTATTTAGAAATTTCTTTTAATGCTACGACCTTTAAAATTTTTTATAAATTTTCAAAATATTTATGTGGATCTATCCTAAAATTCTAACATGATTTACCATGTGTCTATATAAATCTAAAATTCCAATGTGATATACCATGTGTCTATATAAATATAGACAATTATAAATATTTCAGTGCACAATATTCAGATCGACACCCGCTAATAAGCAGATCCACAATGTCGCATGGTGATTTCTTTGTTCATGATTGTTGGCCTATATAGAATCTGAAGCTGAAAGAAACGGTCCAGATTTTAGTTCAAATTGTGAGAATCAGTAGGTGCGGAATATAGAAATGAACTAGAATCCAAAAGTTGGAAAACCCCAACTTCTCCATATTCTCATCAGCTAGATACTCAGACTATTCAGCTAATCAAACTAGCTAGCTACTGAAAATTTTTAGCTACCAGAAGCTTCTCCAGATAAGCCCTCAGGGCATCTCCAACCAACACCCGGTCTCACCCCTTATCTTATTTGTAGCAATTTTTTCCCAAAAACCTTCTTCAACCAGCTCCCTACTCATCTCCCTATCTCATCCGCTTCCTATTTTTTCTCCCCTCCTCCTCAAAGCCGGGGAGACAAATCCGCCTCTTTTACCCATTTTAACCAATTTAAATCATGAGAGAGATAATATGTTAAAGAAAACAACTAATTTAAAACATTTTCAGTTTGCAAATATTACAATTTTTAGTAAATTCTAATGTAATTGATATAAATTTCTTTTTCTTGAACGGAAAAGCATAGCCATATTGTAAAGTTATAGTTATATTAGTTCTAAAGTTAGCTATTTAAATATGAATCAATTATAAATTTGGTTAGTGCTAGTTATGATATATTAATAAAATATTGGCAGCCTCACCCGTGGCCAGCGCGGCGTTCGAAGTCCGGACTGCATTGTTGTTGTTCTTGCACGGGCAGCACGGCTGATCTACACTCTACAGAAGTACAGAAGGTAGTTCTTGCACAGTTGCACCATGGGCCATGAATGATTGAATGTAAATTTGTGATTTTTTGCTGCTTAATTTTTGCACCATGAATAATTGAATGTAGTCTTTTGCAGAAAAAGAGTTGATCTTGGAACATCTTCTCAAATTTTTCACTATGAAACCAGAGGAACAGTCAAATGTGGTATACATGTTGGATTATATTGATATCTATTGAGCCAATTTTTATCCTTTTAGATTCATACTCTCGTTATTATTTACTATTTACTATCTACCTACTTTGTATTTTACAGATGTCTAAAGAGAATGAATCGAGTGATGAAGAAGAAAACTCTTTTGATAAGAATGATGATATGTCAGATGAATCTTTATCACGTGAGGAGGATTCTATCGATATCTCTGATACGGATTGAATCATCGAAAGTCCAAAAAACAAAAAAGGATTAATCTTAGCAAGCGGTATCGATCATCTTCACAAGTATGGAACAACTTCGAGAAGATCAAGATACCATCAACGACAGAGAAAAATGGGTTCAGCTTGAAGGCAAAGTGTTTGTACTACAAGAAATTGTATTCTTACACTCAAGGATCAAGCACTTCTCATCTTGGAAGACATATAAAGAAGTGTGGTGTCTACTTGAGCAAGATGGCTAAGAAACAACATCAAACATTTCTCAATTATGCTCCATCTGAAACAGGTGAATCTGGTTCTGGTCTTCCTATTGTTGTCTCTCCTAGTGAGTACAATCATGATGAAGTTCGAAAATTGTTGGTTAAGATTATAATTGTCCATGAATATCCATTTAGGATGATAGAACATACATGGTTTAACATTATGATGAAGTATTTAAATCATGCTTACTAGTTTACTAGCAGAAAGACTATAAGAAATGAATGTATGGGCATTTTTGAGTCTAAGAAAGAAGCTCTTGCAAAGATCCTTAGAGGAGTGGTCTTGTGGACTATGTTGAATTTTGACTACATATTTGTGGACATCTAACCAAACATTTTCCTACATGTCATTGTGGTTTTGTGGACTATGTTGAATTTTGGTTGTGGTCCTTATGGTTGTGGACTTGTGGTTGTGGACTTGTGGTCTTGTAATTTATGATTTGTGAACATGAACTTGTGCTTTAACTATGTTTTGTGGAATTTGTGGATATGTGGTCTTGTGATTTGTGAACATGGACTATGGACATGTGGTCTTGTGAGTTGTGATATGTGGAAATATTTTTTATGGCTTGATGACTTGATGTTATGGTTTTTGCGGACATGTGGTTACTTCATGCTAGTTGATGTAATCATGTAAATGTAAGGATGTTTTGACATTTGACGATGAATACTTGAATGTTTGGAAATTGGAATGATAAAATAAAACCGAACATTCGAACGATATTACAATAGTTTATAAATTTTGAATAGACATGGGATTTTTATTTTTATGTTTAAAATTACTATTGTAGCCTGTGGAGTAAAATGGAAAATAAAAAATTACAATTTATTGCTATTTGATTGGACATGCGAAACAAGCGAGCCGAGCCGGCTCGAGGCTCGGCCGAGCCCAAGTCGAGCCTACTTTTTGGCTCGCCTGGGTGGCCGAGCCAAGCCTGGCTCGGCTCGGTGAAGTGTTGGCCAGGCTCGGCTCGGTTCATTGCCAGTTGGGGGCTCAAATAGAAGTCGTTGGAGCTGCTCTAAGTATAGCCAACAAGGCGGTAAGGCCTCTTTGTCTCAGCTCCCAAAAAAAACACGCAAAGAGAATGCAACATGCAAGAAAGAATTGAAATCAGACACCGCTGAAAATCTAAAAGTTTTCAGGTGGCAAGCATGAACACACGTATCCCCACACTTTCTGAAAATTCGCTGATTTTTTAAATAATACATTTTTAAAATAAATTTTAAATCTTTATACATTTTTGAAAAAAAAAGCAAAATTATTCCGGTCCGACGTTTGGCCATTCGGTGAATAAAACTGCAAAATGTGTGCTGCCCGATCTGGGCCGATTGACATAGATCGACAGAACTATCGACAGAAGTTGGTTTTATAATTTTTCAAAAGTGTATAGCAGATTTAAAATTTATTTTTAAAAACATATTATTTTAAAAAAATCAAATTCGCTAGGGTATTGTACTAGGCCTGAAAAGAGGATGGGCCGAGCGAAATGTGATTACTACTCAGCCCAAGAAAAGGCCCGGCCCAACCCGATGAGTGGTGGGCCCCACCGTCGATACTGTCGAGCGTCGCCACCCTCTCCCCTCGTATACGGCTCGCCGCGTCACGCGCTTCCTGCTCGCCGCGCGCCTTCCTCCTCGCCGTTGCCGTGCTCGCCTCGTTCTCATGGCTCCCATCGCCGGATCCGCCCTCTCCTTCGCCAAGCCCGTCAAGGTACGTCTCATCCTCAGATCCATCCTCCACCGCCCCACCATGGGCCGTTCGTTCGATCGATCGATCTGTGACTGACTGGTTTGTCCCCCGGTGGTTGGGGTTTTAGCCTTCCCCTCGATCTCGGCCACCCGGTCTACGCATCGTCTGTGGTTTAGCCGCCTGCCGTGTCAGCCGCTTTCTCTCCCATCTCTCTCAGGGCATAGGAGAGCGGTGAAAGTTTTTTCTTTCCTTTCGGATGGCAGATCTGCTTTTCGCCTAGGGTTTAAGGGAGATTTTATGATTTGACATGGCTTGATTATTTGTTATAGATTACCATGTGTCATTCCTAAGTGTGAAATAATCAAACAACCACCATCATCAAATATTTCCTATAAATTTAACTTTGTTCTAAAGCATTAGAGATTGGACGACATCCTAATGATGAATTTGTTGGCGTGGTCAGTACTCACTACTAATTTGTTGGAGTGGATGCTAGTAATAGGTTCTCTCTTTGTATGGGACAAAAGGTTTGTTCTTTTGGGTTCTCCAAAAAAAAGTTGGTCCTATTATATAGTACTCCACCTGAAATGCCTTGCGTGTCTTGTCTTCCCTTGTTACAAAAAGAAATTTTAGTCATACAGCTTTATAAAATTCTTTGATTCATGCTAGGCAGGGGAGGTTATAATTAAACGCCCTAGCCGCAAAAAAAGTTGTTCTCTTGCGTGATTGCATCGGAGAATTATGGGATTATTTCCTATCAATATCATATCTGGCAAGTTATTCATCCCAACACCACACTGGCTACTGAGGCTAATTCAAGACACACGGCGTATTAATGAATTGCTAGAACGGTAGAATAGTGACGATAACACTGTTTGGTCTTCTATGCTTTGGTTTTTTTGCCTGCGGATGCCGGATGGTGTGCTAGTCCTTTTCTGCGGTAACTTCTGTGATCTAAATGAACTTGTTCCATGAATTTCAGGCAACCAACACGAATTTGCTCTCTTTCGCCGGTGGAAGGAAGGGAAATGCATTTCTCCGCATGCAGCCAATGCCAATGAGATTTGCTGTTTGCTGTTCCGTGAGTTCCATCCTTTCTCTTCATGCATGATTTATCTGAACTCTGAAGTGCTGCTTTACCATGCTAGATATGGTGATCTTCACTAGCACTTGTGTTGTTTCTGGATGAATGGAAATTTTCAGCTGGGGCCAAAAACCCTATCTTTGTGACTGAGGAAAAATGCTCTAGCTGTTAGGATTCGCTCCTTGTATTTCTCATTCTACATGGACTATTTATTTATTTTTTAATTATACTGCACTGTTGACTGAGCAAAGCCATCCTATTTAAAGCTAAAATTTTCTAGCCCTTTTCTGCTCTTTTTGACGTAGAACTACTTACCAACTTCGCGCATTCTCTTGTTTCCTGGATAAGACTATACATACTGGCGTTCTCTACGACTCTACCACTTAGGCAATTACCCTTTTACATTTATAGTGTTATGTTTGCTTGATACAGTTTAAATCATGTCTCATAACCCAATTTTAATATGCACACAACAGGCAAAAAAGGAGACAGTGGAGAAGGTTTGTGACATTGTTAAGAAGCAACTTGCTCTTCCTGAGGGCACTGAAGTTTCCGGTGCATCCAAGTTCTCAGATCTTGGTGCCGATTCATTGGACACGGTAATTCTTCTCTGTCCATATTATTTTTAGGGATGTTATGCAGATAATTGTTCAGAACCAATCAGCAGTTCAGCACATTACCAAAGTTATCTAAATAGCTCCGGAATCCTGAATAGCTGCATTATTGTAATCATTTTTGCTCTCAAAGTAATATTGATCCTTTTTGTACTTTTCAGACTATAATCTCAGATGTATTGGAATTTCTAAGTTGCAACATGATCTACAATAACTGTTGCATCAACTGTGAAATGACCAAACAAGATATTTAATCTATATAATTCATCTATAGTTTAGACAAATGAACTTTCTTTTGAAGTTTAACCTTTCAGTTATGTTGATAGAAGCATGTACTTTCTTTTGTTTAAAGGATCACAAGTTCTATTCGCAAGCAGTTAAACTCGTTGTGCGTTCATTGTAGGTTGAGATTGTGATGGGTCTGGAGGAGGAGTTCCATATCAGTGTAGAAGAGTCAAGTGCGCAGTCAATCGCAACGGTTGAAGATGCTGCCGCGCTCATTGACAAGCTTGTTGCTGCGGAATCGCCCAAATCACAATGTTGAAGCTCGTAGACTAGCTCTACTTTTACCTTGAGCCAGCCCTTCTTGTTCTACCATTATATCCTAACCTCGGTTTTATGACCCTGATGGTTCAGTGTTCATCTCAGGACTATTGTCCCCTGTGGCAAATAATATCAACTAAATTATTTAAGCTATTGAACAATGCAATGGTCATTTTTGTGCGCTGTGATTGTTGAGAGATTGTAGCTTGTGAGAAGGCCATTAGGTGCGGTGGACAGTGAGTGTTGTCAACCGCCTGTAAGATCCTACAATATTTGTCATGAGAATGTACTGAATGTTGGACTGCTACTCTACTTTTTATAGTGGACTAGTGAGAGGCCCGTGCGTTGCAACGGATGCATAATTTTAACGGCAATATATTTAGAACATAATATATTTGCCGAACACATTTATTTAGTAATATTGTGATGATAAGAAACAAAATAATATATTATTATTCAAAATAATACATGATGAAATTTACTAAAATTTTCCCCACATTAAACTTAATTTTATCTTATTTTTGGGCATTTTTCTTAATTTTCTAGGAATAAATAAAACAGAAAATTAATTTCTTAAATCTTGGAAATTAAAAAAACCAGAAAACAGGCCCAAGAGGTAAACTGGCCCGGCCCAGCAGCGTGCACAGCCAGGCCGGCCTCTACCTGGGCCCAGGCCAGGAAAGTGCCACGCGCGCAGGAGCCTAACCTGGGCCTGGGCCGGCAATTTGCCTCCCCGCCTGGGCCTGATTTGGTCCGGATCACTCTGGCCGTCGGATCTCATCAAACGGCCACCCATCAGAAGCGGCAGTATAAAAAACGCTGCAGCCCCGGTGCAAAAACCCTAACCCTAACCCTAACTTTTCTTCTCCCCTCCCCTCCACCCGGCCCGAGAGCAAGGCGACGCGGCGGCGGCCGCCCGAGGCGCGGCGCGCGGCGGGCGCGGCGGCCGCCCGAGGCCGCCTCGGGGCGTCGGCCGCCCGAGGCGCGGGCGCGCGGCGGCGAGGGTTTCGCTAGGGGCGGCGTTGATGGGCCGGGCTGTAGCAACGGGAAAACGCGGGGCAGGCGGGCGGGCGCGCTGCGCGCGAATCGACCGGACGGTTTTTACAGGGTGCTGCGCGGCGGACGAACCGGACGGTTTTTATGGGGCACGGTTTTTTAAGAGACGGGAGACACGGAGCGGACGGACGACCACTCCCCGCTTTATATTAGTAGAGATTTGGACAGTTTTGATCAGTGTTCAAAAACGCGGTCCTAGGTGCTAGGTGCCTGCTTACCACCCAGTGCCGTCGGTTGGTTGGGCGGGTGAGGCGTCTAGGTGAGTCAATCGTGGCTTGGATGGTTGACTGTGGAGTCTAGGTGCCTTGGGGTGGCGGTGGCATCTAAAAATTTCTTGCCTTACCAGAAAAACGCAGTAGAACCTGTAAAAAGAAAGGGAAATGAGAGAGAACTAGGCGCCTCTAGGCGCGAGATCACCATTCGACTAGTGCCTAGCATCTACTCAAACACTAGTTTTGATCGCTGCGCTCACTTCTAGCATTTGAAATCAACTTTTAGAATCTAAATCTCTTTAAATGGTTTAGATTATGGTCCTGTTTGGGGGAGCTTCTGGCTGGCTAGATATTTTTAATATCTAGAAGCTCCCCCAAACAACACCTCGGGTAGCCTAGATTTTTAAAACCTGCAGAAGCAGCTAGTCTCTCCAAGCCTAGTAGCTGATAAGTTGGATAACCCCAGCTTCTCCAGATTCTGCAGATTTTTATTTACCCACTATATCACTGAATAAAACCCACCCATCCAACAGCTAGCTACTCCAATCAGCTAGATACTCGGACTAGCTGATTCTAAGAATCTGCAGCTCCCCAAACAAGAGCTACAAAATTTAGAAATAAATTGATTCTAGAAGCTAAAAAATACTATTTTTTCTAGATTTTTATTAACTAGATACTTATTTAGAAATGAGCTGATTCTAGAAGCTAAAAATTTTAGTTTTTCTAGATTTTTATTAAAAAGATACTTACTGTCAGTTAAGAGCGAATGGTGAACAGTGGCTCATCAGTTAATATTGCGATTCTTTTCTTATTCAGCAAACTGAATATACGGACCGTTTGCACGTACGTCGTCTGCTCAAGATTGATCGAATCAACCTACACTCACCTGCTGTATATGATCATGGATGGTGCAGTGCATACAAGGAGAGAACATATATGAATCGACGATTCTTGCCTACTTAACCCATCAAGATCAAATCAATCAAAGTACAACAACAGCAGCAGCTTGAGCTTAAAACTATCTGATGAGACGAAGACGATGATGGAGAGAGCAAATAGCAGAAATGGAATGGATATGATGATGGGTGCATGCAGTGATGGCTTATTGCGCGACGGCGGCGGTAGGAGGCCTCTTGGAGCACTTGGCCTGCACGGCGAGCGTGGCCGTGGTGCCGGGGCAGTTGACGTCGCCGCCGTAGAACTCGTGCGAGATGGGGAGCACGCAGCTCTTCTTGCCGACGCAGGTCTTCTCGACCACCTCCTTGGTGCGCGGCGCGTGGCAGCTGCCGATGGTGTAGTTGCCGCAGATGCCGAGCGGGTTGCCGTAGCTGGCGAAGACGACCTGCTGGATCGTCTTCTTGGGCGGGCATGACAGCACGGCCTGCGGCTTGAGGTCTTCGGCGACCGCCTTCAGCTGGCTGTCCTTGCGCTCCCACGACCGGACGTGGGCCGGGTTCTTCTCGGAGATGAAGGTGCAGATGTTGTCGCGCTTCACGGTGAGGATCATGATGGCGTCCAGCTTGCCGCCCTCCTCGTCGAACAGCATCAGCACGTTCCCCGTCGGCCTCAGCAACGACCGGGGCACAGTGGTACAGGTACTGCGACGGCTTGCCCAGCGCGTGGTGGTACGACACCCAGTAGCGGCCGAGGCACTCGCCGTTGACGTAGAAGAAGCCCTTCCCCATCGGGCTCAGGTCGACCACCACCGGGTCGTCGCCCGACGGCTCGTCGAAGTGCCGCCGGTACCACGTCAGCGGCCGCGGGTCCTTCTGCGCCGGCTTCCACTCCACCCCGCCCATCCCCTTCTCCGTGTGCAGCTGCCGCCTCTCGCCTTCGAGGCCGACCAGATGCCCCCAGCCGTTGCTCGTCAGGTCCAGCGTCCCCGTGTTCAGCCCCTGGATCGTCACCGTGTGCACGCCTGCCTGCCGGTGCTCCAGGTACGCCCCGCTGTCCTGAAATTAAAAACTCCATTACATCTACCCCCGCTCAGCTCGAGCTCCATCTCCTCGAATCGCTTCATTTCGTCTAACTATACCATCATCCCGAGCGTGGACGACAGGATGGAGATGTGGTTGACGCCCACTTTGAGCTCCATCGCCTTCTCCAGCGTGTACGCCTTGTTCATCTTCGTCCCGTGCCCACACCCTGCATGCATGCATGCATGCGCGCGCGCGAAATCATTCAACCGGCGGAACAGACGGCATGCAGAAGCAGCAGCAGCTAGCAGAACACCCAATTGATCGATCGACGAGGTCCAAGTTACCTACGAATACGTCGTTGACAAACGCCACGCTGGCGTGGCCGTGGCTGCCCACCTCGAGCACCGGCTTGATGTCCTTCCGGAACGGCAGGTCGTCCGCCTCCAGCCGGAAGCTGAGACGACGACGACGACGACGTCGAGATCGACGTCCAGTGGTCGGTACATGCAACTCAAAACTCAAAGCTCGAAACTAGTAGGATGTACGTAGACGTATACCTGGTGGTGTACCAGACGTAGTCGGTATTGTCCTTGGTGAGGTTGTAGAGCTCGAGGGGTTTCTGGGTGCGGAGAGTGGCCTGGCTGTAGCGAGGGACCTTCTCCTCGGGGAACATCTCCCAGACGTTGTTGTGCACGGTCTGGTCGGCGAAGTGGAACGTCCGCTGGTTGTGCTGCGAGTTGACGTGCTGCGTGCTGAACACCACCGTGTTGCAGTCGGCGAGGATGCTCACCGACCGCCGCGCCACGAAGTACTTGTTCCCCCTGAACGTCACCGTCCCGTCCTCCTTGGTGTTGTGGTTCGACAGGAACGCCACGCACACGTTTTGGTCCGCCTTCTCGAACACCCGAGCCTGCTCCGATCCATCGTACCCAAAACCATCTTTAATCAATCCCACTAATTCCCACATATATTCACTCGTTGGATCTAGATTTTGTATACTGACGGCTCCCTCTTTTTATTTTTATTTTTATTTTTTAAAAAACGACGTATCCAATTTCGAGATTCACGTTGGATTCAGAATTTGTATATTACTCATCCTTTTTCTTTTTATTTTTTAAAAAATGATGTTGTAGTGAGTTTGACCATTTGTTTTTAATCCAGTTTCGAGATCCACATTGGATTCAGGTTTTGTATATTACTCCCTCCTTTTATTTTTATTTTTTATAAACGGTTTATCAGGTAAGTTTGACCATTTGTTTTTTTAATCCAGTTTTGAGATTCACATTGGATTCAGGTTTTGTATATTACCCCTCTTTTATTTTTTATTTTTTAAAATAATATAGTTCACTTTTATCACATAAGTTTGACCATTCGTTTTTTAATCCAATTTTGAGATTCACATTGGATTCAGGTTTTGTATATTACTTTCTTTTTTTATTTTTTTTAAATGATGCCCTGACTTTTATCACATAAGTTTGACCATTAGTTTTTTTGAAATATCATGTATTTTATTGTAATTATTTTATTATTGAATGATACTTCAAGCATAACTTATATTTTTGCATATTTGCATAAATTTTTGAATAAAAAAAATAATAAATATTGTGATAAAATTTAACGAAATCATTTAAAAAGGAACTATTATAAATGTGGCCCTGATTGCTTTCTTTATGAAACAGCTGCATTGCATCGGGAAATATGTCTTTTATATACCTCCCGGGTCAAACACTAAGTAAATCGTTAAAAATTTCATTAAAATATTTGTTAAAATTTACATAGTATCCCTGCATTTTAGTAGTATATTATAAACTTCTCTAATTCTGATACAGTTCGGTGAAAAATATCTACAATATAAAATAAATAGAAAACTAAGATATATTTTATAGTGGATTCAATTGAACTTATTCGATGTTATAATTGTTTATAATCTTTCTAATAAAATTGATTAAATTTAGAAATTTTGATTTATAAAAATAAAACGAATTATAACATATTTATAATATAAAAAAGAGAATTATAATATAGTTATACTATAAAAAGAGGAAATATATAAAGTTACTGAAAAAGGAAAGAAACCTCGTAACCCTGTATTTTAATAGTATATTATAAACTTCTCTAATTCTTATAGAGTTCACGGAAAAACATCTACAATATAAAATAAATAATATATTTTATAGTGGATTTAATTAAACTTATTTGATGTTATAATTGGTTATAATTTTTTTTAAAAAAAATTGATTATAGTTAAAAAAATCAATTTATAAAAAATCAAACGAATTATAATATATTTATAATATAAAACGGAGAATTATAATGTAATTATACTGTAAATGGAGGAAATATATAAAGTTATTGAAAAAAGAAACCTCGTAACCCTGTATTTTAGTAGTATATTATAAACTTCTATTTTATAGTGGATTTAATTGAACTTATTTGATGTTATAATTGTTTATATATTTTTTAAATTGATTAAAGTTACAAAATTTTGGTCTATAAAAAATCAAACGAATTGTAACACATATTTATAAAATAAAACGGAGAATTATAATATAGTTATACTATAAAAAGAGGAAATATATAAAGTTACTGAAAAAGGAAAGAAACCTCGTAGAGTTTGCCGAGCGGCTGCACCGATGGCGTGCCCCAGAGCAGAGCCTTCTTGCACAGCCGCAGCGCGTGGTGCAGATCCCTCAGATGCCCCCATTTCGGCTCCTTGAGCAGCCCTGCACACCAACCATCGATTGTTCAGAGCTGCGGTTGCTCGACCTCGAGCTCGAGCTCGAGCTCGAGCTCGAGCTCGCCGTGGTCGCGACGAGCTCATACCGAATTCGTCGAGGGGCGCCTCGTCGTAGTATCTCGGCATGACGAACGCGGCGCCTGTCCTCCCAAAGTTGGTTCCTCCATGGTACTGCTCACCCAAGAGTTGAAATCAGTTCTTGTCAGTAATCTGTTCGATCTGCTCCTACCGTCAACAACACATCACTGTTTGTTTGTTGCTGCTGCTGTTGTTGTTCAGTACCATGTAGTAGTTAACCATCGTGCCGCCCACGGAGAAGAAGCGAGCCACGGCGAACGCGATGTCCTCCGCCGAGCGCTGCGATGGCGGATCACCGAAAACTCTGTACCTGCAGGCATCAAGAACCCACCAGAAACGAGCACAGTGATCTCATTGAACAAGTAAACTTGGATTGATCAAGTTGTAGCATGCAACTTACTGAGCAGTCCAGTTCTCTGTCCACAAGAGGGGCTTGTTCTTGCTAGCTGGACCTGGCCATGTATCTCCACAGTTCCTCCCATTGCAGGTTGGGATCTGCAGAAGTAATCAGTGTTTTATGCCGTCGCCAAGATTTGCGAGCTATGAAATGTGTGATGTTAATGGAGTTACCACTTCACCAGGAGCTTTGGTCTGCTTGCACATGATCCACGGGACTCCGGTGCCGGTGTTGATGGCCATCTTAGCCGCCCAGTTGATGTACTTTGTGCCCTCCTCTTTGAATGCCACTTCCAGGTGCTGGTACTCGTTCTCGATCTGCCACGCAGGAACATTTCGTCAGCAAGAACCGCCAGAATTGGGACGCATTTGATTTGACATATGAACCTGTGACAGGATGATGGGGCCTCCCTGTGATGCAAAGAGCTTTGCGTCCTTGAGCTTGTTCACTATGAGAGTGACGAACTCCTTCATGTGCTTCTGCGCATATTAAAATGTGACCAAGTTTTTGAACAGTCCGTAGATTTTCAGAAAACTGGACCAGTATTGTGATGTACTGCCGAAAAAGATTGGATCAGGTCGTCAGATTGTTCACCTTGAAAGGCTCGTTGTTCGTCCGGAAGATAATGCCAGGGACCTCCCGGAGCCAGTAGGGTAGGCCTCTGGAGAAGAAGAAAGAAGAAGAAGAAGAAGAGCAGCAGCACAAGACGAAATGTTAAACAGGAGTTGCAATGCAGAGATGAGTGAGATTTGAAGCCACACAAACAACAAACCCATGGTTCCACTCGGCCTGGACGAACGGCCCGATCCGGATCACGGCGTACATCTCTTTCTCCTGGATCAGCTTGACGAACTTCACAAGGTCGTACCTCCCTTCGAAGTTGTACTGAAACACACAAACAGTCGATCGATCGATCGATCGATCGAACAATGCAAGTAATTCGATCATATATATGTATGGATCGATGGAATGTGCAAGTGAGAATGTGCTTGATGTGATGGTGAAGAGCTCGCTACTCACCACACCCTTCTCGGGCTCATGGCCGTTCCAGAAGACGTAGGTCTCGATGACATTGAGTCCACCCTCCTTGGCCTTGTTGATGAGGTCGTGCCAGGTATCGGGCGGGCTCCGCGGGTAGTGGATGGAGCCGGAGAAGAAGAGCTCCCTCCGGCCATCGATGATGAGCGAGCGGCGGTCGTAGGTGATGATGGTGCCGTTCTTGGTCAGTTCGTAGGACGACGCCGACGCGGCGAGCGCGGCGGCGGCGAGGAGGAGGACGAGCACCGCGGCCGCGGACATGTCATGCATGCGCGGGGGTCGACCGATCGCGGCGAGCGGCAGGGCGGGCGGGCGTGCGGGCGTGCGGTGATCTCCGACGATCCGGTGGCGCGTGATGCGTGGGTGAATGAAACCAAGGGCTAGGAGGTGGCGCTGCTGCTAGTCCTAAAGAAGGAGGCGGAGGGAGTGCGTTGCGGAGGAGTGGTCGAGCGGGAACGGCGGTCAGAACGGCGGTCGTTGGCGTACGTGTTCCCCGCTGGTGGCCGGTTTTGGTGGTGGCGACCATGCAAGCTTCGCTGTGCAACCATGGCAGCAGATCCAAGAGCCTACCTAATTTTGGAGGGAAGCCACGCACGATGTGCACCACGCCACTCGCTGTCCTCCTTATCAAATCAAATTTAGGATTTGCCATTCTTAACTAGGGATTGCTTTATTTATATAAAAATACTTTATTTATTTATAGTACTTTAACTTTATCTTAAATAAAAGGTTTTGTTTCTACAAATCAGGTTTTGTTTTGTTTATATCCTACCTATCAAAGAGACTTTAGCTAGTGTGGAAGAGGTGCCACGTATATTTGTTTAAGTATTGGGGGTTCTATAGATAAATTCGATGGTTATTTTCAGTTAAGAGATAAAGAGAGCTTTACATAGGTTCAGGCCTCCCGAAGAATAATAACACTACTCATGTGTGTAGTATGAGTTTTAATGTGTAAAATAACCTTTAGCGTACTCAAGAGAGTATGAGAATGTTCTAAGAGAACGTGTGTTGGTGTTCCTTCTGCCTGTTGTATGCTCCCTTCGATCCATTTATATGAGAGCGATCGGAGGTTATAAATGATAGGTTAAAACGTCCAATTAATGACCAATTAAAAGGTTAACGGTCAATTTTCATGGGTAACAGTTCAAATATAATGATGTTGGTAATTATGGCGTATTTGAGGCTTAATGACAGCCAAACTCTTAAAGGCGATCGTCGGAATATTGGCTATCAAGAGGATCCCTTCCCAAGTACTAGACTTGGGAGTCTCCAAGCCTTTAACCATTGATCGTAAGGAAGATACTGACTATTGACTGATAAGTTTAAAACCACTCTTAATGGTTCAACTACTATATTTTGTATGTTTCATGACTATAAAATTATTTCTCTTTATCCACCCTCTTTAATCGTGCTCACATTCTACTACAAAATAAGCTATAATAACACTCTCCTTTCACATTCTCTATTACCTACATCTGCATCGGTAAAACTCCTATATGAAATTGTCTTCTAGATCAATATCATGAACTATCTATTGTAATCTGTATGTGTTTACATGGAATGGAAGAGGATGAATTGTTTGTAGAAACCAAATCGACTAGAGCCAATTGTTCTTTTATCTAAAGTATATAAAAATGGGAAAGTTGGATCCATGCACAATTTTATGACTTTAAAGAAATGCCATTACAATTCACATATTTAGATCCATGCCATTACCGAACTATACCATTAAAAATTTAGAGAATTAGGAAATATGCCATTACAATTTTAGAGAATTTTAAAATATGTCATTACATTTTCAGAGAGTTATAATTCCAGAATGGCATAAATCTCTCTAAAATCACAAAATTATAATGGCATAAATCAAATTATCTACCCTACTATATAAATAGTTTAGTCTTTTTCATCATTGGGGGCATCTCGACCATCCATTTATCCGCGTTCATCATTGGGTGCATCCAAGTCGCACACTCTCCTCTGTCATCATTGGGACCATCTTGGCCGTTCACGAGGACATCTCTCATCATTGGGAGCATCTGGAGCGTCTACTGAGAGCTCGAAGCCCGGCTGCGCTACCGCCCGGACCCCGCATGCCGCGAACTCCGCATGTACCCCCACATGCCGCGAACTCCGGATGACCCCCGCATGCCATAAACCCTCGGGCGGAACTTGCATGCCGAGATCTCCGCCCGGTCCTTGCATGCCGTGATGTGGGCGAGGGTGGCCCGATATTTTGGTGAGAGGATAGAGATAACTTCGATTGGTAGGAGACGACGTTGACGACCCGACTATAACCGTATGAGACGTTTGTGTTGCGCCTTAGCGATCGATACACCAACTTCAAGGGTTATTGATCTTATCGGTGATCAACCTTGTTCCTGCAAGCAATCGAAGAACGAGCAAGAACAAGATAAAGGAGCAACTAGTATTGCTGGATATGAAAGACGCACAGGGATAGTTGGGGTTCTGAAACGTGAAATCGACGATCTAATCGATCACGGGTTTACACGGACAAGTAGCATTGCCTAACTTTTATCTAATCAAAACCCAAATTACAACTAAAGTCTCTAGGGTTATTTATAGCCCTAGGGACGTTCCCAATGTATGGAAAACTTATTACATATGGAAACGACTAATTATTTCCAAAACAAATTGATTAAAAATGGAAATTCCGTGCTTAATTGGTTCGGCCTAAAAAAAGGAACACAGCATTGATTTAGTGATTGTGATCTCCTCCGATGGAATCTGGATATGTAGCTGGATCCGTTAGAAAGAGGACGTATCAAGCTTTCCAAAAAGTTCAAGATAATCCAAATCGGAGTTTCCATTTAAACGTTATGCACATTTGAATTCGGTGTTGTCCCTGCGGTCCGAATCCAAGTCATCTTCTCAATTGTGTAGAACTTTATTTCTATTTTCTCTTGGAATGAAAGTAATGTCCCAAACTTGTATATTATGTTTGGATGGCCTTGCCTTGGTCCCTAATCAACTTCCACGATGTTCCATGCCCTTGATTTGCTCACAATGCATCCCTTAATCCATTTAATAATTTCTGTAATTGAAAACAACAACTTATGGTGCAGCAACCTTTTCTCAAATATGTAAAATGTAAATCGAATATAGAAAGCATGCACCTTTGTGTTTATTATATTTATATCCCAGCCGGTGATGTCCTCATCATGTCGCGAACTCCGGACAGCCCCCGCATGCCATAAATCTCCGGTTGGACCCCGCATGCCGAGATATCCGCCCGGACCCTGCATGTCAGCAATCTCCGCCCCTTCGCTTGCCACTGCCCCTCATATTTATGCCATGAGTTTCTCTCCTCAACACCGCCTTCGCCCGAGGACCTATGTTGTCGCCGACTCTCCGTTCCTCAAGACGACGCAGTTGCTTCTCCTGTGCCGTCCAGGCCTCGACACAACAGTCACCGTCACCACCATGAAGTCGAGGTGTTCCGCCTCTTCTGTCGGTGCTCGACGAACGCAAGCGGTATGATATCTTCTGGAGGGGTTAGGAGTATTGCATTTCAGGATAGATCGAGTAGGGTGCCTTCTGCTGGTGGGATAGGGGGTTCATTCTTCTTTTGATTATTTAGCTCTGTGGGTTGCATGTATGAATGATCTTGTTTAGTTTAGAAAAATCACGAACAATTGCAGCGTGTAGATGTCTGAATGTATTCTGAATGGTGAATAATGGAGATATTTGGTTATCAATTATATGCGCTCGTGGAATGGTATAAGATTACCATTAATTAGCACAGTGAGTGTACACACTTTTATATTTGCCTCGTGGTATTCTACATTACTGTTTTTCTAATGATTAATATGTGAAATGCATTTACAGGATAAGAATGTCTTGAGAATGATGTTTCTCGTGGAAATACTGAAGTACAACGACAACGAGTGCAAAGAGAACATCCATGAAGAAATTCGAGAAATTCTTGAACGTGTTGATATATTTCACTTTGTACAGTACTTTGTTTAACTGAATAATAATAATATAATTATTTTTTGTTTTTTACTTTCTAAATTCCTGTTATACCCCATGTATTTTTGCTTAGACGAACCTGAGATCTGTAGCTTCGGAGGGGTCCTCGGAGGCATCTTCGGAGGGTCCTCCGAGGCATCCTCAGAGGGGACCGGAGGCTTGTCTTGATCTTGTGGTTTCTTTAGTATATGGAGTGATCTCATGGAGGGGCGCAGGGGCCTGGCTACAGGCCTCGCCAGCTTGGCAGACTCCAGGTCTCTCCACCCTCGGGGCTGGCGTCATTTGACCCTTGTTAAGGGAGAACTATTGCCCCCAACAGTAGCCCCTCGCACTTAGCCCTTCGCTCAAAGGGGTGCAGTGCGCCCCAAGCAAATGACGCTTCCTAGGAGGTCCCCTTCGGAGCCTAGCCTTGGAGATCGGTCTCGAACCGTACAATCATTAATTATCCGTACAAAATGGAAGGGACGGCCTTGGGAGCCCAAACGGCACCGAAGGCCAATGACCGGAGCGAAAGGACGTCTTTGGGAGTCGAAGCGGTGCCCCGTCCAATGGTAGTGGGCCGGTCAGATGCCCTCGAGGGCTAAGACACTCTCAAGCGGGGTTCGTTGCTTCGGTTTCCACCTTGGCCCCATCAGTCATAGACTGTGGGGGTGACTTGTGGGTAATAAAAATCTTTACCGCGAGGGCGCGCGACGACTTTTACCGCCTATAAAAGGTGTAACATCCCAAAATTAAAAATAAAATAAAAAGGAGGGAAATAAATTTTCTGAAACTAAAATGAATTATCTACTTAGAGTAAAGGTTAAAAGAACCCAAATAAAGCAAAACATGGAGAAATATTTCAAATTTGAAGCTGAAAAATTTATGGCGGGATCTAGAAGCCAAGAAATATTTTAACAATTTTTACAAAATTTTAGCAACAGTGATCCAAGCCTTAAACAAATAATCAATTTTCTGGAATTAATTTAAATGGAAAATACATTTTAATAACTTTGGGCTGCCTCCCTCATTTCCCCTCGGCCCGGCCCAGTCCAAAACCGCGCCCGCTGACAGGCGGGGCCACCCTATCGGCGCCGCCCGCCCTCTTCTCTCTCCCACCGCACCCCTCACCCACTGCCACCCCAGGCCCATTGGTCAGCCCCTGCTCCCCTCGCTCGGTCGCTGCCAAGCATGGCCTGTGTGTCTGTGTCATACCCCCTTCGCGTTTGCTCGCCGACATGTGGGGGCCACCTATCGGATCCGTCTTCTTCGATGGAAGACAATCCCCCCTTCCATTCCCGTCGGCCACCTTTCCAAACCCGCCGCCCGCCGTCGCGTGCCACCGAATCAAGGCCGGATCTCAATCCCCCAGCTCCGGCGACCCCTTTCCATCCCCAGCCTACGCATTTCCGCCTAATCGGAAGCTTCTCGCGTGCATGGAAGGCTTGCCAGAGTAAGGTTGGAAACCCCCTCAGGTTTCCACCAATTGCCTTACCAAATCGATGCCGGTGAGACCCTATAAGAGCCCTAGTGATCGCCGCACTCCGCCACACCATTTAACCCTCGCCACGTTCTCCCGAGCGCCACCACCCCTTCTTCGCGCTTTTTCCCCTGCTTCGCCTCCGGTCGCCCCTCGCCGGCGTCTTGAGCCACCGTCGTCCTCGCCGTCGCCACCGCTAGGACCGCCTCTACGCCCACTACCCCAGCCTCGCCTCCGTTGGGACGAATCGCCGCTGGATCACTGTCGCCACCATCGACCCGAAGGTCTTCACCGCCTCCCCTCGCCGCCAGCCACCTCCGTTCTCCACCCGCCCCCTGCCTCTGGTACCGCTGTGACCCTTGAGCTATGCTCGTTCCATTTATGCATTCGGTTTAGCCCCTAGGCCACCGCAACCGTCGTCGCACGCGTCACCGTCATCAGAGAAAAGGTACCCCTCACCGTCAGTAGCGTGCCATGCCAGACGGGATCCCCACCGTCGGATCCGAGGGGAACGACTGAGATTAGATCACCCACCACGATTAAATCTGAACCCTTTGATCTAGCCGAAAGGGTAGCAAGGCCCTGTGGGCCGTTGATCATCACTTAAACGCCCCGCCGCGCCACCGACCGTTGGATCTAGATCCAACGCCCGAGATTGAACCGGTTCACGTGCACAGTGCGCGGGTCCATGGTGGGCCCGACTCACCGTGGACCCACGCCTGTTTTCTCTTTAAATAAAATTTCAGAAAATGGTTTAAACTTCAAAAATTCATAACTTGCTCAATTTAACTCCAAATTGACCATTTCAATTCTGGAAAATTTTTCTATTTATTCTCTACATTTATATGCCATAAAAACAGTATGTTATTTTGCCCATTTTATTCTTATTAAATAATAAAGTAAAAACCCCTTTAGGATTGAATTCCTATTTCATTAAATAATCCAGAAAAACCCTTAAAATTTATATATTAAATTGAGAGGATATAATAACTTCATTTCATTATTTTTAAGCAATAAAAATGGTAGGGTTATTTTGTACACTTTTATTCACCGTTAAATAGGAAAGTAAAGACCCCTTAGGGTAAAATGCTTAATACAATTTATAAAATTCAGAAATCTCTTTAAAAACCAATATTAAATATTTAGGAAATAATTTAATATAACCTAAGACTCTATCTCCTTTGTTTAATCCAACAAAAACATGTATACTTGTATGATTGATTTTGGATTGTTTATTGAATGTCGTATTTACTTTTCCGTATCGAGAAGACTACGACGCCGTCGACGATCCGGAGTCTTACCCCGAGGTTCCACCTTCACCGTTTGCGGATCAAGGAAAGTCACAACCCCCATTTTGATCATCATTGAAGCCCATGTTTTAATAAATTATCGCTTTAACTCATAGGATAATATTGCATTAGTCCAATCTCAAGCCTTACACTATATTTATTAGATCCCCGTCCTTATGTGTAAACCCAAGCCATGCTTATTGAGCCTATACTCCTTGTCACTCTACAATATTATATTAGCTAGTGTCCAATGTACCGACACAAGTGCTATAGGATAAAAGAATGAGTCGTAGATAGATGGATTCTACTATATGATTTCCCTGTTATTCTCAGTCTCTGGATTCTGTTGGAGTTGGCTATGTTATAAGTATGGTGGGTTTCGGGTGCAAGCTTGAGAATTGGTTGGTCGCACCCGGGGCGCTATAAGGACCGGTCCACGGGATCCGTTGCAAAGCACTTCCGTACTAACTACAAGTCTAGTGGGTAAGTCCTAACTGGAGGTATGGATCGTACCAACTTGAAACACCATAGTGGAGGGGGCAAGGGGCAACCTACGGGTGACTTGTACCGACGTGGCTCAAGGGGGGTATGGTGTGTCTCGAAGTGACTAGGAAACCATATGAAACCCATAAGAGGGTGTTATCGAATTGGTGTGTTCCATGCTGAAGGTTTTGGCACAAGCTTCTCGTGATAGGAGTCATCTAACATACTGCGGTGTGTGGGAAATGAGTGCCTTGTGGGTACAGTAGTACACCTCTGATCAGAGTTATAAATCTTTTCGAAAAGCCGAGCCCACGGTCAAGGACGGGTTGTGTGACCTCTCGCAGTTAGTTTACTATTATGTGAATGTGTTATTCATGGCATGTAAGGACTGTTGAGCGAGGGTGGGCTGACTGTACCCCTCGAGTTAAAAGATGATGCATGAATTCATGTTTACTTTTCTGCATTAATAACTGGATTACATTAATTGCTTTACAAAAATGCTTTTCCACAAAAGTGAGCCGCTACCTTCCTTGTTATTACCTTGTATTGGACCAGAAACGGCGACCAGAGGGGGGGTGAATGGGAGATTTTAAAATTTCAAACTAAAAATAGCCTTCTGTTTCAATTCTGTCTTCTGCGGAACAGGCTTCGAACACACCCTTCGAAGTTCTGGTTCAGAGGTATTTTATAGCTCCAAAATCAGGCTTCGCAAGGAGCAAAAGTTCGAAGCCAAGAAGACTTCGCTCCACCCACAGCCCTGAAGATTCAGCTCTGCTAAGTCAGTGCAGGCTCCGCACACTGGGTGCCTTCGAGCAGGCTTCGCACTTCACCCTTCGCAAGAGCAGACTTCCCTCTGAGGACTTCGACCTAATACTCAGCAATAGCAACTGGTGCTAGGCTTCGTACTTCGAAGGTCTAAACGCACACTGAACACACTTCGCCGAGGACTTCGACAAGGGAAGAAAACAGGCTTCGATTCAAGCCAGACAGTGCTTCACTAGTAATCAGAGAGGTCTAGCCTCCAGTTTACACAGAGCGAACAGACACTGAAATACACACTTCACCCAGACAAACTTCTCACACACCTCTCTAGAAAACCCACAAGAAGGTGCACAGAGAAATCAAAGCATGCAGTGCAACATGCAGTACAAGTTCAAGCAGTGAAAGAAGAACAGAATCAAAACTTCATTGCATGAGCAGGGAACATAAAATGAACTCACCAGATGAATACATAGAGTGGCGACTAGCACATGAGTTCTACAATGGCTAGCTCAAAGTGTTGATGTGACCTAGCTATCCTCCACTATTTATAGGCACTATTCAGTCCTATGAATAGACTACTTTACCCCTAGGGTTTACACTGTTTTTGTCTCATCAGAACAGGGGGATACAACTGGTAGTTTACTTTATTTGGAGGCTTCTTTTGTCAGCTTCGCAGAGGAGACATCATCAGCTTTAGCAGAGCAGACACGGTCAGCCTTTGCAGTTTTGGAGCCTTCGTAAGCCCCCCTTCGCACGCGAGGGGTGCGGTAGCTTTGGTGAGAAGCCTTGAGCCTAACGGCCTTCGCTTCACCGAAGTCAGCCTTCGATACAGAGATGGTTTTGAGCCGAAGCTGTCAAAGCCCTTGGGCCTTCGCACCAACACCTCCGGAGTAGACCACCACGTCTTCGCAGCTTCTCCTAGCTCGAACTCCGTCAGTCCGTGTACTGAAGCCATGCATGGCCGAAGTACCTCAAGTTAGCCACACTCCGAAGCCCCACCTTCGAAGTACCACTCCTTCGAAGTCCCTCCTTCGTCTAAGGCCTTCGCATGAAGCATTCCATGAGCACTTCGTCGCAGTGTCTCTCCCCGAGCACACTCCTCGACGAACCTCACCCGGACCATGCCTTCGATGCACCTCGACTTCTGAGACCTTCGTTGGGTATACCTTCGAGTGCCTCCCTCCGGAGCACACTTCGAACGCCTTGCCTCATTGCTGAGGACTTAGTCCACCATACTTCAAGTCACTCCATTCGGAGTACCCTTCGAAGTGCCTCGCCTCTGAGGACTTCGTCTCGGGGTACCTTCACCCGGAGCCACCCTCCGCACTTACTGCCTTCTCCTGGCGCACCTCGACCCGAGGTCCGACCTTGACCCCTTCGCAGCCTTCGTGACCGAGCTTCCCGCTCGCCTGGCATCAAGCCTCCCGCTTGACCCAAGTTCACTTGCTGCGAACTGTCCGTCGCCTCCGAAGTCACCTGCGCACCACAGACAAACTAGACAAGTGTATCCAGTACCCCGAGACCTCTCCGGGTAAACAACATTGGCACACACTCTGGTGTACCGCCCAAAGTACCGAGACCTTCGGTACGACCCAGTCATCATGTACTGCCGGACCCCTCCGACAGGCACACTTCGCTGCAACAGCTGCAGCAAACAGAGCCCACCGAACCCTTCGGTGAAGCAACCTCCGAACCCCTTCGGAGGGACCCCTTTGAAACAGAGGATAAAATCTGTCAATCCACTCATCACATACTCCGAAACCAACCCTTGGTTTCTCACCTTGCACTATAATTGCATTCGGTGGATTGCTGAGTACGATTGTACTCACCCCCGTTGACTTACACCACCAGAGGCAGTCTACTATGAGGAGGGCGAAGGTCTGGAGTAGCGACCCAGTCAAGGCACGAGACTGGAAGAAGACGTTCATCTAGATGATTTATTTTATTATTTTCTCTTTCATTTAACTCTTTTGTAATAATATGGTCTACGAACCATGATTGATTGGCGTATTGTACGCAGTCGTGTGATGAACGTCTTGCATTTATTGATTTTCTATGGAATTTCAATAAATTCCCGATTTTATTAAATCGGGGCGTTACAAAAGGCCACCAGGGCCCCGTGATCCCGCACGCGCCTGCGTATTTCTCTCTTCTTGAGCTTTAGCCACCCTTCGCTTTCCTACTCTTCTCTAGAGCCCCCAGCACCTCCGTGCCCGAAGCCTCCAGCACCTTCGTGCTCGGAGCCCCTTAGCAATGCCGAAGAAAACTTCATTGAAGAAGGCACCAGTCCTGGGCGGGGAGTCAAGTTCGGTTCAAGTCCAAGCGGTTGCGGCGACGGCGACGACGAAGCCTCTAGCTAGACGCCTTGGGGCGTTCAACCTCTGCTCATCCTTAGATAAATTCGAGCAAACACTGGAGTTACAGGCTTCGGCTTCTGCAGAGGAGACCATTCTGCGGATCTGTACTAGAAAGGTTTCCATCAAGGTCAGCCTTCTGAGGATGGGGTCAGAGACCATCCCGAGTACACGACTAGGCTAAATTGTGGTCTTCGAAGCATTCTTCGAGGCTAGGCTCGGGCTCCCGGCCGAAGGCATGCTAGCCGAAGTGCTAGGTATGTTTAACTTCGAACTCCCCATCTTTCCCCAAATGTCGTAGCTTGGTTTGCCATCTTTGAGTGGGCAATTAGGGACGAGCCGACGTCTTCGCAGTCCTGCACAAAGCCAGTTGCCAACCGAAGAAGAAGAAGAGGCTGAACAGAGTGGATAGGGCTCTGGCCTTCGGTAGTGCCAACTTCCAACTTTGGAAGGAGTACGCAGACGTCTTCCCAACGAGGGCTGTGAACAACCGCTAGCATTCAAAGTGGGAAACAACCGCTAGCATTCAAAGTGGGACCAGGAATGGTTTTATGCTGCGGTCAGCGTAGACTCCCCCCTTTGGAGCACCAACGCCCTTATCTCGTACCGCCGCCAAGCCAAGATAGCATCAGACTCTGCGACAATCCAAGCACGGATTGAGCTGATACGAAGGGTGGCCCGGAGGATGAGCATGAGGGACTTGCCCGAGGAGTTCATCACCCTTCGGATCAGTCCCCTCGCGCTTTATTGGCCGAATAACTTGTTCGGAGCCCCTGACTCGGATAGCTTCTGAGGCGTGTCTTCAGAGTTTCTTGGTAAGGCTTCGAGATGCCTTTATTTCTTCCTGGTGCTTGGGACTAACTGAGGGTCTTCGTTACTACAGCTTCGCACGAGGTGTGGACGCCGAAGGAGGCTATCATAGCTGGTCAAACGTGTCATGGGGCCCCTAACGCCAGACGAGCACGACCGAAGGGTCGCCTTGGTTGGGTCCTGGGAGCAATACAACCGGGTATGGACCTAGATGGGTGTCGCGGGGGTCCAAGAACTCCCACGATTTACAGACCCTGTACCTTCAAGCGATGGCCCAAAGCAAAAGAAGGTTGATGACGTTGAGCTGGGGGTCCATCGCCCAAGCGCTCCGAGGGTCCTTCGGAGACTGCGGGGCCTTCGGGAAATTTCTCGGAGGCATGGACATCAAAACCTGAGAAACCAAGGGTTGGTTTCGGAGTATGTGATGAGTGATTGACATATTTTATCCTCTGTTTCGAAGGGGTCCCTCCGAAGGGGTTCAGGAGGTTGCTTCACCGAAGGGTTCAGTGGGCTCTGTTTGCTGTAGCTGTTGCAGCGGAGTGTGCCTATCAGAGGGGTCCGACAATACACATGACTGGGTCGTACCGAAGGTCTCGGTACTTTGGGCGGTACACCGGAGTGTGTGCCGAAGGTTGTTTACCCGGAGAGGTCTCCGGGGCACTAGATACACTTGTATGTTTGTCTGTGGTGAACAGGTGACTTCGGAGGTGACGGACGGTTCGCAGCAAGTGAACCTGGGTCAAGCGGGAGGCTTGATGCCAGGCGAGCGGGGAGCTCGGTCACGAAGGTTGCGAAGGGGTCAGGTCGACCTCGGGTCGAGGTGCGCCAGGAGAAGGCAGTAAGTGCGGAGGGTGGCTCCGGGTGAAGGTACCCCGAGACGAAGTCCTCGGAGGTGAGGCACTTCGAAGGGTACTCCGAATGGAGTGACTTCGAAGTATGGTGGACTAAGTCCTCAGCAATGAGGCAAGGTGTTCCAAGTGTGCTCCGGAGGGAGGCACTCGAAGGTATACCCAACGAAGGTCTCAGAAGTCGAGGTGCATCGAAGGCATGGTCCAGGTGAGGTTCGTCGAGGAGTGTGCTCGGGGAGAGAGAATACGACGAAGTGCTCATGGAATGCTTCATGCGAAGGCCTTGGACGAAGGATGGACTTCGCAGGGTGGTACTCTGAAGGTGGGGCTTCAGAGTGTGGCTGACTTGAGGTACTTCGGCCATGCATGGCTTCGGTACACGGCACTGACGGAGTTCGAGCTGGGAGAAGCTGCGAAGCCGTGGTGGTCTACTCCGGAGGTGTTGGTGCGAAGGCCCAAGGGATTTGACGGCTTCGGCTCAAAACCGTCTCTGTATCGAAGGCTGACTTCGGTGAAGCGAAGGCCGTCAGGCTCAAGGCTTCTCATCGAAGCTACCGCACCCCTCGCGTGCGAAGGGGGGCTTCAGAAGGCTCCAAAACTGCAAAGGCTGACCGTGTCTGCTCTGCAAAAGTTGATGTTGTCTCCTCTGCGAAGCTGACAAAAGAAGCCTCCAAATAAAGTAGACTACCAGTTGTACCCCCTGTTCTGATGAGACAAGAACAGTGTAAACCCTAGGGGTAAAGTAGTCTATTCACATGGCTGAATAGTGCCTATAAATAGTAGAGGCTAGCTAGGTCACATCAACACTTTGAGCAGCCATTGTAGAACTCTTGTGCTAGATGCCACACTCTATGTATTCATCTGTGAGTTCATTTTGTGTTCCCTGCTCATGCAATGAAGTTTTGATTCTGTTCTTCTTTCACTGCTTGAACTTGTACTGCGTGTTGCACTGCATGCTTTGATTTCTCTGTGCACCTTCTTGTGGGTTTTCTAGAGAGGTGTGTGAGAAGTTTGTCTGGGTGAAGTGTGTATTTCAGTGTCTGTTCGCTCTGTGTAAACTAGAGGCTAGACCTCTCTGATTACTAGTGAAGCACATGCTGGCTTGAATCGAAGCCCGTTTTCTTCCCTTGTCGAAGTCCTCGGCGAAGTGTGTTCAGTGTGCGTTTAGACCTTCGAAGTACGAAGCCTAGCACCAGTTGCTATTGCTGAGTATTAGGTCGAAGTCCTCAGAGGGAAGTCTTCTCTTGCGAAGGGTGAAGTGTGAAGCCTGCTCGAAGGCACCCCGTGTGCGGAGCCTGCACTGACTTAGCAGAGCTGAATCTTCAGGGCTATGGGTGGAGCGAAGTCTTCTTGGCTTCGAACTTTTGCTCCTTGCGAAGCCTGATTTTGGAGCTGTAAAATACCTCCGAACCAGAACTTCGAAGCCAATTCCGTAGAAGACAAAATTGAAACAGAAGACTATTTTTAGTTTGAAATTTTAAAATCTCCCATTCACCCCCCTCCGGTCACCATTTTCGGTCCAACAATTGGTATCAGAGAAGGTTAAGATCACCAGTTGACCTTAACCGGTTTTGTGATCTATTGGCGATATGGACAAAGTTAGTAAAATACCTCTGTTCGATGGGACAAATTTTGCATACTGGAAGGTGCACATGGATGCTTACTTACTAAGCCAAGGAAATGCAATTTGGGAGATTGTGGACTCACAATACTCCATCCCTAAAACTCGCACCTCTCAAACAGAGAAGGATCAGTATAATGCCAACTCCAAGGCAAGAAATATACTATTCATTGGTTTGAGTATAAGTGAGTTTGACAGGGTGCAGCACCTTAGGACAACTAGGGAGATTTGTACTATACTCACTATTTTTCATGAGGGCTCTACACAGATTAAGGCCACACACCAAAGCACATACAATCAATAGTATCAGCTGTTTGTGCAAGTGCCCTGGTGAATCTATAGATGCCATGTTTTCTCGCTTTGATGCGATAGTGAGTAACTTGCGGTCCAACGGGATGCTTGCTTACAATGATCATGATAGAGCTATTAAGCTTCTCTATGCTCTTGATCGTAGCATATGGGAAGTGAAGATATCCAACATTGAGGAGTCCGCAGGTTATGACACATTGACATGTGATGAGCTCTTCAGCAAGCTGAAGTCCACAGAGATTGCCAAGGCATCTCTTGCAGTGCATAGGAACTCTTTGCCACAACCATTGCCACTAGTTTCTAGTCGTAGCCGTGGCACCACTACAGAACCAAGCACATCAGGCACTTGTGTTCTTGCAGATGGTTTTGCCTTGTCCTCCCTGGTCTCCGTCACTAAGGAGCAGGTGGACACTCTGGATGATGATGAACTTGCTCTCATTGCCAGAAGGTTCACCCGTTTTCACCATGAAAGACGGGATCAGCGGAGAAGTGATTTTAGTGGTTGTTTTGAGTGTGGCGACACCTCTCACATCAAGGCAAATTGTTCTAAACTCAAGAAGAGAGATGAGAGTGAGCGCCCAAAATACCACAAGAAGGAGAGGAAACCCTTTGTAAAGGGCAAGCACGGCAAGGTGGCTAAGAGAGTAGCCAAAGCCGCTTCCAGAGCATTTGTTGCTGCTCTCAAAGACATCGACACTTCCTCAACTGAGGAGTCGAGCTCTGAGGAGGAGGAGTCTCCAAGAAAGGAGGAGAAGAAGGACAAGAAGGGACGAGATTTCACCGGCCTTTGCTTCATGGCCGACAGCGATCACGGTGGCGATGAACTTGACTCATCTGAGGTACCTCTATCCTATGACCAGCTTTCAATTAAATTAGATGAACTGAATGAATTAGTTCTTGGTCAATATAGATTACTTGTGCAAGCCGCTAGAGATAGAAAAGACCTTAGACTTAGGCTAGAATATGTTTCTACTGATTATGCCATGCTCAAGTCTAGGGTTAATGATGCTGAATGTGAATCTTGCATTGTTGTCATGGGTGAGCTTGCTCAGTTGCGTTCTGTGCATGCTCAAACTCTTTCTGAGCTTGAGACTGCACAGAAGCAGCTTTTGATGGTGGATTCTAGTCCTCATGATATAATTGAATGCATGAACTGCCCCTTATTACGTGAGAGCATTGATTTACGTGATAAGCATGTTCGGGATTTAGAGGCTAGATTGGAGAGGGCCGGTAGTTCTAAGGATGTGCAACCTATGTGTGACACTTTCATAACCCTTAAGGACCAACAAGACACTGTTAGAGCGCGTGCTGAAAACCTCATGACTGAAAATGAGTACCTTCTTTCTGTGGTTAACAAATGCACTGATGTGTGCTGACAAAACCAAGATGTGTGCTGACAGAGCAGGGTTAGCTCTAGGATTTGGTTTTGAGAGGATTCCTTCAGACAGTGAAAACAAAACTGTTTTTACCTCACCCACTACCTTAGAGAAAGAGAGAGCTCTGTTAGACACTCCATCAGCCAAAAAGCCTACCTGAACTCCAAAGAAAACCACTCCTCCTACAAAGAAAATTCCTACCAAGAAAACCACTCAGCAGAAGCCCAAGGAGCCTATGAGGATTGCTCCTATGACCCATGGGAGTGCCCCTAGGAGAGTGTTTCATTGTTCCTATTGTCAGCGGGTGGGTCATTTAGTTGAGTTATCTTTTCGTCGCATCAAGAATGAGCGACGCTCTCAGGCGATGAGGTTCCAGAACATGCACTACCCATCTTTAGGTATGCATGAGTCTGAGTTTTACTCTCGTCCTGTTTTCGAGGCTCCTAGTACTTCTCGAAGAGGTTTTGCTCCTCGAGGTGTTCACCGTATTCCATATGGTGGTAGACCCCGTGTGAGTAACTTTGTACCTCGACACGGTAGGAGACCTCGACATGCATTTGAGTTACAGCATGTAGGTAGACCTCACACTTTGCATCATTCTAATTATCCTGTGCGTAGACGGTTTATTTTTACTGTGCCTACTACTCGTATCACTCAGTGCTGGATGCCACGTCATGTATTCACCCACCCCAGCACTGAGCGATCGAGATTTTCTTATCATGTGTAGGCGCCGGACCGAGGCTGAGAGGGCACGTGGATCATGGACTCCAGTTGTTCGCGCCACATGACCGGAGATGCAGCATGGTTCTCCAGCCTCACCACAACCAAGCAAAAGGAACATATCACCTTCGGCAATAATCGAAGGAGTAGAGTGAAAGGTAAAGGCGTGGTAAGAATTAACTCGAATTTCACTCTCAAAGATGTTGCTTTGGTTGAAAACTTGGGATACAATTTGCTTTCTGTATCTCAATTGCTTGATGAGGGCTTTGAAGTGCGATTCCATCGCGATACTTCACAAGTACTCAATTCTGATGGCGTTGTGATTTGTAAGATCTTTAGAGTTGGGAGAGTTTTTGGAGCTGATTTTTCTTAGTCACTTGGTTCTTCTCATTGTCTTGTTGCACATTCTACTTCTGAGCTTTGGAAGTGGCATAGGATACTAGGGCATATGAGCTTTGTGTTGCTCGCTTGTCTAAGTGCCCTAGGTCTGATCCGAGGATTGCCCAAGCTCAAGTTTGAGAAGAATTTAGTTTGCGCTCCATGTCGACATGGAAAAATGATTGCCGCTTCGCACTCGCCAGTCACCACGGTGATGACTGAACAACCCGGAGAACTTCTCCACATGGACATTGTAGGTCCTTCTCGGGTTAGTTCTTTAGGCGGCAAGTGGTATGTGTTAGTCGTTGTCGACGATTTCTCTCGTTACTCTTGGGTCTTCTTTCTTGCCAGCAAGGATGAAGTGTTTTCACACTTTCGGAGCTTGGCTTTGAGACTTTTCACTGAACTCCCTGGTGCATTGAAATTCATTCGAAGTGATAATGGCACTGAGTTCAAGAACAGTCTCTTTGTTGACTTTTGCATGGAGCATGGCATAGAACATCAATTCTCTGCTTCGCGGGTTCCTCAACAGAACGGTGTTGTTTAAAGAAAGAATCACACTTTGGTTGAGATGGCTAGGACGATGCTCGATGAGCACAGGACTCCTAGAAAATTCTAGGCTGAGGTCATGAACACTGTTTGTTACATCTCAAACCGAATCTTCTTGCGCTCAATTTTGAACTTGACATCTTATGAGCTGTGTTTTGGGAGACAACCCAAAGTTACTCATCTTCGAGTCTTTGGTTGTCGTTGCTTTATCCTAAAATGTGGAAATTTGGATAAATTTGAGTTGCGCTCTTCTGACGGGATTTTTCTAGGATACACTACTCATGGTCATTCTTATCGTGTTTATAACTTGGAAACTAACACTGTCATCGAGTCATGTGATGTGAATTTTGATGAATCAACCCCCTCTGTTAGTTCTACATTTGAACAAGCAAATGAACACGATATGGAGCAGACCATCTTCGAAGAAGAAGATCCCGGAGATTTCGAGGATGAACCCCTACTACCCTCAACATCGACCCCCGAAGCCGACCCCGCTTCGACTACTTCGGCACAAGGTCCCGAAGCAACTACCTCGACATCGGACATCTTGGACCACTCCAATGCACAAATTGAGGGGGAGAATGCATCCCGCCGCGAGGCTCCACATCATTTTCAAAAGATGCATCCACCCGAGCAGATCATTGGTGAGCTTGATCATAGGGTAACACGTTCTCATGCTCATTTCATGGATTCCGCTTTTGTTGCTTCTTTCGAGCCCTTAGATGTTAGTCATGCACTCTCTGATTCTAGTTGGATCAATGCCATGCATGAAGAACTTGAAAAGTTTGAGAGAAACCAAGTTTGGACTTTAGTTGATCCTCCACCAAATGTTCATTTCATTGGAACAAAATGGATTTTCAAAAACAAACAAGGGGAGGATGGGACTGTAGTTAGAAACAAGGCTAGACTTGTAGCTCAGGGTTATTCTCAATTAGAAGGGATTGATTTTACTAAAACTTTTGCACCTGTTGCTCGTCTTGAGGCCTTTAGGATTTTGCTTGCCTTTGCGACATCCCGAGGATTCAAACTCTATCAAATGGATGTCAAAAGTGCATTTCTTAATGGCTTCATAGGCGAAGATGTTTATATAAAACAACCCCTGGCTTTGAAAACCCCAAATACCCACATAAAGTCTTTAAACTTCATAAGGCTCTTTATGGACTCAAGCAGGCCCCTCGGGCATGGTATGATAGACTTAAATCTTTTCTGCTTAAGCGGGGGTATTTGATGGGATCTGTTGACAAAACCCTGTTCAGTCTCAAGCATGGCAAAGATTTCCTCCTAGTTCAGATTTATGTGGATGATATCATCTTTGGTTGCTATTCTCATGCCTTGGTTGCGGAGTTTGCAGATGCCATGAGCAGGGAGTTCGAGATGTCCATGATGGGCGAACTCACTTTTTTCCTTGGTTTGCAAATCAAGCAAAGCAAATAAGGTACTTTCGTCCACCAGACGAAGTACACCAAGGACCTGCTCAAGAAGTTCGACATGGTTGATGCGAAGCCCCTTGCCACTCCAATGACTACATCTATAGCGTTGGATCCTGTCGAGGATGGAGAAGCCGTAGATCAGAAGGAGTTCCAAAGCATGATTGGCTCCCTCCTCTACTTGACTGCTATGAGGCCAGACGTACACTTCGTAGTGTGTCTGTGTGCTCGTTTTTAGGCTTCACCACGAGCTTCGCACCGCCAAGCGGTAAAGCGCATTTTCAGGTATCTCAAACATACCCTCGAATTTGGCATTTGGTATTATGCGTCTTCCTCTTTGTGTCTTCGAGGTTATTCTGATGCGGACTTTGCTGGGTGTAGGATTGATAGGAAAAGTACCTCTGGTACTTGTCATTTTCTAGGTACTTCACTGGTTTGCTGGTCTTCCCGCAAACAGTCTAGTGTTGCACAATCGATGGTTGAGGTCGAATATGTTGCTGCAGCTAGCTATTGCTCTCAGATTTTGTGGATGGTTTCCACTTTGCGGGATTTTGGGTTAGACTATAAGAGTGTTCCACTTTTCTGTGATAACACTAGTGCTATTTGTATTGCAAACAACCCGGTTCAGCATTCTAGAACCAAACACATTGATGTGCGATATTATTTTCTCAAAGATCATAATGAGAAGGGTGATATTGAACTTCAATATGTTGATAGCCAACACCAGCTAGCCGATATTTTCACAAAACCCCTCGATACTTCTCGTTTTGCCTACTTGCGTAGGGAACTTGGTGGTTGTCACCCTTATGGCATTTTTTGAGGGGGAGCAGTTGTGATTGTCTTGTATATGCTCATTATGTGTGAAATTGCATTTACATCTTTTGCACTTATATGCCTGATTATAATTCATGTAATCATGTCAGCTCAGCTCTATTTAATATGTCTGAAACATTATGTGCATGATTTTTCTTTCCAAAATCAAATCATGCTGATTGCTTAGTCTTGAATCTAGCATGATTAGGCAGGACTGCTTTAGCTATCTATTATCTGCTTGATAGCAAGACTCCGTTTATCTGGATGCTAAACATTGCAACTTGAAAAATTGTTCTACTTACTCATGGATATTTATCAAGTGCTAAACAAATTGTTCACTTAATTAAAATCCAAAACTCCATGATTTGCATGCTACAAGTGAAAAGATCCAGGTGGGTTTGTTTGTCGCACTACTCTATTCTAGACTGCTTACCATTGCACACTGGTCTGAACTGGGATAGTGTAGTGTATGCCAAAATCACCGCCTTAAGCTTCTGATGGTTTTCATGCCTAGGCTTTGCTTGATTGGAAAGTATAATGTAGACAAACAAATAACCCCTGGCATTATGAAAAGAACAACAAATTTATTGATCATCAAGTTTGCTTTCAATGCTCCACCTGAACTGGACTTGTCCGTCTAGAGTAGAAATCGACTAGCTTTGCGCAGTCCGTGCTTTTACTTGTCTAGTTACCTTGATTGAGTGGTGATTCTTTTATTTCAAAATGATAAAATCACATGTTGTCATCATGTTTTTTAGAGAATGTTAAATTGAGCTGAGCACATGATAATCAGTATTAATGTTGGCATATTTTTGCTTTATATGTCTTTGCAATTCTGTCCATTTCGAAGCTTTGCATCTTTTGAATGTTCCTTGATACTTGCATTGCCAAAGGGGGAGAAATTTTTGAGTTCTCTGTAGCAAGGGGTAAAATAACTCAGTGGGAGTTTTATCTTGCAAAGGGAAGATTTGTCGAAGGGGCTTTTACTCTTTTGAAAGGGGGAGTAAAATTATTTTGTCAAGTGACATGTTTTTGGCTCGATTATGAGTTTTTATGATCACTTGTGTGCTGAATTTTTTCAAATTTTCTTGAACTTGAATTTGATTGTCAATGCACTCATCAAGGGGGAGATTGAGAAACCAAGGGTTGGTTTCAGAGTATGTGATGAGTGATTGACATATTTTATCCTATGTTTCGAAGGGGTCCCTCCGAAGGGGTTCGGAGGTTGCTTCATCGAAGGGTTCGGTGGGCTCTGTTTGCTGCAGCTGTTGCAGCAAAGTATGCTTGTCGGAGGGGTCCGATAGTACACGATGACTGGGTCGTACCGAAGGTCTCGATACTTTTGGTGGTACACCGGAGTGTGTGTCGAAGGTTGTTTACCCGGAGAGGTCTCCGGGGTACTGGATACACTTGTCTATTTGTCTGTGGTGCGTAGGTGACTTCGGAGGCGACGGACGGTTCGCAGCAAGTGAACCTAGGTCAAGCGGGAGTCTTCATGCCAGGCGAGCGGGGAGCTCGGTCACGAAGGCTGCGAAGGGGTCGAGGTGCGCCAGGAGAAGGCATTAAGTGCAGAGGGTGGCTCCGGGTGAAGGTACCCCGAGATGAAGTCCTCGGAGGCGAGGCACTTCGAAGGGTACTCCGAATGGAGTGACTTCGAAGTATGGTGGACTAAGTCCTTAGCAATGAGGCAAGGCGTTCCAAGTGTGCTTCGGAGGGAGGCACTCGAAGGTATACCCGACGAAGGTCTCAGAAGTCGAGGTACATCGAAGGCATGGTCCGGGTGAGGTTCATCAAGGAGTGTGCTCGGGGAGAGACACTGCGACGAAGTGCTCATAGAATGCTTCATGCAAAGGCCTTGGACGAAGGAGGGACTTCGAAGGGTGGTACTCCAAAGGTGGGGCTTCGGACTGTGGCTGACTTGAGGTACTTCGGCAATGCATGACTTTGGTACATGGACTGACGGAGTTCGAGCTGGGAGAAGCTGCGAAGCCGTGGTGGTCTACTTCGGAGGTGTTGGTGCGAAGGCCCAAGGGCTTTGACGTTTTCGGCTCAAAACCGTCTGTGTATCGAAGGCTGACTTCGGTGAAGCGAAGGCCGTCGCTCAAGGCTTCTCACCGAAGCTACCGCACCCCTCGTATGCGAAGGGGGGCTTCAGAAGGCTCCAAAACTGCAAAGGTTGACCGTGTCTGCTCTGCAAAAGTTGATGTTGTCTCCTCTGTGAAGCTTACAAAAGAAGCCTCCAAATAAAGTAGACTACAGCTTGTACCCCCATGTTCTGATGAGACAAAAACAGTGTAATCCCTAGGGGTAAAGTAATCTCTGATTACTAGCGAAGCACTGTCTGGCTTGAATCGAAGCCCGTTTTCTTCCCTTGTCGAAGTCCTCGGTGAAGTGTGTTCAGTGTGTGTTTAGACCTTCGAAGTACGAAGCCTAGCACCAGTTGCTATTGCTGAGTATTAGGTCGAAGTCCTCAGAGGGAAGTCTGCTCTTGCGAAGGGTGAAGTGTGAAGCCTGCTCGAAGGCACCCCGTGTGCGGAGCCTGCACTGACTTAGCGGAGCTGAATCTTCGGGGCTGTGGGTGGAGCGAAGTCTTCTTGGCTTCGAACTTTTGCTCCTTGCGAAGCCTGATTTTGGAGCTGTAAAATACCTCCGAATAGAACTTCGAAGGGTGTGTTCGAAACCTGTTCTGCAGAAGACAGAATTGAAACAGAAGGCTATTTTTAGTTTGAAATTTTAAAAGCTCCCATTCACCCCCCTCTGGTCATCATTTCCGGTCCAACAAAACCCCTTTTAACACCGAAGCAATCAACGACGGTGCGGAGGTCGAGCGCTTAGAGCCTAAAGCCGAGGCTGTGGGCTCGGAGCTGAGGGTGGTGGCCTCAGATGTAGAAATAGTGGCTCCGGAGCCGCCCTCCGCCGGCTCGGGCTTCGAAGGGTCGCAAGCCTGCGAAATAGACTTTGGAGGGCTCTTCGCGACCTTAGAGTACGCAGAGCTTTCTCCCATTGAGGAGGACGAAGGTACCCTACCAAACTTGTCCTCTTCTTCAAGCTCTCAAGCCAACTTGCTTCTGGACTTCTTAGATGTTGTCGGAGCCGGTCATGCAGGTCTCGAAGCTGGCGATGTGGAGGAGACTTCTGGGAGCAATGAGAGTAGTGACAAAAGTAGTGAGGAGGAGTCCGAAGGGGGGTATCTAGACCAGGCCGACGGGGAGGCCAACCAGGATGAAGTGGCTCCTCCGGAGCCTAGTCGACGAAACAGTGGACATCATGGGCCGAAGCCTGGCTCGGAGGCATCCAGAAGTCGAGCGCCTCTCGTGAGGTCCCTCCTTGAGATGGGGGCTGCTGCTGGTGGAGTTGGTGGAAAACTTCTTCGACTACAGCGAGGCCCTGGCAAAGAGTGATCTGGTGACGGACTTGAGTCATGGCGCTCACGGAGACCTCCTCAAAAATGCTAAAGAAACCATTATTCAGGTAGGTGTGGCTTCGCAAGCAGTCTTGGTACACTTCAGTTTTCTTTGACATTAATGCTTCTTTTTGTTCCTACCAGGGCTTCGCATTGACCCGCGTGGTCGTCGCCTCCGTGGGTCACCGAGAGGTCTTTATGACGGAGGGGTTTGAAAACCTTCATCGGGAGGCCTCCGACACTGTCTGCCGGTAGTGGCAAGATGAGGCGGCAGCCGAGGCGGCGAAGGCTGAGGCAGCCAGGGCAACTGAGGCAGCGAAGGCCGAGGCTGCCTAGGGCGACCGAAGTCCAGGCGAAGCTGGTTTCAGAAGTCGAGAAGCTTCGGCGGGAGCTCCGGGCTTCGGAAGAGAATAGCTCGAAGCTATCGGCAGAGAACTCTGAGCTCTACTCAGCTCGACGAGACTTGGAGGCTATCGTAGTGCGGGGGGTCAACGAGGCCACCACTTCCCTGACCGAAGTCTTGGGGCGCTTGGGGACCACTTACTGGACTCCCTCTTTCAACGACCAGGACCGATCGGGGACCAGCTTCAATTTCTCTAGACAGGCGCCTCCGTGACGGAGGAGACCCTGAAAGGCTTCACGCTAATGGCGGGGCGAGTGGTCGGACAAGGAGTGCTTTAGCTTATTCACGAAGCGAGGTGTCCGCACCTTGAGGTGGCAACCTCCGTTTCGCCAGTGGTCTTCAGAGGGCCCCGTATGACCTCTCCCGCACCCGAGGTCCGCGGAGCGTGGTGTCGTCTCCACGAGTCTTGGAGGGTCCAAGCGCACGAAGATGTCCTCGAGCTCTAGGAAGCCAGCCGCTCGCTCCGAGCGGGGCTGCGGAGCCCACCTTTGGGATCGAAACCGTCCGCCGCCGAAGGTGTAGATTTCTTTTAGGCTTCGCCTTTGTAATACTTAGTTGTAGGCCTATAAAACAACTTATCAGTTTATTAATGAGAATGCAGGGGTGTTTTTACCTGCCCAGGCTCAGCCTTCGGATATTGACATCGAAGTGCTTGAGGACTCGGAGGCGCTTCACTATCATTGGGTAGTGCTCGAGGTAGCTAGGTCCGAAGGCCCCCCTTGGTTTAAGATGCCAAGGGGTCCTAGGGGCGAAGTCATACTCGAGGTAGCACACGAGATGTTAGCCTCTATGAAGGTGGAGCCCCCTCGGAGCTCTTCGTCCTCGCCAGACTTAAGCGAAATTGAGACAATCCTTAGAGGCGATGGGGTCCAGCCTTCGGAGATGCCTTCGCAAGGTGATGATGCCTTAGATTTTTCTATGTTCGACATGGAGCCCCCCACACTTCATACTTGGGCCGACCTGCAAGAGGAAATGAGGGTTTTGTGGGCTTCGAAGCATGGGGATCTGTCCGCGGGTGGTCTGGCTCTGATGGGGCTTCGTCCAACTGAGGGGGCCCTACCCGGAAGAAAAGCAAGCGGGGGTCGAATTTGTCGGGCCTCGGGCCCGCTTTTTCTTAGGCTTAGACAATGCTTTCTTGTAGCTTTTCGATTTCTAAGTGTACGCCGCAATTGTACTGTACTTCATTATTTGAATGAATGAAATTAATTCAACACTTCATGTAGATGAAAGGCGGAGTATAAGCAAACTTTGCACGAAAAGGGATCATAAGCACTCTGCACGCATACTCATCGGTCCCCTCTTGCATGGAGCGGCTGTGGATTTCGGCGTAGTTGGTTCATGCAATCATGCTCAACGCAATATAGAGTGCAGAGGGGCATTCAGCTAGACGTCTTCGAACTACCGAACATTTTTATCTTGTCACACGCTTCGATCACGTAGCCATACTTCGGACCAGCACGGTTCCGGTCCCCCCTTGCGCATAGACATACTTCAGCTGATTTGAGACAATCCTTGAAGATGAGGGGGTCCAGCCTTCGGAGATGCCTTCGCGATAAGACGACATCCTAGACTTTTCTGCGTTCGATGCGGAGCCTCACGCACTTCGGACTTGGGCCGACCTACAATAGGAAAGGAGGGTTTTGCGGGCTTCGAAGAGTGGACGATTCGACCGTGGGAGGTCTAGCTCTGATGGAGCTTCGTCTAGCCGAGGGGGCTCTAACCTGTCGGGGTCTCGGGCCCCCTTTTTCTTAGGCTTAGACGATGCTTTCTCCTAGCGTTTTGATTTCGAAGTGTACTTCGTAATTGTATTGTAGTTCGTTATTTGAATGAATGAGATTATTTTTATTTGTGCTTTGCGTAAGTGAATACCGAGCATGTGCGTACTCTGCACGCACACTTCGCACGCATACTCATCGGTCCCCCCTTGCACGGGGCGGCTAGGGACTTCGGCGTTGTCGGTTCGTGCAATCATGCTCATCGCAATAAAGTGCGAAGGGGCATTCGGCCAAACGGCTTCGAACTACCGGACGCTTTAATCCTGTTAATCGCTTCAATCGCATAGTCACACTTCGAATCGTACGGTTCTGATCCCCCTTGCGTGTAGCGACTAGGGACTTCGAAACAATCGGCGCACACAATCGTAATATCAAAAGTCACTAATTTAACTGTAACACATATTTATTTTTTGTTATTTACTGTTGCGTAGCACGGGCCCACTACTAGTTCCTATAAATAAATATTAACGTTCAGATATAAGAAAAAAATCAAGGAAAAAACGAGGAAAGGAGAGATACACCGACTGACAGTGGGCCCCACATTACCGACGACTCGACGGCGCGGAGCAACCAACCGCGCGGTGGCGTTATCTCGTCGCCACCTCCCGCGCGTCTGCTCACCCACACGACGCCTCCCCCACTCCGCCGATCTCTAGGGTTTCCTCCTCTCCGGCGACGCGATGGCGGCCCCGCTGGTGGACGCCGAGTACCTGCGCCAGGTCGACAGGGCACGCCGCGAGCTCCGCGCGCTCATCTCCTCCAAGGGGTGCGCGCCCATCATGCTCCGCCTCGCGTACGTACTCCCAACGACCGAACCCCCTGCCGTTTCTCACCTTCTCCCCTCCCTGCTCCTCCTCCTCCTCCTGCTGCTGCTGCTCCTTCTCCCTTTTGCTGCTTTTGTTTGCTCGCTCGCTTCTAAACTTCGGGCGGCGAGGGAGCTCGTGCTTGGACCCCTCTGCTGCTCGAGTGGCGCGATTAGTTACTGCCTAACTGGTGTTGAGATGGTTCGCGTGCGAGACTTGAACATGGGTTTGGTAGCTGCTGCGCCGGATACTGCTGCTCTGCTGCGTGGCGTCGCCGTTGGGGGAGGCAGTTTGACGAACACCTTGCGTGCGCGTCTTTGTGCTTTGAATGGCTTCCAAATTTGACTGTATGCCTGTGTCTGTGGAATTGACGACGGTCGGGTGATGTATCGCATGCATTTTGCTGTTCATCCGTTGGTTTTGTCATACTAGAATTAGCAGGGGAGCGCAAGCATTGGTCACACAATCCCACTTGCACGCGAGACAATGGAATCAGAAAATGCTAAGATGAATTGCTTATTCTAGAACTGTTAGTGTTCTCATGTAGTTCCATCCATGAGTTTAATGTACTTTCGTGGAGCTGCTGAGAGACTTGTGTTTTATTTAACTTTTTATACATACTTTGGAACAATTAATTGGCAGAAATGTTCTGTGTAAATTGTAATTAGGAGTGAACATAGAATAAACATCAATTCATAATCCCTTAAAGACCATTATCTGCAGTCTACATGGGATTCACTAGCTTATATAACTTTATAAACTGGAATTGTTATTTCATATGTTGTGTCACAGTGGTTCTTTTTGTAATGTGTAAGACTAATTCCTTGAGGCTGCATATCACTTCCATTTTGTACGTTCGGGCATTTCTTTACCATTTATCCCAGGAGGATATTCTGCCTGAGCTGTGGATTACTCTTGGACTGGAAACTTATTTCCTGTGCTTTCTCTTGCAGATGGCATGATGCTGGCACTTATGACGTGAACACAAAAACTGGTGGTGCAAATGGTTCAATCAGATATGAGGAAGAGTACACCCATGGTTCAAATGCTGGTCTAAAGATTGCTATTGATCTTGTTGGTATGTATTTTTTTGTCCCCATTGTGCTTCTAGAATCTAGATGGTTAGATAAGACTGGTTTTCCTCCCTTGTCAGAGCAGGTCCAGTGCCCTTTAAACTACTTATCAGCTATATGACTGATGCTTCTTAAGAAATCAATTTGGGCTTTCTTGTCAGTTTCTCACAAGCTGAAATTATTTTTCTATCACTGAGTTTCTTGCTTTCTGTAATAGCATGGTCATAATACTAATTAACTTCTTTTCTAATTTCGGGGATCAGATACTTTAGGACAACTAACTAGAGAACAGGAAAGTCCCCTATTCTCTAACTATATTCTCAAAGGCATTGTAGTACTCACCTCTCCTCTCTGTAGAGTCACATCATTTACCTTTTTCAGTTTGGCTAGTTCGTTGTTATGTTGCTCCTTTATTCACTGATGAAATAAATAAAAAATGATCACTGCCGCTTATCCAACTTTTCTTTTGCTGTCACAGAGCCTATCAAAGGCAAGAACCCAAGGATCACATACGCTGACCTTTATCAGGTAATTTGCCATTGCTTGAACTGGCTCTTGTCCCACATTTGAGTTTTTGAATCTTATTGATTAGTGAGAAAAAACGTGAAGACCTTAACTATAATTTTCTTACAGCTTGCTGGAGTTGTTGCAGTTGAAGTTACTGGGGGTCCAACCGTTGAGTTCATTCCTGGAAGACGTGTATGTGAAATAACTTATTCTTTTACGAATGGATGCATCTTTATTGGTGCTCATCTATAGGTTTCTTTTTACCTGAATCAGGATTCATCGGTTTGCCCTCGTGAAGGGCGTCTTCCTGATGCTAAGAAAGGTCACTACCAATTTACCATGAACTTTTCAGTCTTTTAACTGGTCTATCTTTTTCCTCGTAATTTTATATAGCTGTGCTTCCTGATCCCTACCTGAAGTTACTAATTGAAATAGGCATTAAAAGGTTATCAATATGTGTCACATGTAGTACTATACTTTTCTCCTGTCTGGTATGCTAGTGCTCATGTTCTTGCATTTAGTAGTATTGCTTGAAATAACCCAATTCATGCATACAATGATCTCCAGTACACATACATTTTCTTCAGAAATCAGAGGCTCAATGCTCACCGAATCTTATAGTCCTGCATTACCAGTATACTGGTCATTTACTTGTAATACCGGCAGGTGCTGTTGTTTATCTGTTTTCCTTTTGCTGAGGTTTCATAAAGCTAATGTATAACATTGTAAGTCTTTGTTCTTACATTTACTGGTATACAAGGGCCACTATTATTTTCACATAGTAATTTAACAGCTGGTGTCAGGATCCTGCTTTGATAGTTCTGTTCCAATGTTTATGCCTGTTAGTGCTTACTCACTGGTCACTACAGTTGTGATCATATATTTATTTATGCGGTGTATCTGGATTTTTATTTCTGCTTCATGAGTAGGTGCACCACATCTAAGGGACATCTTTTACCGGATGGGCTTAACAGACAAAGATATCGTAGCTCTCTCTGGGGGACACACTCTGGTAACTGTTTAATTCATGTGGAAGTAGTCCTTATTCTACATCAGAAGCACAGTTCCATTAACTTATTTTATTCTTTAAGGGAAGGGCACATCCTGAAAGATCTGGATTTGAAGGCACGTGGACTCAAGAGCCTCTGAAGTTTGACAATTCATACTTTCTGTAAGTTGAATATGAAACCAGGCAACTGCTTGCTTTGGAGACTAGATTTGAGATTAGAAAATACCTGCATAAAATTGTTATATCACTCCAGTGAGCTGCTGAAGGGGGAATCTGAGGGGCTTCTGAAGCTCCCTACTGATAAGGCATTGTTGGAAGATCCTGGATTTAGACGTTATGTGGAGCTTTATGCCAAGGTGCACGTGGTTTTCTTTTATAGTCTAGAATTCATTGCACTTGATACTCCATCCTTGTAGATGGTCTTGACCGCTAACATAAAATAAAATATTTTAATTTGTCATTTGAAAATGATATTGCTAGATTTCTTTATCAAAGGTGATCTCATATCATTACATTTTGACAACTTTTACCAATATATAATTTGAGGAAATAATCTTCAAACTGCTGTGGTAATCGTTTTGATGTCTACATTTACAATTTACAAGTAATACAAGAACAGAGATAGTATTCGGTACCCCCTTACTATGCTGTTGCCTTGCTCATAGTACGAGTTTCAGATTCAGAACCGTTTCTTTTGTTCTGTGGCAGGATGAAGATGCCTTTTTCAAGGACTATGCTGAATCACACAAGAAACTTTCTGAACTTGGCTTCACTCCACGGAGCAGCGGCCCTTCATCTGTGAAATCTGATATTTCAACTGGCGCTGTACTCGCGCAGAGTGCGGTCGGGGTAGCTGTTGCTGCAGCTGTAGTTATCGTGAGCTACCTGTACGAGGCTTCCAAGAAGAGCAAGTAAGATTGCTATGTTCTTCATTGGCACGGCCTCTATATTAAGTATCAACTATCAAGGTCAAATAACAGAATTCTAGTGATGAACCATTGCAGCCATATCCAAAAAAAAAATCAAAATCCTTACTGACATTTCCTTCATGTCTACATATTACCATATAAACATTTCATGGGGAATTATATGGAGATGACATAGCTTTACTATTTCAAAACCGTGAAAATTGTAATGGCATGGAAAATTTTGGCCCGTATATTATTATGTCTCCTGTGTGCGCTCTCTACAAGAGATGAAGAGAGAAGTTATCTGTTCCCTGCAAATGTTTGGTCATAGTAACATGGGCAGATCTAGGATTTTAGGTCATGTTACTATAAATTTGTCATCTAGGATTTTAGAGTTTTAGTGAAACATTGAGGTCAATGTGCACATCAAACTATTATCATCAATACTGAATTAGATAAGAGTATAATAGGAGTTATGACAACAATGAATGGTTCTAAATCCGCCCTTGTCCGGCCAACCAGTTGTGTTCTACGTAAGCGTGCCCCTGAAGGTCCTCTTTTTACTTGTAAACTGCCAATCCATATGATGCAATTGATAGGAATGTATGTGTACATGACAATTTTTTTAGAAGGATGCTTGTAAATTGTAATCGACTCATGACTCACGAGGAGTTGGTAGTAGTAGTTACAACAAGCAAAGCCAACACGTGCAAAGACGATGATATGCCATGTGTTCTTCATTATAGTATTGACGAGCATGCAGATGAACAAACTTGACCGAACACCCGGCCCTGTCTAATTGACGGCCATACCAATTCAACAACGATTCTTATAGTTCTAAGCAACAGCAACTTTCCAAGACGTGTCACGGATAAGCGATGAATTCAGACAAAAAGGTTCATAATGGGACTGAATATTCAAGGTCGCCAATTGGAATGTAACAGCAGTAACCTAGACTGGAACAATCATGCCTAACACATTCTTACCCAAAACACTATTTGCATTGGAGAATCAAAATCCAAAAATGTGTTAGGTACGAGATCACTACACATTACAGGCACTGAAAGAGGACAAGCTAAGCCAGATAGGAAGCAGTTTAGCACAGTACTACTCCCGAGCTTTCCCTTGGCAAGAAGTCTCGTTGGCATGTTTCTTTCAACTATTTCTTGGAGCCATCCACTGTTGACAGAACTCATTCCACTTTGGTCTCTGATCAACAGTTTCCATAGGACCCCTTAGCTCTAGATAAAATAACTTGGTGGTGGGTGGTTGGAGCATGGTGAATACACTGTTAAATCGACATATGCCATCCAATTGGTCGGGTCTACACGCCCCCTAGCCCTCCCTCATTTGGCGCGTGCAAGCTGAAGGAAAATGTTAGTTCTTTGCTTGGTTTACCATTCAACACAAAATCCTAACAGCAGACATCTTGGCTAAATGGGGCTGGCCATGTAGACAACGTTGTATCTTCTACTGTTTAATTGTGCCTTCGCCAAAGAAGTGTGGCAACTTATTTTATTGTGGCAAGCAACACCTTGTCTATCCGCATCGGTTTAGGTGACCTCAATGGCCTCTCATTGGCACTCAATCTCCCCCTCCACTCTCCCGTCTCATCGTCGATCTCTCAATGTCATCTTTATCTATGTCATATAGAACCTGTGAAAAAAACCAAATAACTTTATCTTCCAAGATGCTGCCTCTACAACTCTAAAAATCTTTCATTTAATTGTTCAGGAAGTATCTCTTAGGTAGCACCCTCCTTCTATGGTTGTTTCTATCTAGCTCCCTTTCCTTCCTCCTGCCTTTCTTTATTGTTGGTTTCTCTGATGCCCTTTTGCTATCTTTGTGTTTACTTGGGTGATGTCTGTTTTGGTGAGCCATTATGGGTTCTCCTATGTTACCTATCTTTCTACCTTAATATATTAATAGATCTCCTGCTCATTTCAAAAAAAAAAAACTATTCTGGAAGCTTTCTGTAGGCACATGAATCATCGAGGTTAGTAGGACAACAATGTAGGTAATATCTTAGAATATCTCTCTCTCTCTCTCAATCTTATATGCCCCTTTTATCTTTCCGACACTGTTTCTATAAATTGGTTGAGGATATTAAGAAAAAATTGAATGTTATATAGGACAATCAACGCATACTTAGCCTAGATGCATTAGGAGTGTTACTGTTTTATATGTGACGATGCTTTGGCTGGAAACTGGAGCCATGATTTGAACGTCATGGGATATGAAATAATGACACATGGCATGCAATATAGACTAGTAAGCATTGCATGCTCTGTACATACGATATGCACCTAATTTTTTCCGGATATTATGGGATAGGGTCTATATATGTATGCCTCTGCAGTCAAATATATTTGATCTTAATCTAATCTATTGGCATAATATGTGAAGCGGAGAGTTTTTATATGATAGGAGAGTTTTTTAAGAAGCGGAGGAAGAACTACCAAAATTCATTAATTAGAGGTTCGAATGTACAAAACAAAGCAAGGAAGAGTGAAAGGAAAAAAACTACGCAAAAAACACAAAGGAGAGGAGACATACATGTTAGGTAAGAGAGGCCAAGCAACAAGAAGCACCCGCTTCAATCCATGATCGAGTTTCCTCTTTGATTTTAAGGAGAAAGATTCTTGCATTTTGCTCCTTCCAAAGATCCCAATTCATAAGTACCATTAACGAGGCTAATTATTTCCTCGGTTGATTTGCCTTTAGGATATTTTTTCCCAGCAAGATTTGATGGAAGTGTTAGAAGGAGCAGAAGTCACCGAAGGGGACAAAGAGGCATGCTTTGTCTAGACAACAATGCATGTCCAAAACTTCCCGGAGAATCTACAATTGCCAAATATATGATGGGCCGTTTCAGGCTCCTACTGATAGAGAACACAAGTTGGTTGGTGTGGCCACTCGTAAGAGGTGAGACGGTTAAAAGTCCAGAGCCTATTCTAGATGGCTAACCAAGAAAAATATTTGCACTTCGGTGGGGCTCAAGCTTTCCAAATTAATTTATCAAAATCTACCCTGATTGAGCCATTGAATTGGGCACGATAGGCTGATTTTGTAATGTATGTTCCTAATTTATCAGCAGTCCAGACGATCCTATCCTCATTTTTTGCATTAAGAATTGTAGAAGAAACCCTGATCTAGAGCCCGACAAATTCATCCAAAGTTTTTGTAGAGAGAGATTTGTAATATCTAGGTCCCACATCCATTTGTTGTTTTATAGGGTAGCAAAAACCATCAACTTCCTATGCCAAGCATTCTCATAAATAGGCAATGCTAAATCCTTTGATAGTAACCCGTCAAGCTAGGGTGATTGCCAGAAATATATTTTTCTATTTCCCACCGTTACTAAAGTTAATACAACAAACAATTATCTTTCAATATCATCGCAGGGGTTTCGGCACCGACCCAAGGCTTCTTGTTAGAATGCACCACTCTTGACACAACCACTAAAGCCGAAGGGAACACATGAAGTGCTCAAGGTCTAGGACTCCTAGACCACTAAATGAGGTGGGGTGGCAGACCTGCTTTCAGCTGACCTTGCACTTGCCACCTGTGAGAGGTTCTGAGTTTGCCCAAAAGAAACATCTCTTTTTATTGATGTTGGTTTGGATGCATTTAAGCGCTCTTACATAATTAAGAAATAGGTGGGTATACTTTGTGAAATAGTATATCATTGATGTTTGGAAGGGCTACACTTTGCTTCACGATGGATTTCTTGGATTGAATCCTTCGTATTGGGAGGAAGTGTAGTGGTAAAGGTTAATGATGAAGTCGGTCATTTCTTTCGAACAAAGAAAGGATTACGACAAGGAGACCCATTATCACCTATTTTATTCAATATCATAGCTGACATGTTGGTGGTCCTAATAAATAGAGCCAAAGTATATGGACAAATTAAAGGAGTAACATCACATTTGATCAATGACAGGCTCTCTATTTTACAATATGTCGATGATACAATTCTTTTTATGGAACATGACCTAAAAAATGCTTGTAACTTGAAACTGTTGCTTTATGCTTTTGAACAACTATTAGGTCTCAAGATCAACTTCCATAAAAGCGAACTTTACTGTTTTGGTGAGACTAAAGCATTCGAGAAAGATTACAATGATCTCTTTGGATATTCCTCTAGGAAATTTCTATTTTGGTATTTGGGTATTCCTATTCATTATAGAAAGCTAAGAAATGAAGATTGAAAAGAGGTAGAGAAATGCTTTGAAAAATAGCTTAGTAGATGGAAAGGAAAACTCCTATCCTTTGGAGGACGACTTATATTGATTAATTTAGTGCTTAGTAGCCTCCCAATGTATATGATGTCTTTTTTCTCAATACTAAGGGGCGTACTTAACAAACTAGACTATTTTCGCTCTAGATTCTTCTAGCAAAGCGATGATCAAAAGAAAAAATATCGCCTCACGAAATGGAATGTAGTATATCGGCCCAAGGAACAAGGGGTTTAGGAATTCAAGATTTGGATATTAAAAATAGAGCCTTGCTAAGTAAATGGCTTTTCAAATTGCTTACTTCTAATGGAGTTTGGCAACAATTAATACACAACAAATATTTGAATTCTAAATCCCTTTCACAAGCTCAGTTTAAAACTGGGGACTCACAATTCTAGGGCAGCCTTATGAAAGTAAAACAATATTTTCTTTATTTTGGGTCTTTTACAATTAAAGATAGATCCTAAGTTAGATTTTGAGAAGACATGGTTAGAAAATGAAACCTTGCGAGAGCAATATCCTTGTCTTTATAATATTGTTAGGCACAAGCAGGTTATTAGAGGCTTATAAAAATAACCATCCAATTTTTTCATGGAGAAGCGTTCTAATCGGATCAAAATTAGTGGTGTGGAATAATTTATTGCCACGCATCGTTAACATAAATATCTCATGAAAATGATATATTTCACTCGAACTTGACTCAAAATTGGGAGTTTTCAATGAAGTCCCTTTACCTAGTTCTCATACATAGTGATGTTCCTAATCTTAATAAAAGTATTTGAAAACTAAACATGCCTCTTAAAGTAAAGATTTTTATGTGATATTTGCGTCGTGGTGTGGTGTTAACTAAGAATAATCTAGTAAAAAATTGACAAGGAAACAAGAAGTGTTGCTTCTGTCACGAAGAAGAGATAATTAAACATTTGTTTTATGAATGTCGCATCACTCGTTCTATGTGGGCTATTGTTCAAGTAGCTCCAGGACTTCCTCCCCCACTTAGCGTATCTCATATGTTTGATGATTGGATTCAGGGAATCCGAAGCAATTTAAAAGCTCATGTTCTGCTAGCAGCAGCTGCCACTTGTTGGTCACTTTGGTTATGCAGAAATGATACGATCTTTAACAAAAAAATCATTTTCTCTCCTTTGTAGGTCATATTTTTACTAATCCATTGGCTCCGTTCATAGGTCATTCTTCGGAAATCTGGCTCACATGAGTTCGTTATTATTGCTTGTCAACAGTTAGATAAGATAGTCAGAGAGTGTTTTATCCAAGAACATGCGTGGCGATCTAGTCTTCGAATTGATGGTTATCTTAATACTTCACGTGGTTCATTATCCTTTTGTTAGTTAAATATGTCTATGCGTGTTTTGGTTGTATACATCTTAGCTATGCAGAAGCTGAAAGTGTATTCAGAGTAGTTATATTATTTTGACGTAACTGACTGATTTCAATAAAGCTTGCTTTATAAAAAAATAGGTTTTAAAGGCGAGAAATGGAGAAAATTACTGTTTTTAATTTTTACCATCTCAACGTTAGATCCACCATTTGACACTGCTACTGGGAGCAGTGTGTTCTTCCAGCCGTGTTGTTGTTCTGATTGACCGTTTACAAATTGCGTGACTAGGAAATTATGAAAACTAAGAAGCACACGTGTGGAATTGATGGGTTTGGCGAAATCCATTCAAAAGGTGACAGAGTTTGGTGAGAATTTTCGTTAGCAGATGAAGTATCAAAGAGATATATGTCGATGGAAAAATAGATGTCAAGAAATATGGCGATAAATTATTAAATTTCTCAAATAGATCATAAAAACGACATTTGAATTTGAGGAAAATACATACGTTCGGTCCATGAACTTACGTCGAGGTGTCAAATAGGTCTACAAACTTAGAAAATACAGATTAACACACCTAAACTTGTGTAAGTGATCCAATCAGGTCTAACCAAGCGTTTGACCCTCTCTTATATGGCTTGCCAGGTGACGTCTCCTGTGGCGATGAACCAGTTCATGCTTTTATTTTTTGTATTTTTCCCTACTCAGCCTCATCCCACTCTTTTCACATGTATTTTACGCATGGTTGTTGTAGTTCGCCGATGGGAACCACTGCTGCTGTTGCGAATGGTACTATTCGTAAGGGGCAAAACACAAAAAATAGGTACGAGATGACTCATTGCTATGGAGACGCCGCCTCGCAAGCCACGTAGGCGCGAAGAAGGTCAAATGCGTGATTAGACTAGATTCGATTACTTACACAAGTTTATGTGTCTTAATTTGTATCTTTTAAATTCATGAATCTAATTGACAACCCGACGCAAATTTATAGACCAATCATGTATTTAAATTTGCAAACACGAGTCAAAATTTAAAAGATCTATGGTTTGTTTCGAGGTAGGGGAGTAGCATGGAGAGCGGCCGCCACATGTGTCAGTACTCAGTACCGCACACGCCGCCGCCCGCGGCCACCACCGCCTCCTCGCCTCGCCTCTCTTCTCGTCTTCTCCCCAATCCCACGGGCGCGCGGACGTGGCGGCACCCACCGCCTCGCCTCGCCTCGCCTCGTCTTCTCGCGCGCGCGAGAGGCGGGCGAGACCGACCGACCAACCAACCATCCAACCACACGCACTGTTGCGTTGCGCGCCACCAGCGACGTCCCAGAGGCGGCGCGCGCCCCGACCCGCCTATATAAGCCCGCGCGGCCTTCGTTCCCAACCTGATCCACCCGCCGCCGCCGGCCGCCGCGCGCTGATCGGAGTCGGAGCGAGATGGGGAGGTCGCCGTGCTGCGAAAAGGAGCACACCAACAAGGGGGCGTGGACCAAGCAGGAGGACGAGCGGCTGGTCGCGTACATCCGCGCGCACGGGGAGGGGTGCTGGCGCTCGCTGCCCAAGGCCGCCGGCCTTCTCCGCTGCGGCAAGAGCTGCCGCCTCCGATGGATAAACTACCTCCGCCCCGACCTCAAGCGCGGCAACTTCACCGCCGACGACGACGACCTCATCATCAAGCTCCACAGCCTCCTCGGCAACAAGTAGGCTTCTTTCTTCTTCGATTCCTTTGTTGATTATTACCTCACGTGGATCTATCACTGATTTCAATCTGCGCGGATGAACACAGGTGGTCGCTGATCGCGGCGAGGATGCCGGGGAGGACGGACAACGAGATCAAGAACTACTGGAACACGCACATCCGTCGGAAGCTACTGGGCAGGGGAATCGACCCCGTCACGCACCGCCCCGTCCCCGTCAACGCCGCCGCCCCCATCTCCTTCCAGTCCCATCCTCCTCCACCGCCGGCGAAGGAGCCGACCAACAAGACGCCCAGGTGCCCCGACCTCAACCTCGACCTCTGCATCAGCCCGCCGTGCCAGGACGAGGAAGAGGACGAGGCTGACGTGAAGCCGGCGCGCCATGGCCTCTGCTTCGGCTGCAGCCTCGGCCTCCAGAAGGAGTGCAATTGCAGCAGCAACTTCCTCGGCCTCACGGCTGGCATGCTCGACTTCAGAAGCCTCGAGATGAAATGATCTGCAAAACCAACACCACCATTTCCTCTCTCTTGTGTTCTTTGATAGCTTTGAGCCTTTGATTACTGCTTAGTGTTACTGTGTTAGTCCTTTGTAGCTAGGAGCAGAAACCATACTGGGAAGAACATGTGATCCTCTTCACTTCCTCCATTTTTTGTAGATACTGTTTGACTTTCATGCTCAGGAATGATACATAGTTTATGATATGCCAGATTGTTTGATGTAAATTTCTCACTCTGAAACTTTGAATATCCATGATATCTTTATACCTTGCCGGGATAAAAGAGGGTTCTTGTTCCTGTGAAACAGACAGATTCTGTGTCTTTTTTAGGGTAAAAAGGAATCAAAAGAGAAACAACTCGTGAGTAATATCGAAGAGATTAGTACGATAAACATGAGATGGAAGAACATGACTGGAATTGGGCTGTTAAGGTAGTATTTGATCGTTTGTATCATTTCATTCTTGTACCATTTTGTTTGAGATGGTTTCGTTTAAAGATTTTGCTTCAACCACACGATACATGATTACTAGGAAATATTTTATAAATTTGTACTAATTCATACATGATGAAATGGTTTAATTCAAACAACCAAACACACGGGAATGTCAAATCCATGACACACGAGAAATGTCAAATCCATGAGATAATAGTACAGGAACGAAATGATACGGACCAAACACTACTAAAGGGGTGTTTGGTTTGAGAAACTAAATTTTAAATTTTAGTCTCCGTCAGTTCAAATGTTTAGATATTATTTTAGAGTATTAAATGTAGACTATTTACAAAATCCATTCATAGTCAGTGGATTATTTGCAAGACGAATTTAATGAGCCTAATTACGTCATGATTTGACAATGTGATGCTACAGTAAATATTTGTTAATCTTGGATTAATTAGACTTAATAAAATTGTCTCACGAATTATCCTCCAGTTCTACAATTGTTTTTATAATTAGTTTATTTTTAGTCCTTTAATTTGATATACAAACATCCGATGTGACACGAATTAAATTTTAGTTCATTGAACCAAACATCCCCTAAGTTAATAGGTAGAGTTCATGCAATTATGATCAGTTGCCAGCCTGCCATGGAGGCATGTAGCCATGCTTTTGTTAAAGACTCATGATTTCTTAGCTAGTACTCTCTTAATTTATTTGTAGATGACGCCGATAACATTTAATTATTTATCTTATTCAAAAAATTATGTAAATACTTAAAGTATCTTCATTAATAAAACAAATTATAACAAAATAAATAATATTTCAAAAAATTGAATAAAACAAATGATCAAATATTAAAATAAAAGTTAGGCGTCATTTAAAAATGAATGGAGGTAATATCTTATATTATTATGTTAATAAGGGTCTATTTAGTTCATATTTTTGAATCGGTTTCGTAGCTTGGAAACTGGAATCTAAACCAAACAACTCTTTTAGTCACCCAACTTTTTCAGAATCTGCAGATTCTCATAATACAAATTTTAAAGCTGGTATAACCTAGATTTCACAGTTTCTCAATTCAACTTTAAATGAATATTACCTACCATGCTATTAAAACATATTAGTTCATGTAAAATTTGAAAAAGTAAATTTTAGTAAAATATATAATTTTAATGTAATTTAAAAATATATAATTTTAATATAAACATTAAAAAATTTCATAATTAGAATGATTTACACATAAAATTACACATTAATAATATAACTAAACATCACGAACTATGTATCAAAATATAAATCCACAATTATTCCAACCAAACAGCTTCTTAGCTTTTCTATAGCTCACAGCAACTTTTCCACAGCTCACAACTCACAGCAGTTTTTCAGAATCTACAGCTCAACCAAACACACCCTAAGACGGTTTGATTCTCCTTTTTATACTGTATGAGAGAATTAAACAACATCTTACTTCTTATCAGAACCGGGCTAAAAAAATTATAAATGCACATGTAAGTTAAGAGAAATGTGTATATATGTTTGAATTATAGTAGCACACCATATAAAATAAAATAATATGGTTCATAATTCATATTTTTTTATTTTTATATAGTTTTAGATCATATAATAAAAATCATCACATATGTAATACAACTAAAAAAGAGTATAATAATTATTTTAGACAAGAGTCAGATTCAGCGTTGAATCAGATTTATCGTAGAATCGCTTTTACGGAGAATCAGAATCAGTACAATTAGACTCGGCAGCCATGTCAAATGAGCACTTAAATCCATTTTTTCTGATATCCTTGAATGGGGTAGGGTCATCTCATCTAGTCGCCCGTTTGGTTGGAGGGTGAAGGTGGATGAGATGGTCACCGAGAATAATATTCCTTCAATATGACGAATGGAGAGATTTAGAAAAAAATTTTATGAGCTCATCCAATATTGAATAAGATAATATGTCGTTTTTGATTGGTTATTAAACATTTGATTTCCGTTTATAAATATTCAAATGATTTTTACTCCCAAATTATTTATCTAATTTATGATCTAATTACATTGTTGTATTGATTATAATTTAATCTATAAAATAAGATCTCTTATGATTATATTTTTGTTAAAAAATATATTTAACAAGTGAGTCTCACTAAATTTAAGCTTATCTCATCCAAATTATATACATTTAACCAAAACAAAAAATTGTCTCATCCCATCTATTCAATCAAACACTTCAAACGTATAATCTCATTCTTAAATCCATGATACAGATCCATTCTCATCACCAAACCAAACCAAACGAACCCTAATCTATTGGCACCTCGAGACTTTATCTGCGTTTGGACGATAAGTCTATTGGCCAGATTCTGGAATTACAGATGGTGGTATCTGCTTTCGTGTTCTTCACCCTGATCCCTGCGACGCTGAACCTGCCCAATTCAGATCAGTTTCTTGCCAAATTGGCATGCCAACTTTGGTTTCTTAATTGTTGGTTAATGCTTAAAGCTTCAGGCTAAATGCTAATCTACGAACAAATAAACGGTTGCCGATTTCGCCTGCTGACGAACGCAGTTGCCGTCTGTTTCCTCCCCCTTTTGCCAATTAGTACTTTACTAGAGTTACATCAATTTAGGTGGTGTTTGGTTCAGGAATTTGATATAACGGAGCGGCTCAATCTCTTGTTTGGTTTAAGAGCGACAAAGGATATGAGAAGAAAAACGGATGGTGTGGAAGGTGAGCCGTTTGGTTCGGTGGAGTTTTTGGGAATGGATGGTTTCGGATGTACGAGGAATATTCTTTTTTTAGGAGCCGCTTCGTTCTATATAATTCCCATTGGTTCAGGCTAAATGCTAATCTACGAACAAATAAATGGTTGCCTATTTCGCCTGCTAATGAACATAGCGGCCGTCTGTTTCCTCCCCCTTTGCCCATTAGTACTTTAGTAGTAGAATTGTAACAACTTAGGTGGTGTTTAGTTCAGGAATATGATAGAACGGAATTACTTTGTTTCAGATTTTGAGAATGGAATGTCTTCGCTCCGTGTCTGAAAGCAAGAACGGAGCCATTATGTTTATTGTTTAGTTCTAAAATCTGATAGAACAGAGCGGTTCTATCTCTTGTTTGGTTCAAGAGCGACAAAGGAGATGAGAAGAAAAGCGGATGGCGTGGGAGACGTGGAAGGCGAGTCGTTTGGTTCGGTGGATTTTTTAGGAGTGGATGATTCCGGATCTACGAGGAATATTCTTTTTTGGGAGCCACTCCGTTCTATATAATTCCAAGCAAAACACACGTAAAGTAGAACGGAGCCGCTTTAAGGCTTATTTAAGGTCCTGTTTAGGACTGCTCTGCTCCACGTTTTATAGTTCCGCTCCATAAACATCTAGCCAAACAGGTTCAGATCTCAGTTTTTGGATCCGCGAAAAATGCAGATCCACGACTCCGCTCCACGTTTTTGTGGAGCACCTCAGGAGGTGCTCTGCGGATTCAATTTTTAAAACAAAACGTGGAGTTCGGGATAATTTACCAACCAATGCTATTATAAATTTATTGATTCACTTTTTAGTTGATATTTATTACTTTTTCATTTAGTACTATCTATATTAACTTTTTAAATGTTACTGTTGACTTTTATCACAAATTTTGATTATTCGTCTTATTCAAAAAAAATTGAAATATCATTTATTTTGTTATAATTTGTTTTAATATTGAAGATACTTCGATTATAACTTATATTTTTGTATATTTACATAATTTTTTTTGATAAGATGAATGATCAGAGTTTGTGATAAAAGTCAACGACGTTATTTAAAAGTTAATGGAGGGAGTACTAATTTAATATGTTTTACATAATGGACATGAAAAATAATATAATTGGAGATTTATGAATAAACTCCGGGGAAAATAATACCTTCCTACCAAATTCTACTATTCTTGAATCTGAATTCCCTCCGCAAGCCAAACAAGTGCAAATACTCCACAGTGGAGCAGCAACTCCACTCTAGATCTAATTCTAAGTGAATTCCGTGGAGTGGAGCAAATTTTAAGAGAGTAGAGTTGTCCCAAACAGGCCCTAATTAGGGCTTATTTGTTTTAGCTTTTAATAGCCGTAATTATTTCTATAATCTGAAAGTAAAGCAAATGGTCTGATTATAGAATCGCGTTATGAAAATAAGTAATTATATTATTTAGAAATAAACTAGAATATAGACAATTCAGAAACTAGAAAACATCAACTTCATATAGAATATATAAATGAACTAAGATAACCGCTGCGAAACACCGTTTTTTTATTCTCACCAATTAAATACTCGTCAGCTATGTTTCTTAAGATCTAAAGCTCTCTAGATAACTCCTAGAAATGCTTGACGTACATGAAAAAGGAGGTCATTTTGTTTGGCCATGCCGCTGCAACACGCCCTTAAAAAATTGGGAAAATTACTCTCATGTCATTATAATTTTCAGAAATTGCCTACATGCTACTGTCAGTGATTGTGGTGGTTCCCATCTATCAGTGACACACCGATGATATATTGGCAAACCGTGAAAATTGTAATCGCACAGAAAAAAATAACCCTATAAAATTCCTACCCATCCTATCTTTATCTCTGGACTCTGGGTCAATGTGGCAGTGTCTTAATCTTGCGTCAGTTTTAGGTGTCTTGTAAGGAAGGGACAATTGAACTCTTTCTTATCATTAGATTTCGATCCGATAAATACCGGAAGGAGACTTTGGAGTGGGCTTCGGAGGGGTGGAGCCCACCTCCACGGTACGGGAGCAAGCTATGCACCGTCGGATCTGCATTGGATAGCGCAGATCGTGACTACAAAGAACAGGCAGGCTCTGGACCAGAGAGGACATGCACCCATCTCGTTCATGGAATTTAATATCTTTAGTAAAGTTTAGATTAATCAAGCTTCTGGGTTAACTAGTTGGCTCACAAAAACTGGTTCAGATGATGAACATGATTAATACAACGGTTGACTGTGATACTACAGGGCACCCACCTGTAAGTGATATATATTAGTCTAAGGTGGTGGTTCACGAGACAGTTCAAATTAGGTGATGACGAAGTTATCTCACCCGAAATATTTTTTAAATATTTGGGACGAGCTCGTCTCAAGAAAAAAGGCAGACAAACTCATTCCATCTCGGCACCTCGCGTGCGAGGCTTCAGGACAGAGCTAGAGGTTCCGAGGTAAACCAGAGGTTCTTAGAACGAGGCTAGCTCTAGAGATGGTCCAGAGGTTTGGGGATGGATCAGAGGTTTTGGAGCGAAGTCTCATTTCTCTCAACGTACTAACCAAACACGAAACTAGGACATCTTCATCTTTCGCAACCAAACACAAGCACAAAACTAGGATTTTTCTATCTCTCGCAACCAAATACGAGACGAGACAATCTCATCTCAAAAAAAAATATGACGGAATCATCTCATCTCACCTTATCTTTGAACCAAACAGAACCTAAGCGATATACATCTTCATCTTCAGATGAGTTCTTATTTGTCGTTCAAAAAAAATTCCTTATAAAAACCATCCTAGACTCTTTTATCCCTAAGAACCATTCATTCCACAACAATATCTCCATAATCACATTTCCTATATTTTAAAGGAAATTAGAAAGGAAGTTCCTACTTTTGACACAAAAGAGACGTGATTTAAAGGATCACTTGAGATAGGAAATTATTTAGAAATACTATTGTAACACGTTTTTTTTCCAAATCACTTAAACTTAAATTTAAGGAGCTTGAAAATAAAAGGCTCTCTTGAGATAGATGTTCAAAGTCGCAGCTGTTAACCCTTTTTTCCCTGAAAGTTTGGCATGCATGCAGCAGGAGATTCCACGTTGTCCCTCTTCCGGTCTCTCCTGTTCGCCATTTAGGTAGTGTTTGGTTCCCTGTACGAAGAGGAACGGAACGGTTCCTGATATGTGGTGATACTGCTGTTTGGTTCGAGGGATGAGGTGGAATCAAGTGGAACCAAATGATCCCCAGAAACAAAATATTCCTTGTAGATGCTGAACCGCGTGTGGTACTGATTTTTTTTATGAATAAGATGGTTCTGAATTATCCCGTTCCATTCCTCGTCGTACACCAAACCAAACACTAACTTACTTCTCGACATCAGTGTTCGTCTTCTTCCTCGATCTCCCTGTAACTTTCGCCTCTCCTGTTACTCACATTACTGATCGACCAGAGCATCTGTCGTGCAATACTGCAACGTGCAAGATACAGTACAGATACAGATACATATACAGATACGTATGCATCTGCATCTGCGTATAGATTCTTCCTTCTTGCATTGGTAGATGACCCGTACAAGAAACCCCCCGTAGACCATAATTGTGCATCGTGCAGTGTGAGCAGATGACAGCATGAATCCATGAAATCTAACATGAGTAACACTGTTCCACACGTACTCAGCTTCTCAAGCCCACGTGCGAGAAAAATTAAGATCTAACGGGGTTTCTATTCGGCTCTTAAAAATATAAGTACTCTCAAAAGGGATCATTAAGCTCTCAACCCCTATCTCGGCTCTCATCTGCGCCACGTGGACACACGTGCAGGCTTTCCGCTTATTTAAATTTAAATATTTGTATTTACATTTAAAAAATTGAATATTTAAATATGATAGATGATTATGTTTCTATTGTTTAAATAGAATAGATGATTATGTTCCTATTCTTTTAAATAGATAGATGATTATATTCCTATTGTTTAATAGGATAGATGATTATGTTTCTATATTTAAATTTGAATATTTGTGTTTGCGTTTAAAATTTTGAATATTTAAATATGATAGATGATTATGTTTCTATTGTTTAATACGATGGATGATTATGTTTCTATATTTAAATTTGAATATTTGTATTTGCATTTAGAATTTTGAATATTTAAATATGATATAGATCATTATGTTCTAATTGTTTAATACGATAGATGATTTTGTACCTATATTTTAATTTGTATATTTTTAATTGCATTTAAAAATTTAAGTATAGACATTTATTATTAAAAAATAAATAATTTATTATGTATTATGCTTTTGTCAAATAATGTGGATAGTGTGTGAAGAAATGGTGGAAATTGAGAGTAGAGACTATATTTTAAGAGCCACCGCCGGAGTATAACCTAAAAAACATGCCTCTTAAAAATAGGAAGATTGCTAGAGTAGAACATAAAAAATAGGCCTCTTAAAAATAGAGAGAGCACTTAAATAAAAAAATAGAGACCCTGATTTGAGAGCTACCGCTAGAGTTGCTCTTACTGGGGTTCTAATTAAGGCTAAAATACCTTACATTTTGAAACATGAGAAATATTGATATTGATAATCCAACGTGCTAAAAAAGAAAGATATTGTGGATACAAAACTGGAGGTGAGACAAGGTAGTTGGTGTCTCAAGATAGATCATTATTATCTTATTCTAAACTGTTTGTAAAATATAAGTTTATTTTTTATATATTGTAGTGAAAATATCGTATTACATCTGGACTTATTTTGTTTAATGTGTAATCAATAGTACCATTATTTGAGATTTTTTATATGGCACATTTTAAGATACATCAAATCAAATTAATAATGACTATTTATTTTAATAGATCTAACAACCACGATTAAAAGAAGTCGATATCTTATCTCTCTTAAAAATTAAAAGATTACTTTATTTTTTAAAACAATGAAAAATTAAAAGATTACTTTATTTTTTAAAAAACAATGGTTGATATTAATTTTATTTTACCATAAAAGAACTATTTTATATTAGGTAAAGTGGAGATCCAAATAAACCCGAAAAAACTCAAAACATGGTTTTTTTAGATCTAACGTGTTCTTGTGTTTTATTTTGACAGTAAATTTTGTTTCTAAACAGTTATATTGTTTTATTAGGGCCCGTTTGTATGGACTAAAACTAATTATTAGCTAACTAATAGCTAAAACTAATTGTTAGCTAGCTAAAACTAATTGTTAGCTAGCTAATAGTTAGTTGATTAAAAAACAGTCATGCATTTTTGATACTTTGGATTAATAGGCGACTAAAATCGATTTTACCCCGCTACAATAATCATGATATACTGGTGTAGGGGGCAAAATAGTCCAATGGTCCCTATTAGTTCAAATTAGTTCACTTTTGTCAACTAATAGTTAGTTCATCCATTAGCTGCACCGTTTGAATGAACTAAAAATTAATTTTTAACCATAAGCTTAGAAAAGAAGGTGTGCCGGTAGGAGGTAATAATAAACAAATATCGATAAGTGTAGCCATCAAGACCCAGAGAGGTGTCAGCTAGAATGAGGGTGCGTTTGGTTCTGCTGTGAGCTGTGAAAAAACTGTTGTGAGCTGTTTGCTGTGAAAAAACTGTCGTGAACTGTCTGCTGTAAAAAAGCTAAAAGCCGTTTGGTTGAAGCTGCTATAAAAAAACTGATGTGAGCTGACTGTTTTTTATAACTTACATAATTTTCATCATTATAATATTCTATACATATATATAAATAGAAAACACTCAACATTGATGCAACTAAATAACTAAAAAATATATTAAATAAATAAAAAAATTCATAGTTCATATTATAAAATAACCGACAATCACATATTATCTCATGAAATTGTGCAATGCAATACAAACCATAATAATGTTAGATCAATTAAGACACCTTGAATTCATACTATTTAATTTGTACTAAAAATCAGAAAAGCAGAAAAGCAGGGTCCAGGCTGCTTCCAAATTTGTACTAGAAAAAAACTGTTTTTTCACAGCAGAAGCAGTTTTAGTAAACCCGTTTAGTTCAGCTTCTATTTTTTCACAGCAGAAACAGATTTTAAAAGCAGAACCAAACGGCACCCTAAGACGGATCATAGATGCAGCTGCAACCGTCGAGCTCCCGACTTCCGAAGAGATCGACAAAGACATTCTCCATTTCTCCGGTCCTTGCACTGCAATCACAGGTGATTGCAACAGCTAGCGATGGATCTCGATCTGGCACATCCATCCTCTCTGGTCAGGAATTCAGAACTCAGAACTGAACTCAACATTTGCTAGTTCCAGCCAAACCAAGAACTGAACCATTCCTCCCTCCATCGATCCAATCATGCAGTGACAAGTGACAACCGGAGGAAGCTAACGCTCTTCTCTTCACACTCGCGGATGTGTTAACTTTAATCGGTCGTCAGTTCATCGTCTCAATCCGTTTCGGAATCCAGACCGGCCTGCATGCATCATCGCGGACAAGATTGACAAGGATGGAGCCTATCAAGCAAGACTAAGGGCATGTACAACCCTCAGACGGTGGAACAATTTTCAAAGTACAAATTTTTAAAGTATAAGAGACAACAAAGAAACTGCATGGTACAATCCTAAGCTCCTGAATCATAAATGCAGCAAAGAGACAATGTGTATGGAGAATCTTGTAGAGACGGGCTCTTCGCGAAGAGTCTGTCTCTTGTATTTTTTTCAGTTAACCCCTTAGAGACCTCTCAAGAGACCACCTATTAAATGGGGTTGTACACGTCCTAATGAATTATCTGTTTTATACTCGTGAGTCGTCACATGTCATATACAGGGTTTCACGGCAGCTAGAGATTCTTAGTAGCTATCTAGTTTAAGTAGTTGGTGTTTTCTAACTTTTAGATTTAGTTAGCTAGTTATATATACTATATATTTAATAGTTAGCTATCTAATTAATTTAAAAATACACTTATATAATAGTTAGCTAGTTATATATACTATATATTTAATGCATAAACTATTATATTATTTCGTAAAGGTTATACAAGAACATGTGTATTAGTGGGCTCTCTAGTTACTAACTTGTTTCTCTTCTCTGTCCTCTCCTCTTTTATCCACCTCAATGCTAATATGATGTGACAACTCTCATAATATGTTTATATCAACTTATTATATTTGCTCTTAAGTAGTGTTTGATTACCTGCATCATTTCATTCATGTATCATTCTGTCCTGGATTTGATACTTCCCATGTGTTTGGTTGCTTGAATTGAATCATTTCATCACGTATGAACTGGTACAGATTTATGAAATATTCTATAATGATCATGTATCGTGCGGTTCAAGCAAAATCTTCGAACGGAACCATTCCATACAGAATGGTACATAAATGAAATGATACGGGCAATCAAACAACTAACTTACTAGCTTAGATGATCTATGTGATGAATTGCACCAACCCGATTGAAATGTGCACCTCGGTCTCCAATCTGTTAGCTGCCACCTCCTCCTCCTTATCCTCTCCACCTAAAATATACTCCCACAAATTTTTTAATATAAGAATAATCTCAATACAACTACTCCCTCCGGTATATAAATATTAGTCGTTTAGACATAATTACACATATCAAGGTGATATTAAATAAATTTATAAGAGTTGTTTCATCTGGTTATTCCCGATGGCCACATCCCATTTGGCAGCCTCCATTTTTTGTGTTTTTTATTGCAGAAATACTTTGGAAGAAGAGGACAATTAAAGTGGCAAACGCTTCGATTGACGGGACGACTAATATTTGTATACTCTGAATAAAAGCCAAAATGATTATTATTTGTATACTGGAGGGAGTAGTAAATTATACGTAGTCCTCTTACGGTACACCCATTACCTCTTAACCCATTATCTCTCAAGAAGTAATGCTTAAGATTAATCTTGATCATTGATTTTAGTTATGATTAAAATAAACTAAAATTAAAAATACTTGGTTATCGACGAATAATTGAAAAATCAACACAGAAAATTAGAAAGTCTACGCAGAAAAATCAAAAGTGACTTTAGTCACTATCTTTAATCCTAGCTATTAGATCAAAATAAATGAACAATCCATAGTATTTCGGGTGTATCAGAAAATTTTCCTTGTATAAGTCATTTGAGAAATTAAATCAAATAACGCAGATGATCTCTTATTTATTCTACTTTAAAAAATAAAAATATGAGATGTTTATTATCTATTTGCTAAAAGCAAATATAAAGATAGGACGAAAATAGTTCGAAAGACTTAGGGTATATAAGAAATTCTCCAACGGTGTTGATGGTATCACTGATCACTATGCACAGGGGCGGAGCTACAGTAGCGCGAGGGGTTTTTAAGAACCCTGTTCAATAAAATAGTTATTATTAGTAAATTTTTATTCTTTGTGCATTCTCTGAACTCAATAATATGATGTACCGTTTAAAGTGATACATCCCTTCAGTTTTTCTCTAACCCCGCCGTCCCCGCCATGGATTGTGTCTCATGTGCAACTGATGAGAGTGACTGGCAAGCTTATCCCAGCTAGCTAAGCTAGCTGCCTTGTCACCGGCCGGCGCCGTCGTGAAGGCAGGCCGGCAAGGCGCCTCGCTCCTTTCTTCTCCGGCGAGTCGATCATGCACTTGGTGATCTCTGACGTGAAGCTCATGCACATCCACACACCCTTCCATTTTTTCTGATTTTTTCGATAGTGCTATTATACCTCTCTATTAGAGTATATATACCAGTTACTTACTCTCCGGTACACAAAAACAAGTCGTTTTAGAGATTTATATCAAGAGTTTGCTAAAACAAGTCGTTTTGCATTTTATTATTTATTTTGGACAACTATACTGCTCAAGTAGTACTACTTTTTTCTTGTTTTTCGTGCTATGTTTACTCCTGCACTATATTTAATAGGAGTAAACATGAAAAGTACACATCAATTAATTGCTTCTTGTTTTTGTGTACCGGAGCGAGTAGTACTCATCGAGAGATAGTTGGAGTTTTTTTCCTTACATTTTAATAAACTCGTTAAAATTCAGGAATGACTATAATTTAGGATGGAGAGAGTAGTCAGTTACCTCGTGTTGTAGTAAGATACATATTATAAGTTTTTGGTTATTTTTATGATTTGAAATTGTTAGATTTTGATTGAATTTATAAAAAAATATACCAATAATTATAGCATCAAAAAAGTTTCATTAAATATGTTATTTATTTCATATTATAGAGGTGGAAATACTTTTATTTATTGGTTGAAACTGAAGAAGCTTGATTCTCAAAAAGTCAAACCACTTATAAATAAAACAAAGATAGTAATAAATAATGAGTAGTAGTTTAATACTCTCTCATTTTTTGCGTAAGATTTAAGATATCAAATAAAATAATTTAGTTTCTCATCATTTATTCTACTTCGAAAAGATTAGTCATTAATAAGTGAGAGAGGTAGTGTTTATTTGACCATTCCAATATTGAATAAAAGATAAGAAAATAACTATAATTTTCAAAACAACCACTTATATTTAAGAAAAAATTCCGAAATATTTATCTACTTATATAAAAAGTTAGAGAAAGTAATTTATCAGAAGTGATACTCAAAAAATAGAAATGAACTCCGTGGTGCAGTGGATGTTAGACTGCTTACTAATCTCTGCTCCCTCCTGTTTATAAAAAAATCGTTTTCCTAAAACAAATCGTTTTGTATTTTATTGTGTATTCTGAATAATTATATATCTAATGTAGTATTATTTTTTTCTCGTTTCATGTATTATGTTTACTCTCGTGTTATATTTAATAAGAGTAAATATAGAAAGTACATAATAATTAATTGCTTTTGGTATCTGAAATTATATTCAAAATGAATTTTTTAAGGTGGTGTTTGGTTCAGAAGTTAGGTGAAAATGAGCAGTTTCGTTCTACTTTACATGTGTTTGGCTTAGAATTATATAGAACGGAGCGGCTCCCAAAAAGAAATATTTCTCCTAAATCCGAAACCATCCACTCCCTAAAAATCTATTGAACCGGACAACTTGCTTCCCACGTCTCCCGTCCTCTTTTCTTTTCATCTTCTTTGCCACTTTTAAACAGTTCTGTTCTATCAGATTCTAGAAACAAATAAAAAACAAAGTATCTATCTAAACGTGCGAAGCCATTTCATTATGAGAAGAGCGAAGTCGTTCCATTTAATTAGCAAATTAAGGTAGGTTAGGTAGGCAGGTACTCCGTGTCGGAGTGGGGCCCAGGTGACAGTGACACGTGGTGGGCGGTGGCTGGTTGGTAAAGCGTGTGTGTGGTGGGACCAGGGCGCGGGCCCCAGCGGGTGAGGCTTATCCGAAACCTGAGCTCTTTTCTCGAATCGGCAAGAGAAGTAGCAACCCTTTCGCAGCAAGCAAGGCTGCGTTTTGATTGGTCAACTCTAACCACTTGCTTGCCAAAGTTTCTTTTTTCAGCTACTCCCTTCGGTACACAAAAACAAGTCGTTTTGGACATGATTTTACATACTAAGGAGCAATTATATAGTGTGTACTTTCCATGTTTGCCCCTATTAAATATAGTGTAAGGGTAAACATAGCACGGAAAACAAGAAAAAAGTAGTACTACTTGAGGGGTATAGTTGTCCAAATGCACAATAAAATGCAAAACGACTTGTTTTAGCAATATCTTGATAGAAGCCTAAAACGACTTGTTTTTGTGTACCGGAGGAAGTACTCTCTTGGGATATACTCCATATTTAAGAGTGAATTTGACCATTTGTCACTAAAAAATTTGTACACTTTGATTATTTACCACTTGTGTTGATGACAAGTGAGACCATCTGAGTGTATGATAGTGGATCAAAGTGACAAATAATCGAAGCCTATTTTTAAGAGTGGCAAATCATCAAATATTCCATATTTAGGAGGTGTTTGCGAACCCTAGCCTAATGTTCATACCTCGTTACGTCGAATATTCAAATGCTAATTAGAATGATTAAATATGAGTTAATTATAAAATTAATTGTAGAAACTCTAAACTAATTTATTAGACAAATTTATTAAGCCTAATTAATCCATCATTAGCACATATTTATTGTAGCACCACAATATCAAATCATAATCTAATTAATCTTAATAAATTCATCTCGCGAATTAGCTTAGGAGTTCTATAATTAGTTTAGACTTAATCCTTATAATTAGCATCCGAACATCTGATGTGATAGGGACTAGCCCTTGGATGCCAAACCGGGCCTTAGCTTTGCCTTAAATTAAATTGTGTTTAATTAAGTTTATAAAATAATAATAATAATTTTGATATCTTATGAGCATAGTTAGAGTATTAGACTAATTATGAAATGTTTCCCATAGTTTGCATGTTTGATACAATATATATTTCTTTTTATAAATGTAGCTATATTTATATTTAGGCCCATTTGGTTCCACCTTGCTAAACTTTAGGGACTAAAGTTTAGTCCTTTAGTCACCACGAGGTTGTTAAAAGGGACTAATGAAGACTAATGATATGGTATGGCCCCCATTAATGTTCCTTGATGTGGGAAAAATAACAAGTATTTATTAGGGATAGTTTTGTATTTATTCAGCTGTTATAATGACTTTTAGTCACTAGAATCAAACGGTGTGGGACTAAAATTTAGTCATGTGAATAGAGGCACACTAAAATTTAGTTTAGTCTCTAAAAGAACCGAACAAGACCTTAAAATAAGTTTTCTAAAGCATGTTGTTTTAGACTTATACGAAGAATTGCCTAAAATAGGTCGTTTTACATTGTTTATATTTTTTGAAATAGTCATATTTTATTCTCGTTTCTCGCGCTGTTTTTACTACCATATTATATTTAATAGAAATAAAGAAAGAAAATACACACCGATTAATCACTCGCGAAAGTTTCACATATAAAATAACTTATTTTTAAAAACTAGAGGTACTGCTTATTTAGGACAGATAAATATAATACTTTTTTGTCTGAGTTCCAACCGGCCAACGGTAACGATGGTGCGTGTCGTGTGCCACCCGCGCACCAACTTTGGAGAAACTGGTGGTCTAGTGGATCATAAATTCCGATGTCTCGCCAACATTTTTCGTGTGAAATATTCCGTTCCTTTCTTTGTTGAAAAGAACGGGAAGAGTCTTTTCTGGAGCCTTGGAAACAATCGAGAATTATATGTCTCACGTACAAATATCACCTCTGCCCCATACAACTTGCGAAAAAAGAAGCCCGGCCTTTGAAAAAGGAATTTTTGCTCTTATGTCGTAAAGTTGAGTAATGTTTATTTTTTTGTCACGTATTGTGTATTTGACAACTGAGTTTAAAGGTCACATGTCATATATTTATATGGGATAAAAGAATAAATTTCACCAACTTATATTTGGCATAAATGTAAGAGATGAAAAGCTGGGCCATTTTTGGCATGCAGAGCCATGAGGGCTTGAATCCTCACATTTTAATGGTGTTACAATATTTTATTGTCAAACAAAATTCATAATAATAATAATAATAATAATAATCTAATATTCTGAACAAATTACCGTTTATTTTCCTCTTTCTTATTGTTTTTCTCTATATTATTATAAGCCAACTTATTATTATAATCTTCAGCTGTAAGCTAGATTATCCCACGAAACAAAAACAGCACCTAGATATAACTTTTCGAGGGTTCAGACAAATAGATTTAATTAAAACTAGTAGTGGACACGTGCTACGCAACGGTAAATGACAAAAAACAAATATTTGTTAGACAGTTAAATAGTAATAGACCCGTGCTACGTAACGGTAAATAACAAAAAATAATTGTCTATTAGACAGTTAAATAGTAATGGGTTCGTGCTGCGCAACGGTAAATGTCAGTTTGAAATCTCAATTTTAGATTTTTTTATGATTTCATAGTTTTAGAAGTAGTAATTAATAAATATCAAGTTATATTTAGTTGGAGTATAATAGAACTGATGATCTTTAGACATAGACCATAAATAAAGGTAAATAATTAGCATATGTATAGATTTGGAGCTAGCTATGTTGTAGCACGAGCCCATAAATAAAGCTACATAATTAGCATAAGCAAGAAACTGCTACAGAATTATTTGGTCCAATTCAAGAAAGCGATTGATCAGAACAACTCTGATCCCGTTTTGGAGCGTGATCACAACATGGATGATTTGGACTCCCTGAAGTAGATTGGGGGCTCTAATTCTTGACAATGCAAGAGTTGTTCATAGAGGATAGAAAGTAACATGCAGAGATATATTTCTTTTCTGAGGTAGCTATACATGAACAAGAGCAGCATAGCATCACAGTGAATGCCGTTGCACTGCTCGTCTGATGTACTCCTAGCATCTCTGAAAATATGGGGGATTGGAAGGCCTCCTCAGCCTGGCCTGCCCTAGTCCTTTCTCTAAATCTGGGTACTTTATCATGCAGCTGAAAAGCAGCCACAAATCCAAACTCAGCTCACAACTTGCTTAGTTGCATGTTCCTTTTGTTGTGTCCTTTTACATGGGATCACTTATGGAACAAACAGAATCCAAAATCTAAATTGGTTTCTGACACCTCCCCAATTACTAAACCAGAGTTGCATGTAGTGAAGTTCAGCATGAGCACAATGCACAACCAAAAAGTTCATCATTCTTCGGACTTCTTTCGAGATAGGAAAAAAGAAATTGAGCTCAATGAGATTCGTGGACAGGCAGAAGTATCTTAAAGATATATATCAGCTACAAATATAATGAGAATTGTATATCAGCTACAAATATAATGAGAATTAAATTAACGTGGTGTTAACTATGGTATTAGGTAGAAACTTGCATTGCCTACCATTGTAGCTATTGGAAGAGGTGGCAATCTACTGACCTTGCCCTATATCCATCTGAACAATACTTTGCAGATCATCTTGCCAGAAAGCCCCAACCTTTAATTTAAAGCATCCATTCTTCATATTCAGTCTCGATTCATACGAATATCATGCGAGATCAAGACATAGTGATGCATTTTTACCTGAGAGACCGCATCGCTAGCCCCATTGAGGAAAGGATGGTGTGAGCCATTGTCCGACAAAATGCCAGGTCCAATGGGTGCATAGAACCCTGGTTGTCCATGCCATTAGCCATGCCACAGCCGAGAGGGTTCCCTTGCTGTGGCTGGCTAATGTAGGGCAGCAGTGCACCTGAGGTTTCAAGCGGAAAATACGAGCTCTGCAACAGGCTGCGTGGTTGGTGCATCTGATCCAGGGAGAAAAACCGATATATCAGATGAGTTGAAGTGTTGAACTGTCCCGGTTGCCTTAATAATAGAGGAATCAAATGTAGTAATGAGATCATATATTCTTTTGCAACTCACATCTTTAGGAAGGAGGTTAGGCAAATTGTTGAAGTCCAGCTAGGATTCACGGTGGCCAACTTCATGGATAGAAACTGCAAAATGGATGTGGAAGACAATGGTTCAGATGGGTGTTTGCTGCATTCTAAAACAACAAAAGCTACAGTTTCACAATCACTCTGCATCCGTGAATTTGGCACAGAGCAAATACATTGACCTGCTGTTGCAACGATTGTACATAGTTTATGATTTCGTCGAGCATGACAGACTTGCCAACCACCTGAAACAAGTAACATTTCCTAGTTTCCAATCTGAGTACACTGGTCTACTCGACCAACAATAAGTGGGGTGATGCAAAATAATGAGTGCTTTCTTCAGTTACCTTGTTACAACCCGGCACAAGATCCTGCAGCAGCTTCATCCGCTGGTTGATCTTTTCTCTTCTCACCTGGATTGATCGAACAAGAGGAGATGATCCAACACGTTAATGATCATAAGATCAATGTAAGCGAGATGAGAGTCTCAAGAACTGTGCATATCCTCTCGGCGAGGCTGTGGCTGTCCGTCGCCGCGGCGCTTTGCGGTTCGGGGAACTTCGAAGCGCTGTCCTTTCCTTGCTTCTTGACGCCATTCTCGCTGTTGTTCTGCGCGACCTTCCTCTTGCCGGAATTCTCCTCGGTGGCATTGCTCTCCTCCATTGATTTGCACTGCTTCCCGTCAGAATCCTCTTGCGAAAAGCTCTAAAAATGAAACCTTTCACCCCAAAAATGGTGCGGCGCCATGGAGGGGAACACCTGGGTGTGCAAAATTTTGTGCTTACCTTAGCAACGGAGGTGGACATGGGGTTGTCCTTGCCTTTGCCCTTCCCGGGGCCTTCCGCTTCTGTACATTGCCGTCGGAAGCCCTCTTTAGCGGCGGCATTTCCGCACTGGCCGACGCCGGATCAGACACCGACGATTCGCCCCGCGCATTCCTGAGCTCCATCTCCTTTGATGCGCCAACCAGGCCTGTATCAGGGCGACCGAATTGTGTGGGGGCGACGGCGCCACGAGCATCAAAGTCGGAGAGCTTCGCAGCGCGCTCGGCGAAGCCAGAGTCGACCAGGAGTGTGGCGTTGAGGTCTTCGGGGGGCAGTGAAGGATGCAAAGCAGCGCGTGGAGGTGAGGAAGCGGTCGAGGGAGGCTAGGAGGGGAGGAGGAGGAAGTAGGAAGCAGAGAGGAAGAAGAGGGCGCCGTCGGTGAGGAGGCAGCAGGAGGAGGCCGGGCACGCGTGCGAAGGAGGAGCGCCGGCAGTCGATGGGAACAAGGAAGGAGGTGGCGGCGAATAGGAGGCATTGTGCCGCAGTGGAGAGAAAATGACATGTAGATCAATGGCGTCGTTAGCAAAATCAGAGGAGAGGAGAGATAAAATGATAAATTGCGGGGATTTTGGAGGGCAGGTGCGGGGCGCTAAAGGTAAGGCTAGGCATGGGGCTGTTGACTTTGATAAACGGTCGTGATTGTTTCAATGAGTATGAGTAAAAAATGAATGCATCAAATTGCTTGAATGAGTAAAAACAACTCGTCTATTATATAGTAGTATAGATGCAAAAACATCTTTTAAGATATTTTTCAACAACTTAAGTATATCATATATGAAGTTTTATAGAAATTTCATGGTTTAGGGTTTGAAATACTCATGCCGCATCTTAATTGCACAATTTAGGAGTTTAAATACTTTAGTCGGGTAAAACGTCAGTACATCACATAGCTTTAGCACGAGGGTTTAGTGCAGGCAACATGATCAGAAACAAAGCCATACAATTCTGCGTTCCTCTTAAACGAGAAAAAAAGAAAGAAAGGCAGTGGTCATGTGCTACGATTAAGCTTGCTGAATTATGATCTGATCAAGTTTCTTGGGGCGCGCCCTTCTTTGCAGCCTCGGCTGCAGCTTTCTCTGCTTCGATCTCAGCGACGTATTCATCGATTTCAGCCTCCTCCAGCTCGCGGAGACCATCCTTGTGTGTCATCACTGCGATCTCTATGTTCTTGCCACCGCTCTCAACAACCTGGAGACATCACGCCGATTGCTTAATATAAGACTCTCGTGATGAATGAACGCAAGATAAAAACTACATTATAAATTCATACTACTGCCAGAGTGCCAAGAGGCATAAAAATGCAGGCAGAGGATATAAATCATGAGTAGATAAACTCATATACCAACTTAGGTAGTGTTTGGTTGCATCATTTCATTTCTGTACCATTTCGTCTTTCATCTTGGATCTGACACTCCCCATGTGTTTGGTTTTTTGAATTAAATCATTTCATCCTGTATAAACTGGTACAAATTTATAAAATATTCCCTAGCCCCTAGCAATCCTGTACCGTGTGGTTCAAGCAAAATCTTCAAACGAAACCATCCCAAATAGAATGGTACATGAATGAAATGATACAGTCAACCAAACACTACCTTAACCAAATGAAATGCACTGAAGAATGAACAATGAGTTGTCATAGATGGCAAAGCAGGCAGGCATCTCTGTCTTCCAATAAGAAATAAAACACATTTCTTTCGCTCAAAGAACTGCAGGCATATGAACGCCTGTATGCACAGCAGCCTGACAAAATGCTCAACTGTTTATCAAATGAGAGCAGTAAAGCCGTTGTTACTATCATATACTCAGATGTGACTGTCCATATGTGATAATCATTTGAAATAACCAATAAAAATATGTAGAACCAGATGCTGACTTATAAATTGAGTTTTTAAGTATTTAGTCATCAATTGTTCATGTTTGCAGGAACACAATCTGATTTGCAGTTAGACTAATGAAAAAGTACATGCCAATATGATTTGTAATGGAAAATTAAATGTAGTTTTTTTAAAAAAATAGAGGGGTGTATATACATTTTATACCTGAATACATTTGACTACACCTTTGTGCCCTTTATCTCTCCACAATTATACTAAAGCAGCAAAGTTGACAAAAAATAGCAAGGTTTTCATCTTTTGAAGCGCAGTTCAAGAAAACTACAGGAGCAGATTCTGTATGACACAGGTAAACAAAAAATTATATGCTGCTAATCAAACAAATTTAATAGCGTTTGAAGAAAAATAAACTCGAATAAGAATAGCTGTAAAAGTTTTGAAACATTTGCTTACACTTGAATAATAAAATCCAAGGTGCAGATGAAAACCAATATATGAATGATGAAATAGTTGGAGATGAATGAAGAGAAAAAGCAGAACCAAGACTAAGGGCATCTCCAATCAACTACCTTTTTGCCTCCCTATCCTAAATAATAATGAATTTGGCTCAAAACCAGTCTCCAGTGAGCTCGCTATTTTGCTCGCTATTTCTATTGGCTCCCTACTCACGGCGACGCGATCGCCAACTCCGGTGAGGGAAGCAGGCTCACTATCCTTGCCCCCATCACCAACCACTGCTGTTCCCAGAAGCTCTGGCATGCACATATACACAGATACACTTCTCTATTGGGGATCACATGTTGCTGTCTTCTCCAGATGCAGATCGAGAGAGGGAGAGAAATGGAGAGGATGAGAGATAGAGATGAAAAATTAAAACTAGTAGCTAGAAAGTTTGCCAGTAAAAATTTGTTGATGTTTAGTGATCTACGAATTTTCAGTGAACTACTGTGTGGAAATATAGCCTTCGCAAAACTAGTAGCTAGAAAATTTGCCGTTAAAAATATAGCTAATGTAAAATGTTAGTTGATTGATAGTTACAATATATTTATCAGTGTTCACAAAAGCGGTGAAAAGTGGCCACTTCAGCGTGCTGTAGTGCGATGCGATGGCCCTCTGCCTCGCTTAGGGGCTAAGCGGTCCATTATGTGTAGGCACGATTAAGCGGGCCGCTTAAGCTTGATGCGGCGATAAGGCGTCGCATAAGCGGAATGGAGCGTAGGCGAAGCGGGAGGGAAAACTGCGCAGGGGAGAGAAGCCTGTGCACGCGCGCAACTTTGGCGCGGCCACGCGGGAAAATTGGGTGCGCCGCGCGGGAAAATTGGGTGCGCCGCGCGGGATAAAAGCTGTGTCGTGGCTCGTGCGCGGGATAATAGCCATGCGCTTGAGCTCCTCCTCGCCGGTTCCCTACAGCCTTGTCCTCACTGCCCCCCTGCAGCCCCATCCTCGCTGGCCCCCACTGCAGCCCATGGGTGGCCCCCGCTTGCTGTTGTTGCCCTGTCCTCACTAGCCCCTGCTAGAGCCCCATCCTCGCCGCTCCCCTACAGCCCCATCGTTGGTCGTAGCTGCCCCGTACTCGCCAGCCCCTGTAGCCGCCCTATTGTCCTCGTCGGCTCCCTATCCTCCCAGGTATGGACTATTTCTCCTTCTTCCCCCTGTTATCCTCTTAACATACAACAAATGTCTAGGAATTAGTGGATTTGGCACTCGGTTAGCAATTAGTGTATTGAGTAGGAGGAATTGTTAATTATTGGTGCTAGTAGGTTTTTTTGGATTTGGCACTCGTGAGCAATCTGTGATTTCGCACTCATGAATTCTACCTATTTTTTGTCATTCCGTTGACAAAGTCAACAACGCTTAAGCGCCGCTTAAGCGCGCATAAATTGCCTAAGCGCTATGCAGGACGCCACCGCACGCATAGCGCATAACGCTTTTTCTAACCTTGATATTTATAAAATATTTATGGATGAAAATAGGGAGTAAGATTTAGAGAGCATCACTGGAGCACACAAAGGAAATAAGAAGTCAATATAGATAGGAATCTCTCTATTCCTCTGGATAGGGAGTCAAAAATAGGGAGCTCACTGGAGATGCCCTTATAGCATGTAGTCCATAGCAATTGCTTTGTGCACCGGACACCGGTAAGTAAAGCTAATGAAAGTAATCACTATCCCATTCTCTTTAGATTCTCCATTAAATTTGGACTCAGCCCATTAATAATAGAAAATTGATGATTTGTCACTGTCAAGATGACCCCCCTGATTATGTACACATGAGATCATCTAATCTAAATCAATAACATGTGAGTCAAAATAGCAAAAAATCGAAGTCACTTATTAGCTGTTATTAGCCGTAGCAAATTATCAAATCTCTCATTATGATAAGCTTCAGGGAACCTAATCCTTACACAAAATTGAGTCACGTGGAACCTAATGAAGGTAGCAACGTTCAACCATGGCATCTTACAGAACCAATCAACTATTTTCCCAATCAATAATAACACCAATAACATGTGAGCATCTGTCTTCAGACGGGCAATTACTGGTATAGTGCTATGAATCAAGTTATAGGTAGCTGTAAGACTGATCAGTGTACCTCTAGGAGAGCTCGGATGGCAAGCTTGATGGTCTCCTTGCCGGAGGTCTCCTTGTAATTCTTCTCAAGGAACTCGCGCATGGAGTTGGAGTTGCGGCCAGTGGCATTGGCCTTCCAAGCGGAGAAGGTGCCGGAGGGATCGGTCTGGTACAACGCGGGCTTCTCAGTGTAGGGGTCGAATCCGACGATAAGGGTGGAGAGGCCGAAGGGGCGCACTCCGCCGCTCTGCGTGTACTTCTGCTGCAGGCCGGCGATGTAGCGCGTGATGTACTCGACGGTGACGGGGTCCTCGACGGTGAGGCGGTGGCTCTGGCACTCCACGCGCGCCCGGTTGATGAGCACCCGCGCGTCCGCCTTGAGACCCGCGCAGGCCAGCGCGATGTGGTTGTCGAGGCTCGCGATCTTGCGCATGGACCTAGCCGCGAAATCCGGGTTTCCGGGAGTGAGATCCGGCGAAGGGGAAGGGAAAGGTTGAGTGGGGCAAGTCACCTGGAGTCCTGGAGCTTGGGGGTGGACTTCTTCTCGACGCCGAGGACGACGGTGTCGGAACCGCGGACGCCGACGGCGGCGTTTCCCTTGCGGACCGCCTCGAGGGCGTATTCCACCTGGAAGAGGTGGCCGTCGGGGGAGAAGACGGTGATCGCGCGGTCGTAACGGGCCATCCCTGCGGTCGCCGCCGGCGAGGTCCTGCTCTCGGTTCGCTTTTCCTTTCGGAGCTGGCGCTGGGCGAGTGGGCCGCCGCCTCCTCCTCCTTTTCCTCCGTCCTCCAACTTTCTTTCTTGCGAGAGAAGAAGGCGAAGGGGTCGACGACGAAATGTAGGCCCAAACATATGGGCCTATTCACGACGTAATTTTTTGTGGGCCCAAATATATGGGCCCTTTTACGATGTAATTTTCTGTGGGCCCAAACATATGGGCCTATTCACGACGTAATTTTTGTGGGCCCAAATATATGGGCCCTTTCACGATGTAATTTTCTGTGGGCCCAAACATATGGGCCCTTTCACGACGTAATTTTCTGTGGGCCCAAATATATGGGCCCTTTCACGACGTAATTTTCTGTGGGCCCAAATATATGGGCCCTTTCACGACGTAATTTTCTGTGGGCCCAAACATATGGGCCCTTTCACGATGTAATCTTCTGTGGGCCCAAATATATGGGCCCTTTCACGATGTAATTTTCTGTGGGCATTATACTAGGCCCAAATATTAATCAGTCGTCGTCCTGGGCCGCTCCGCACGTGTGTCCAAACGGCCCAGATATGCCACGTAGACGGGTAACGGTCGAGAAAACATATTTCATGTTTAAAAAAATTGTGCATATCTCTACTAATATAAAGCGCGAGTTTTGTGGATTTGCCCTGTCCCTTCCCTGTGCACCCAACCGCCTGCATACAGCATGTAGAAAGAAAAGCATCGCGCGTCCCAACTACATCTCTACATGCATGCAGCCTGGGAAGAAAAAGAAAAATGTACTTTTGCATTTTACTTCTTTAATTTCTGTATCTTGCGCAGAAATATGAATTTTGCGTAAAAAATCTTAGATTTATGAAAAATCACACAGAAATTAAGAATTTTGCGCAAAGGCCCTTAAATTTATGAAAACTCACGCAAAACTATGAATTTTGCGTATAGGCAATTAGAATCGCTGAAAATTTTCTTATTATTGTAGCAATAAAATAAGACCCGTCGCAAAGCACGGACCCCTTACTAGTATTTTATCTAATTCTTAGAAAAATTCAATGGTTTTTATAGCAATTTTATGATAAATAAATAAAAGTACAGAGATAGAACAAAGGCTTTTCGAAAAATACTTAATATGTCTCATGATATAATGGATTAAATTATTCAAATTTTGTTCCGATATAAGATATTGTATTTTTAAAAAAGCACAGACTCAGCTTTAATTGAAAGCCGTATGATAAATATGTGATACACAGACTTCTCAGGAAGTCATCTATCTTATTACTATCCTCGCTGAGATACAGTTTTTTTAAAGAAGATAGTGCATAACACTATCATTGCATGTGTGTTTCATGACACTGTATTATGTATTATGATAGTGCATAACACTAAGGACCTCAGGTGATGACATACACAAATGACCAGATGAAACCTAAAGTAGAACCATAATTGAAGATAGGGACCAAATTACAAAAATAAAAGTAAAAAAACATGATTAGAGTATCTCTATTGTACTTGCTATCACACTTACTATCTCTTAAAACAACAAGTATGATCTAAAAAACGTCTTTATTATATTTGCTACTTGATTTGTTATTTTAGGGGGCTTTCTATTCTTCTCTCCACACTTATTACATCTACCAAATCAACCAAACTTGCTATTTCATTGAGTGTTGAGTTTGTTTAATTGTTTTTATTTTCTTTGTATTTATATAAATTGATAAAATATAACTACATTCAAATAGGGAGTCATATTTAATAGGGTTAATTTTTTCTGTGCCATTATAATTTTTACGGTGTCTCACTGACAATGGCATATAGAAAATTCTTGAAAATTATAATTGCATGCGAGTAATTTTTCCTATTTAATAAGTACATTAAAGTAAATAGCAAATAGAAATCAATTTGAATAGAGAGGTTTGCTATTGCCATGAATAGCAAGTCAAAAAATAATAAGTATAATGGAGATGCTCTTAGTTCTGGTGCGATCAGATGATCTATAACAAATGACTGGTGTCTGGTATGACATGTAAACTAACAATCATATCTTTTGCCTATTGCTCCCCTTTTGCCTTTTGGATCACACATTTTCATATTTTCTTTTGCTTTATTTTTTTCTTCAGAGACCCGTTCATTGAATCATCTCTGATTCTGTGGTTGTCCCGGTGCCGATAAAGCATCAGAATCCTTAACAGGTAGACTTGTCAGACTGTCACCGATCATTCAACGCGCAGATGCACAGGATCTGCGTTACATTAGCATGTTTACAAGAGAATCTCATGCAGGGCCGCATCCGATCTTATGCTATTCGAATTTTAATTCAAGCAGTTGTGCATCTGGACCGATTTTTTTTGAAATAATATTTTTTAAAAATAAAATTTCAAATTTATACGACAGTTTGAGAAAATTGTAAAATATATACTGATCAGCATTTGGTCGGCCGACTGATGTCACGTGGCGCCTAGTCGGCATTTGGTCGACTGACTGGTGTCATGTGACGCCTAGTCGGCACTTGGTCGATCGACTGATGTCACGTCAGCGTTAGTCGGCTGACCAAGTGCTGAGTAGGACGCACAAACACCTCTTTCTGTTGACTGGTGTCATGTCAGTGCTAGAACGGTCAACTCCTACTGATGTGGCGCTAGTCGGACGTTAAAGCGCCACCACGTCAGCAGGAGTTGGCCGTTCAACGACTGAATGGCGCTGACGTGGTGCCAGTCAGCAGAAAGTGATCGTTGCGCGCCGAAGGGAGCCAATGTGGCTTCTAGTTGGCACTTGGTCGCTCGACTGGCGCTGACATGGCACCAATCGATCGACCAAGTGCAAACTAGGCGCCACGTGGCACCTAATCGGCATTTAGTCGACTGACTGGTGTCACGACTTGATCGCCCGACTGGTGTCACGTCAGCATCAGTTGGCTGACCAAGTGCTGACTAGGACACACCAACACTTCTTTCCGTCGATTGGCGTCACGTCAGCATCAATAGGCCTTTGAACGGTCGACTCCTGCTGACGTGACGTCAGTCAGCCGTTGAAGTGCCTCCACATCAGCAGGAGTTGGCTGTTCAATGACTGACTGGCGCTGACGTGGCGTTAATCAGCAGAAAGTGGTTGTTGCGCGCCAAAGGGAGCCAACGTGGCGCCTAGTTGGCACTTGGTTGGTCTACTGGCGCTAACGTGACACCAATCGGTCGACCAAATGCGGACTAGACGTCACGTGGCACCAGTCGACCAAATACCTATTGTATCTATTTTTATAATTTTCTCAAACTGTTATATAATTTTTAAATTTTATTTTAAAAAAATATTATTTCAAAAAAAAATCGCATCTCGACTCCCATTGATTGGGATTCCAAAAAAATTTATGCAAAGCGAAGAATGTAACTCGAACGGCAAGGTTTCTGAAAGGCAATAAACCAGTAACAACTAACAATAGCTTAGCCGCAACTACAACTGCCAGGAAGCAAAAGGCCCTAAAGAATATGCTCTCCACGCCTCATCTCATCTCATCTCTATCGCTCCAATCCCCCTTTTGATCCCAAAATCGAATTTTGGATCACTCCTACCGTCGACCGATCAAGAGTCTGACTCATTTGCTACTGAACACAGGATGGTCCTGCAGACTTGCAAGCATGGTCACCACTGAAATTGCCAATGCAGCTTGGAAGACTATGGACGCCGGCCATGACGCCGCCGTTGCCGCACCAGCACCAGCACCACTGCTAGCCCTCAAGCTCGCCAGCCACACGGCGTCTTCGAGCTGCTCGTGGCTCGGCCTCCGCGATCTGTTCTTGGTCGAATTCTCACTGCAAGAAAAATGGAAGTCATGAACGGTTGATCCGCCTGTGATCTCATGAAATTGAAACTTTGTAGTCAAGGACAACTAAACTAGTACGTGCAACTCTGCAAAGGAGAAAAGATTGCTTCTTTTCTTGATTCCGAGACTAATCTATCACCTCCTTTGCCGATTTTACCCAATTTATGTTCCACATCAAAATCTCAAAATTTTGCTCGAAATCGCAATGGAATTGATCCACTACGATCGCATCACAATCTCAGCAAGACAGAACTGTTACCTTGGAGTGGACCGCGGGCAGAAGGTGATGGTGTAATCGGTGTGGTTGCAGGTGAAGGTGGAGGTGGCATCGTCGTAGGCGTAGCTGTAGGACTTGGGGCACGCCGACTTGAAGAGCTGCGAGTATGGGGAGGGGTGGCAGGCGTCAGGGTTGCCGTAAGCGCCGTTGCAGCAGTACTCGGGGCGGCCGAATGCCTCGCAGGCGCTGCGGCAAGCGCGGCCGTCGCCGGCGCGGAGCTCGGAGGGGCAGCGCTCGTTGAGATCGACGAGGCAACCGGTATCAGGGCAGTCTGCCACGGCCGCCTGCACGAGCATGGGCAGGTTGTATCCGTCGACGAGGCTGACGTCGTAGAAGTCCTTCCCGTTGTCGCCGTTGAGGGTGAACTCCGCGAGCGTGGCGGGCGGCGAGGCCCCGGCGCCGCGGCACTCGACCTGGCCGGAGCCGCAGTCCCCCGTGATGCAGGAGCCCTTGCCGGAGGAGTCGAAGTCGCAGCCGGAACGCGCCCAGAAACGGCCGGACCACTTCACGGGCGCGTACAGCGAGCGCGACTCCCCAGGCGCGAGGGCGAAGCCGGTGGTCTCCAGCGGCGGCGTGCCGGCGCCCGACAGCACACCAGGCCACACCGTGTCCGTGCACCGATTGGTGAAAGTGAAGGTGATGCCACCGACGCCGACAGAGCCTGCGCGCGCGAGGAACACCCCCAAACCCGAAACCAAATCAAGCTCCCATCTTTATCCCCAAATCGCAAGCTCCAGCACCCCAGCAATGGATCGGCAGTAAACTAACAGTAACACTCACCTTGGAAGAAGGAGAGAATGAGGAAGGCGAGCGAGGCCGGGGAGCCGAGCAGCTGGGAAACCATCTCGAATCGAATCGACCACACGATTGAGCCAGCTATCTAGCAGGACGCGTTCTTGGGGATCCGTGGGAGTGAGGCGGTGTGGTGATTGACTCTGCTTGATTAACTCGTCGCTGCGAAGACGCGCCCGCGTAATAAGAAGAAGAAGGCGGCGGCGGCGGCGGCGGAGAGGGAGGTGGTGGAGGGAGAGGGGGAGTGGGCACGATCGCAGCGGCAGGCACGGCCCCTAACCCCACTCCGCTCCGGCTCCGCCTCGCGCGTCGCGTGGTGGAATCGGGAGGGGGAGGTGGTGCCGTGTAAACCTCTCGCCATCGTGCTTGCCGGCTTTTATAGCCGTGGCGGCCACTGGCAGCGATGATGCCTTTCTTGCGTCGATTGCTTTGCTGCTCCGTCACTCTCCTCCAATCACAGGGAACCAGTCCCGCCGACTGCAAAGGGCAGTCGCCCCTCGCGCACCGTTCGATCTTAATCGGACGGTGCGAAACTCCTCTCTCTCCGAAGCCCCTGTGAAGTGGGTCTCTCTGACGCGAAGCCCCCCTCGCACAGCCGTTCGATTGAGATCGAACGACGCCGAGGGGCGACTGCCCTCTGCAGTCGGCGAGGCCGACTGCAGAGATCTCATTTGCAATCACAGCCAAATGGAGTCAAAATGTTAAAATTCATGCCGAAATTTTTTACAAGTTAGACCTGTTTCGATCCCATCAATTAAGGGTGACCAATTTTACTCCGCTTCAAAGAATCCATTTATAATTAAACTAAGGAATTATGGAATTTGATAAGAATGTATTATATTGTCCCTGAGTTGTTGTATGCTACTAACCAAATTGTCTATTCAAAAGTTCAGACAAGCTACAGGGTCCCTTTGGTTTGGCTTCCGGAAGCAGCTTTTGTTTTTTGGAAGCCAAAAGCCAAACCAAAGGGCATATTGCTAATCAGCAGTTTTTAGTAAAAGTAGCTTTTGGTGCAGTGTAAATGTGAAAGCTCCTCTAAACCTGCTTTCTGTGGCTTTTGGCTTTTGGCTTTTGGCTTCGCAACCATACAAAATTTCATAAATTGACATTTTAAATTTCATACAACCATACAAAATTTTATAAATTGACATTTCAAATTTCATACAACCATACAAAATTTCATAATTGACATTTCAAATTTCATACAACCATACAAAATTTCATAAATTGACATTTCAAATTTCATACAACCATACAAAATTTCATAAATTGACATTTCAAATTTCATACAACCATACAAAATTTCATAAATTGACATTTCAAATTTCATACCATACAAAATTTCATAAATTTACATTTCAAATTTCATACAACCATATAAAATTTCATAAATTGACATTTCAAATTTCATACAACCATACAAAATTTCATAAATTGGCATTTCAAATTTTATACAACCATACAAAATTTCATAAATTGATTTTTTTACACAGCTCACAACTCAAAGAAGCTTCACAGTCATTTCAGCCAAACGGCTTTCAGCTTTCTCACAGCTAACATCCCATAGCAGCTTTTCCATAGCCCACAGCCCACAACGGCTTTTTTCCAAAGCCACAGCTCAACCAAACACACCCATAGATAAATTTGTTTTCAAAATTAGAGGAACTGGATGTATCAAATCACTAATACGAACGGGAATGTTCATTAATGACATGGCTCAACTCCACATTTTGTTTTAAAAACGGAATACACAGAACACCTCTTGAGGTGCTCCGTAAAAAATATGGAGCGGACTCATAGATCTGTATTTTTCGCAGATCCAAAAACTGAGATCTGAATCTATTTGGCTAGACGTTTGTAGAGTGGAGCTATAAAACGTGGAGCAGAGTAGTCCCAAACAGACCCTAACAATTAGTAGCTAATTTTAGCTTTAGTTCATCTAAAAACCCAACTAATTAATGAACTAATTATTAGTTCATGAGCCAACTAATGATCAGTCTATTAGTTCACAAAAGTGAACTGATAGGACCTATTATGGAACATTTACTCTTTTGCCCTCATTCAGCACTGTAGTGGTTACTGTAGTAGGGACAAAATTATCTTTTTTAGGTATTAGTCCAAATTATCCAAATACGTGTGAATTAATTTTTAGCCAACTAATTAGTTAACTAATAATTAGTTCTAACTAGTTTTAGTCTATCCAAACAGGTCCTTAGTCTTTTTAAAAGGCAGAAGTTATTGGTGGACGCTTAAAATATAGTTCTTGCTAGAGAACATAGCAAATTCATAGTTATGCTACATGACACCACAAAATATGGGATTTTTGCTGAAGGACACCTCCTACCTTATTTTAAATTTTGTTGGCTAACTTAGATGGAGAATTTTGGCAATTAGACGAAAATACTCATTTCTCTCACACAACCAATAACAACCCTATATAATCATTTGCTCATGGCATTCAAGATTAACTTGAAATTGAACAAATTGTTATCAATTAATAAATTTGGAGCAAATGAAAAATATGTCATGTATTATGTTTCTGTTGCATGGAACTGATTGAAGGCAATGTGCGTGTGAAAGCGAGCATGAATAAAATGAACAACATGCAATAAGGGGTATTTTCATCTATTTAAGTTAGCCAAAAATATTAAAATAAGAAAGGAGGTGTCATCCAGCAAATACCCTATATTTTGTGATGTCTTATGGCATAACTACAAATTTGTGGTGTCCTCTAGTAAAGACCATATTTTTTAGTGTCCACAAGCAAAATTTTTCTTTTTAAAAACTTATTTCGCAAATAGATCTATAAAAAAACTTATTCCAGAAATAAACCCGAAACTCAATGCTAATGTTATTAGCGCGAACCATTAATAGGTTGGCGCTAATGATACTGGCACCAACCTCCGTGTCCCATTGGCTACTAAATATGACGTGGTTGGTTGTTGGCTCAATGATTTGGCACTTGCGCAAGGTTGACGACAGTGACTCTAGTGCTAAGGATGGCAATCTACCCGATGGGGTCGAGAACCCATCGGGGACCCACGCTATAGGGCTAGGTTTGTGTCTTATTTTTTACCCATGGGTCTATCGGGTAAGGGCCTCGAATAAGATTGGTCTATGTACGGGTTCCTGGTCTAATAAAATATGGCCCAATATAGAAGGTTTAGATACAAACCCTAGGGTCTCTAATTCCTGCATGTCGCCCCTCTCTAGCACCTATGAACAGTGTGATGCCCCTTCTTCCCTCTATCTAGCTCCTGCAAATGATACGACAAGCCTCAATTCACCAGCACGCTACTACCGCTACAGGCCCTTGTCTAGGTAGCCATCTCCTGCAATCGGCGCGACACCCCTTATTCCCCATCTCCAACTCCTATGAACGACGTGACAAGCCCCTTCTTCCTAGACACGCTACTGCCAATGCAGCCCCCTGCCTAGGTGGCCAGGCCACCAAGCCCCAACGGTGCTAAAGCCCCCTGCCCCTAGGTGGTAGGTGCCTATAACGACGATGCAAAAGCCCTTACGAACTACCCTTGTGCACCAAATCTCATCCACACTATCTCCACTGTATCTAGATATGAAGTTTTCTAGGGTGCTGCTAGTCAAATATCTTGTTGTCACCCCTATACCACTCTTCGGGCACCATTGGCTACTCGTTGGACGCCTAGTGGTCATCATAAGCCACCCTATAGCCACTCCTTACCACTCTAAGCCCACAGTTTTGTAGGGACTCAGTAGGTCTAGGTTCAGGTCAACATTTTAACTAGTGGGTTCTAATAATGGGTACAAGCCGGGATAGGTTTGGGTTCGGTATTGATCAATTCGGATCTGACCTGACTCATTGCCATCCCTATCTGGCGTTAACCTCTACACAATTAAAGCACGAGCCCATCCCCTTTTCCCCTTTCCTCTTTCATTGTCCCTTTCCCAGCGCCCGAACAGAAGCACACTTCTCAAAATCTGTGATTTTCCATCGATTCCTCTCTAGTTTTTTGGTGGAATGCCTTCATAGAGGTCAGCTCCCCATCCCTCATGTTTTCGTGAGTTTTTGATGGTTAATTTATGATAAATTGGAGAAACTAAGTGTTGCCTAAATTATGTTAATTTGATAAATTAGATGAAAATTGTGTTAATTGGTCGATTATTGTCCATATTGTAAGGTTCATCTAACATGTGTGCACATTTATTTAAACGTTGTTTGAATTTTGGAGAGAAAATGAATAAACCCTAGATATTATGCTTGAATGTATCATGTTGAACCCTAAATAATATGTGTCCTACAATGAAAATTTGATGGACACTTTGAATGTATCTATGTAGCCACAATTTGAAATGCCATATTCATTGTTATGAATGAGTCTGTAATAGATCTGATAGGGCAAATTGATTGTGAGTGTTATGTTGAAGTAGTTAAGGAGTCCATGTTCAAGTCTCTAGAGGTCATTACATACAAAAAGAAATTTTTTTGCACACTGGATTTGAACCATTCTCCCAATCATGAACACTTTGAGTTGAATAGAATGGGCAATTGTATGAATAACTCAGACCGTTCTCTAAGCCATAGGTCAGTTGGAGAGTGTCGAAGGGTGAACTTGTATTGGGGGATTTTGCTGAGGTTGGGATAGAGAGTTGGTTCACATCGGGTTGGAAGAAGGTGTGTTTGGGTGTAGCTCACCAATTGGAGATGATGAGCAGCTGGATGAACATATAGAGGGAGGAATGTAGAAAGGAGTGATATAAATGTTTCCACCCAACATGTTAGATCGGATGATTTTAGTTTGGAAGGTGCAAGCGATGTGGGTAAGAACTTTATGAGAATGAATATGCATCTAACTTGGAGGACAATCGCCCATTGCAACTACTCACATGGGATGATATGATGACATTGCGAGAGTGTTTTGCATTTGAAAAGGTATTTGGAAGGGACCTTGATATTCAAGAGTTATGTGATTTAAGGAATATCAATGGTGCAATTTTGGACGGTGCAATGAACAATGATGATTTGTCTGAATCATCTAAGAAGGATGTGTTGAACACATGGCTACAATTCCCATATTTGCTTGCTTTGAAGATATGTCTATAGGAGTACACAATAGTTCATCATCAACTATATCATGTGTTGCACTCTGATGCATCTAGGAGGTATAATGTAAGAAGGGTGATATATAGAGGATTTTACAATAGATTTATAGTATGCTGCTGTAACTTTTTCATACTAATCGACATAATAAGATGGCCTTTCTAGATGATGATTGTTGGACCGGAAACGGCGACCAGAGGGGGGGGGGGTGAATGGGAGCTTTTAAAAATTCGGGCTAAAAACTAGCCTTCGGTTTCAGTTCTGTCTCCTGCGGAACAGGCTTCGAACACTACCTTCGAAGGTCGGGTTCGGAGGTACTTCGACACCTTCGAACACAGGCTTCGGAGAAGCAAAAGTTCGAAGCCAAGAAGACTTCGCTCCACTAACAACCCTCGAAAACCTACTCTGCTAAGTCAGTGCAGGCTCCGCACACAGGGTGCTTCGAGCAGGCTTCACACTTCACCCTTCGCAAGAGTGGACAGCCCTCTGAGGACTTCGACCAAGTACTTGGCGGCAGCAACTGGTGCTGGGCTTCGTACACGAAGGTCTACACGCACACAAAAGGACTACGCTAAGGGCTTCGACAAAAGAAGCAAAACGGGCCTCGGTCAGGGCTACGCTAGTAAGCAGCGAGGTCTTGCCTCCTGTTACACAGAGCGAACGCACGCTGACAAAACACACACCTCGCACAAAAAACAACCTTCGCCACAACAGGCTTTGGTGCACAACAACAGGCGAGGTATGCAACGCGAGCTCAAGCAAAAGCACAAAGAAGCGGGGCTTCGCCGCTTGAACAAGGAACACAGAAAAATGAACTCTCTGGATGTATTCAATCGAAGTATGTGGCTACAGGAGCTCAACAGTAAATGCTCAAAGTGTTAAATGTTACCTACCGAGCCCCCATATTTATAGCCCACAGTTCATCCAAAGGAATTGACTACGCTACCCCTAGGGTTTACATTCATTTTGTCTCTACAGAACTAAGGGGTACAAAAGGTAGTCCACCTTTATTTTGGAGGCTTCTCTGTCAGCTGCAGAGGGGACAGTGTCAGCCTTTTTCAGAACAGACAGTGTCAGCCTTTACAGTGTTGACTTCTGGAACCTCCCTTCGCACCGGAGGGTGCGGTAGCTTCGGCGAGAAGCCTGCAGCCTGTTGGCCTTCGCTCCGCCGAAGAAGTCCTTCGATACAGTGACGGTTTTAAGCCGAAGCCGTCAAAGCCCTTGGGCCTTCGCACCACCACCTCCGGAGTGGATCACCACGGCTTCGCAGCTACTCACAGCTCGAACACCGTCCGTCCGTGTACCGAAGCCATACATGGCCGAAGCACCACAAGACAACCTTGCTCCGGAGCTAGTCTTGCTCCGAAGTCTTCTTCCCTCCGAAGCCCCACCTTCGGAGTTCCACCCTTCGAAGTCCCTCCTTCGTCCAAGGCCTCCGCATGAAGCATTCCATGAGCCCTTCGTCGCAGTGCCTCTCCCCTAGCACACTCCTCGACGAGCCTCACCCGGACCATGCCTTCGATGCGCCTCGACTTCTGAGACCTTCGTCGGGCACCTTCGAGTGTCTCCCTCCGGAGCACACTACGAACCTTTGCCTCCGCAGAGGACTTCTTCCAACCAACTCCGAAGTCACTCCTTTCGGAGTACCTTCGAAGTGCCTCACCCCTAGGACTTTGTCTCGGAGTACCTTCAGCCGGAGCCACGCTCCGCACTCTCTGCCTTCACCTGGCGCGCCTCGACCCGAGGTCCGACCCGGACCACCTTCGCAGCCACCGTGACGGAGCTCCCCGCTCCCCTGGCATCAAGCCTCCTGCTTGACCCATGTTCACCTGGCTCGAACCTTGTCCGTCGCCTCCGAAGTCCCTGCGCACCACAGACAGACAAACAAGTGTATCCAGTACTCCGGAGATCTCTCCGGGTTAGCCAACTCCGGTACACACTCTGGTGTACCGCCCAAAGTACCGAAGCCATCGGTACGAACCCTGTCATCGCGTACTGTCGGACCCCTCCGACGAGCACACTCCGCTGCAACAGCTGCAGCAAGCAAACACCGAACACCCTTCGGTGAAACTACCTTCGAAACACCCTTCGGAGGTACCACCTCCGAAGCCCCTTCGGAGGTACCCTTTGAACAGAGGGTAAAATCCTGTCAATCACTCATCACAAAACACCGAAACCAACCCTTGGTTTCTCAATCTCCCCCTTGATGAGTGCATTGACAACCAAATCCAAGTCCAAGAAAATTTAAAATTTTCAGCACACAAGTGACCATAAAACTCAGAAAAGAGCCAAATCATGTCACTTGATAAAAGAATTTTCTCCCCCTTTGTAAAAGAGTAAAAGCCCCTTTGGAAAATCTCCCTTTGATAAGAACTCCCCTTGAGTTAAGCAAATTTTTCTCCCCCTTTATGTCAAAAATCTCTCCCTCTTTAGAAATTATTTATGCCTTCTTGCGGCAGAGAACATAGCAAATCTCTCCCCCTTTGGCAATGCAAGCATCAAGGAGCAGTCAAAAGATGCAAAGCTTTGAAATGAGCAGAATTGCAAAGACATATAATGCAAAAATATGCCAACAGTAATACCAATGTTCATGTGCTCAGCTCAATTTAACATTCTGGGAAACAAGATGATGGCATGTGATTTTGTCATTTTGAGATAAAAGCATCACCACTTAATCATAGCAGCTAGACATGTGAAGGCAAGGACTGCGCAAAGCTAACAATTTCTACCCTAGACAGACAAGTCTTGTTCAAAAGGAGCTGTGAAAGCAAACTTGATGATCAATTAATTTTGTTGTTCTTTTTCTTAATGCCAGGGGTTATTTGTTTGTCCACCTTATACTTTCCAATCAGGCCAAGCCTAGGCATGAAAGCCATATGAAGCTTAAGGCGGTGATTTTGGCATACACTACACTATCCCAGTTCAGACCAAAGTGCAATGGTAAGCAGTCTAGAATAGAGTAGTGCGACAAACAAACCCTCCTGGATCTTTTCATTTAAACCAGACAAATCATGGAGTTTTGATTTTGATTCAGATGAATTAAATATTTGATGAATATCCATGAATAAAGAACACACTTTTCAAGTTGCAAATTTTAGCATCCAAGGAACAGTGCCTTGCTGTCAAGTAGATAAAAGATAGCTAAAAGCAGTCCTGCCTAAACAAGCTAGATACACGATTGTGCGGTGAGCAAGTTTTGATTTTAGAAAATAAAACATCATGCACAAACAATGTTCCAGACATATTTCATAGAGCTGAGCTGTCATGATTTCTTTGAATTAAAAGCAGGCATATAATAGCAAAAGATGTAAATGCAATTTCACACATAATGAGCATATGCAAGACAATTAAAATCAGTTCCCCCTCACAAAATGCCGTAGGGATGACAAATACCAAGTTCCCCACGCAAGTAAGCAAATCGAGAAGCATCGAGGGGTTTTGTAAAAATATCGGCAAGCTGGTGTTGGGTATCAACATATTGAAGTTCAATATCACCCTTCTCATTGTGATCTCTGAGAAAATGATACCGTACATCAATGTGTTTGGTTCTGGAGTGCTGAACCGGGTTGTTTGCAATACAAATAGCACTAGTGTTATCACAGAAAAGTGGAACACTCTTATAATCTAACCCGAAATCCCGCAAAGTGGAAACCATCCACAAAATCTGAGAGCAACAGCTAGCTGCAGCAACATATTCGGCCTCAGCCGTCGATTGTGCAACACTAGACTGTTTGCGGGAAGACCAGCAAACCAGAGAAGTACCCAGAAAATGACAAGTACCAGAGGTACTCTTCCTATCAATTCTACACCCAGCAAAGTCCGCATCAGAATAACCTCGAAGACATAAAGATGAAGATGCTGAATACCATATGCCAAATTCAAGGGTGTGTTTGAGATACCTTAGAATGCGCTTTACCGCTTGGCGGTGCGAAGCTCGTGGTGAAGCCTGAAAACGAGCGCACAGACACACTGCGAAGTGTATGTCCGGCCTCGTGGCAGTCAAGTAGAGGAGGGAGCCGATCATGCTCCGGAACTCCTTCTGATCTACGGCTTCTCCATCTTCGTCAGGGTCCAATGCTACATATGTAGCCATTGGAGTGGCGAGGGGCTTCGCATCGGACATGTCGAACTTCTTGAGCAGGTCCTTGGTGTACTTTGTCTGGTGGACAAAAGTACCTTGTTTGCTTTGCTTGATTTGCAAACCAAGGAAGAAGGTGAGTTCACCCATCATTGACATTTCAAATTCCCTGCTCATGGTATCTGCAAACTCGGCAACCAAAGCATGAGAAGAGCCACCAAAGATGATATCATCCACATAAATCTGAACTAGGAGGAAATCTTTGCCATGCTTGAGAGTAAACAGTGTTTTATCAACGGAGCCCATCAAATACCCTCGCTCAAGCAGAAAAGACTTAAGTCTGTCATACCACGCCCGAGGGGCCTGCTTGAGTCCATAAAGAGCCTTATGAAGTTTAAGGACTTTATGTGGGTACTTGGGGTTTTCAAAACCAGGGGGTTGTTTTACATAAACATCTTCACCTATGAAGCCATTAAGAAAAGCACTTTTGACATCCATTTGATAGAGTTTGAATCCCCGGGATGTCGCAAAGGCAAGCAAAATCCTAATGGCCTCAAGGCGAGCAACAGGTGCAAAAGTTTCAGTAAAATCAATCCCTTCTAGTTGAGAAAAGCCCTGAGCTACAAGTCTAGCCTTGTTTCTAACAATTGTCCCATCCTCCCCTTGTTTATTTTTGAAAATCCATTTAGTTCCAATGAAATGAACATTTGGTGGAGGATCAACTAAAGTCCAGACTTGGTTTCTCTCAAAATTTTCAAGCTCTTCATGCATGACATTGATCCAACTAGAATCAGAAAGTGCATGACTAACATCTAAGGGCTCGAAAGAAGCAACAAAAGCAGCATTAGTGAAATGGGCATGAGAACGTGTTACCCTTTGATCAAGCTCACCAATGATCTGCTCGGGAGGGTGCATCCTTTGGACATGATGTGGAGCCTCGCGGCGGGATGCAGTCTCCCCCTCAACTTGTGCGTTGGAGTGGTCCAAGATGACCGATGTCGAGGTAGTCGTTTCGGGACCTCGTGCCGAAGTAGTTGAAGCGGGGTCAGCTTCGGGGGTTGATGTCGAGGGTAGTAGGGGTTCATCCTCGAATTCTCCGGGATCTTCGTCTTCGAATAAGGTCTGTTCCATGTCGTGTTCATTTGCCTGTTCAAAAGCAGAACTAACAGAGGGGGTTGATTCATCAAAAGTCACATCACATGACTCGATGACAGTGTTAGTTTCCAAGTTATAAACACGATATGAATGACCATGAGTAGTGTAACCCAAAAAGATCCCGTCAGAAGATCGCGACTCAAATTTATCCAAATTTCCACGTTTTAGGATGAAGCAGCGACAGCCAAAAACTCGAAGATGAGTAACCTTGGGCTGTCTCCCAAAACGCAGCTCATAAGATGTCAAGTTTAAAATTGAGCGCAAGAAAATTCGGTTTGAGATGTAACATGCAGTGTTCATGGCCTCAGCCCAGAATTTTCTAGGAGTCCTATGCTCATCAAGCATCGTCCTAGCCATCTCAACCAAAGTGCGGTTTTTCCTCTCAACAACACCGTTTGTTGAGGAACCCGCGGAGCAGAGAATTGATGTTCTATGCCATGCTCCATGCAAAAGTCAACAAAGAGACTATTTTTGAACTCGGTGCCATTATCGCTTCGAATGAATTTTAATGCACCAGGGAGTTCAGTGAAAAGTCTCAAAGCCAAGCTCCGAAAGTGTGAAAACACTTCATCCTTGCTGGCAAGAAAGAAGACCCAAGAGTAGCGAGAGAAATCGTCGACAATTACTAGAACATACCACTTGCCGCCTAAAGAACTAACCCGAGAAGGACCTACAGTGTCCATGTGGAGAAGTTCTCTGGGCTGTTCAGTCATCATTGTGGTGACTGGCGAATGCGAAGCGGCAATCATTTTACCATGTCGACAAGGAGCGCAAACTAAATTCTTCTTAAACTTGAGCTTGGGCAATCCTCGGATCAAGCCTAGGGCGCTCAGACGAGCGAGCAACTCAAAGCTCATATGCCCTAGTCTCCTATGCCACTTCCAAAGCTCAGAAGTCGAATGTGCAACAAGACAATGAGAAGAACCAGACGACTCTGAAAAATCAGCTCCAAAAACTCTCCCAACCCTAAAGATCTTACACACCACAACGCCATCAGAATTGAGCACTTGCGAAGTATCGCGATGAAATCGCACTTCGAAGCCCTCATCAAGCAACTGAGATACAGACAGCAAATTGTATCCCAGGTTTTCAACCAAAGCAACATCTTTGAGAGTGAAGTTCGAATTAATTCTTACCACACCTTTACCTTTCACTCTACTCCTTCGATTGTTTCCGAAGGTGATATGTTCCCTTTGCTTGGTTGTGGTGAGGCTGGAGAACCAAGCTGCATCTCCGGTCATGTGACGCGAACAACCGGAGTCCATGATCCACGTGCCCTCCAAGCCTCGACCTGTCGCCTACACATGATGAAAACGTCTCGATCGCTCAGTGCTGGGGTGAGTAAAATAATGACGAGGCATCCAGCACTGAGTGACACGAGTAGTAGGCACAGTAAAAGTAGACGGTCTACGCACATAAAAATCAGAATAATGCAAAGTGCGAGGTCTACCTACATGCAAGGAACGCAAAGCATGTTGAGGTCTCCTATTCTGATGAGGTACAAAGCTACTCGCCCGAGGTCTACCACCATATGGAACATGGTGAACACCTCGAGGAGCAAAACCTCTCCGAGAAGCACGAGGAGCCTCGAAAACAGGACGAGAGTAATACTCAGATTCATGCATACCTAAAGATGGGTAATGCATGTCCTGATAGCTCATCGCCTGTGCACGTCGCTCATCCTTGATGCGACGGAAACAGAAACCAATCAATGACCCGCCCGCTGACAATAAGAACAGTGAAACACTCTCCTGGGGGCACTCTCATGGGTCACAGGAGCAACTCTCACAGGCTCCTTGGGTTTCTTCAGAGTGGTTTTCTTGGGAGGATTTTTCTTGGCAGGAGGAGTGATTTTCTTTGGTGGATGGGTAGGCTTTTTAGGCTGATGGGGTGTCCAACAGAGCTCTCTCTTTCTCTAGGGTGGTGGGAGAGGTGAAAACAGTTTTGGTCTTACTGTCTGAAGCTATCCTCTCAAAACCCAAACCTAGAGCTACCCCTGCTCTGTCAGCACACAACTTGGTCTTGGCCAAGAGCAAATCCATCCTACCCTTCCCCTCAGTGCATTTATTCACCACAGAAAGAAGGTATTCATTTTCTGACATGAGGTTCTCAGCTCGCTCTCTAACAGTGCCTAGCTGGTCCTTAAGGGTAATGCAAGTGTCACAAACAGGTTGCACATCCTTAGAACTACCGGCCCTCTCCAATCTAGCCTCCAAATCATGAACATGCTTATCACGTAAATTAATGCTATCGCGTAATAAAGAGCAGTTCATGCAATCAATAACATCATGAGGTCTAGAATCCACCTCCAAAAGCTGCTTCTGTGCAGTCTCAAGCTCAGAGAGAGTTTGAGCATGAACAGAACGCAACTGAGCAAGCTCACTCATGACAACAGAGCATGATTCACATTCAGCATCATCAAATTTAGACTTAAGCATGGCATAATCAGTAGAAATAGTTTCTAGCCTAAGTCTAAGGTCTTTTCTTTCTCTAGCGGCTTGCACAAGTAATCTATCCTGACCTAGCACTACTTCATTCAGCTCATCTAATTTAATTAGTAGCTGGTCAGATGATAGGTTTACCTCAGATGAGTCAAGCTCATCGCCGCTGTGATCGCTGTCGGCCATGAAGCAAAGGCCGGTGAAGTCACGTCCCTTCTTGTCCTTCTTGTCCTCCTTCCTTGGGGACTCCTCCTCCTCAGAGCTCGACTCCTCAGTTGAGGAAGTGTCGATGTCGCTGAGAGCAGCAACAAAAGCTCTGGAAGCGGCCTTGGCTACTTTCTTAGCCATCTTGCCGCGCTTGCCCTTCACAAAGGGTTCCTCTCCTTCTTGTGGTATTTGGGGCGCTCACTCTCATCTCTCTTTTTGACCTTGGGGCAATTGGCCTTAATGTGAGAGGTGTCGCCACATTCATAGCAGCCACTAAAACCACTTCTCCTCTGATCCCGTCTCTCATGATGAAAGTGGGTGAACCTCCGGGCAATGAGAGCAAGCTCATCATCAGCTAGAGTATCCACCTGCTCCTTTGTGACGGAGACCAGGGAGGACAAAGCAAAACCATCTGCAAGAACACAAGTGCCTGATGTGCTTGGTTCTGCAGTGGTGCCACGGCTAGTGCTAGAAACCAATGCCAATGGCTGTGGCAAAGAGCTTCTGTGCACAGCAAGAGATGCCTTGGCGATCTCTGTGGACTTCAGCTTGCTAAAGAGTTCGTCACAGGTTAGAGTGTCATAGCCTGTGGACTCCTCAATGCTGGATATCTTCACTTCCCATATGCTACGGTCAAGAGCATAGAGAAGCTTGATAGCCCTATCGTGATCACTGTAAGCAAGCGTCCCGTTGGAGCGCAAGTTACTCACTATCGCGTCAAAGCGAGAAAACATGGCATCTATAGATTCGCCAGGTGCCTGCACAAACAGCTGATACTGTTGATTGTAGGTGCTTTGGCGCCTGGCCTTAATCTGAGCAGAGCCCTCATGAAAGACAGTGAGTGTTGACCAAATTCCCTAGCAGTCCTAAGGTGCTGCACCCTATCAAACTCACTCCGACTCAGACCAATGAACAGTATGTTCCTTGCCTTCGAGTTGGCAATATACTGATCTTTTTCAGTTTGAGTGGTGCGGGTATCAGGGATGGAGTATTGTGAGTCCACAATCTCCCAAATTGCATTTCCTTGGCTTAACAAGTAAGCCTCCATGCGCACCTTCCAGTATGCAAAATCTGTCCCATCGAACAGAGGAATTTTACTGCCTCTATCCATGTCGCCAACAGATCACAAAACCGGTTAAGGTCAACTGGTGATCTTAACCCGCTCTGATACCAATTGTTGGACCGGAAACGGCGACCAGAGGGGGGGGGTGAATGGGAGCTTTTAAAAATTCGGGCTAAAATCTAGCCTTCGGTTTCAGTTCTGTCTCCTGCGGAACAGGCTTCGAACACTACCTTCGAAGGTCTGGTTCAGAGGTACTTCGACACCTTCGAACACAGGCTTCGGAGAAGCAAAAGTTCGAAGCCAAGAAGACTCGCTCCACTAACAACCCTCGAAAACCTACTCTGCTAAGTCAGTGCAGGCTCCGCACACAGGGTGCTTCGAGCAGGCTTCGCACTTCACCCTTCGCAAGAGTGGACAGCCCTCTGAGGACTTCGACCAAGTACTTGGCGGCAGCAACTGGTGCTGGGCTTCGTACACGAAGGTCTACACGCACACAAAAGGACTACGCTAAGGGCTTCGACAAAAGAAGCAAAACGGGCCTCGGTCAGGGCTACGCTAGTAAGCAGCGAGGTCTTGCCTCCTGTTACACAGAGCGAACGCACGCTGACAAAACACACACCTCGCACAAAAAACAACCTTCGCCACAACAGGCTTCGGTGCACAACAACAGGCGAGGTATGCAACGCGAGCTCAAGCAAAAGCACAAAGAAGCAGGGCTTCGCCGCTTGAACAAGGAACACAGAAAAATGAACTCTCTGGATGTATTCAATCGAAGTATGTGGCTACAGGAGCTCAACAGTAAATGCTCAAAGTGTTAAATGTTACCTACCGAGCCCCCATATTTATAGCCCACAGTTCATCCAAAGGAATTGACTACGCTACCCCTAGGGTTTACATTCATTTTGTCTCTACAGAACTAAGGGGTACAAAAGGTAGTCCACCTTTATTTTGGAGGCTTCTCTGTCAGCTGCAGAGGGGACAGTGTCAGCCTTTTTCAGAACAGACAGTGTCAGCCTTTACAGTGTTGACTTCTGGAACCTCCCTTCGCACCGGAGGGTGCGGTAGCTTCGGCGAGAAGCCTGCAGCCTGTTGGCCTTCGCTCCGCCGAAGAAGTCCTTCGATACAGTGACGGTTTTAAGCCGAAGCCGTCAAAGCCCTTGGGCCTTCGCACCACCACCTCTGGAGTGGATCACCACGGCTTCGCAGCTACTCCCAGCTTGAACACCGTCCGTCCGTGTACCGAAGCCATACATGGCCGAAGCACCACAAGACAACCTTGCTCCGGAGCTAGTCTTGCTCCGAAGTCTTCTTCCCTCCGAAGCCCCACCTTCGGAGTTCCACCCTTCGAAGTCCCTCCTTCGTCCAAGGCCTCCGCATGAAGCATTCCATGAGCCCTTCGTCGCAGTGCCTCTCCCCTAGCACACTCCTCGACGAGCCTCACCCGGACCATGCCTTCGATGCGCCTCGACTTCTGAGACCTTCGTCGGGCACCTTCGAGTGTCTCCCTCTGGAGCACACTACGAACCTTTGCCTCCGCAGAGGACTTCTTCCAACCAACTCCGAAGTCACTCCTTTCGGAGTACCTTCGAAGTGCCTCACCCCTAGGACTTTGTCTCGGAGTACCTTCAGCCGGAGCCACGCTCCGCACTCTCTGCCTTCACCTGGCGCGCCTCGACCCGAGGTCCGACCCGGACCACCTTCGCAGCCACCGTGACGGAGCTCCCCGCTCCCCTGGCATCAAGCCTCCTGCTTGACCCATGTTCACCTGGCTCGAACCTTGTCCGTCGCCTCCGAAGTCCCTGCGCACCACAGACAGACAAACAAGTGTATCCAGTACTCCGGAGACCTCTCCGGGTTAGCCAACTCCGGTACACACTCCGGTGTACCGCCCAAAGTACCGAAGCCATCGGTACGAACCCTGTCATCGCGTACTGTCGGACCCCTCCGACGAGCACACTCCGCTGCAACAGCTGCAGCAAGCAAACACCGAACACCCTTCGGTGAAACTACCTTCGAAACACCCTTCGGAGGTACCACCTCCGAAGCCCCTTCGGAGGTACCCTTTGAACAGAGGGTAAAATCATGTCAATCACTCATCACAAAACACCGAAACCAACCCTTGGTTTCTCAATGATAAACCAAGAACCATTTTTTATATTGACGAGAAGGTTGAATTGAAAACCATCTTTAGAATGATTTGTCTAATAAAATTAACCACCATTTTCAAGAGTGCATCCGAAAATCCTAACCTTTCTTGCATATAAATGGAACCGAATATGATTATATGAACGATATATGTCATCAAGTTCTCGACCATCAATCGAATATTACATAATTTAAACAAGAGCTTGAAGATTTTTGCCAAATTGACAAATACACACTAATTAAAAATAGTCTAACATCGACAACACCTAACAAAATATATCTTAGCATGACGAGCCCTCTCAAGCTTCCTCTCTCTATCAGCCCTATGCTCTTCTTTTGTCTTATGCTCCAGCTTCTCTCTCCTCTTCTCTTCTTCCTCACACGCAAACTTGTATCGTCTATCAAAAATCTCCCTATTGAAATCCTTGTGTCTCATAAGATCCGCCTAGTCTGTAGGATGCACTTCCATGTCAATCTATTGATAAAGTCACAGAGCGGCGGTGACATACACACATATTAGTTGATATATTATAAGAAATTTATCCGAGAACAAGATATAACTGAACATATAACATAATTGTTCATACCAGTTTCTTAGAGTGTGGTCTACACTTTGGCCTTGACTTTGGATTAGAAGGAGTATATGAGTAGTTTCCGCACTTCTAATATCTCATCTCGTATGTGAGGTCATTCATGCTTCTCATAAACTTGCATTTATCTCCACAAACACATAGAAGGTTCCACACTTTCTAACAGACGGTAATGAGGATCGTAACCATATTCAGATTTGTCTTTTTGCACCATCTATGATAAGAAAATAATAATTGATATTTTCTTAATGACATAAATTTAAAATGCAACATTCAATCTCTAAATGTGGTGTCAATTCACGTAAAAACGTATGACTATATGCTGCCATTATTACCAAAATAAATGTAATATTTTTACAATTTAAAGATTATGCTACTACCCATTTCAAAAACCTAGGGTTTCATCACACCCAAAAATCCAAATAAATAAATTTGTGCATTGCATTCACCTACTACCATGAAAAAGTACAAAGTTTTAACCACAAAACTACAACAAATTGCTATATATCATTATTCATCTAATTCAAATCTCTTACAAATCCACAGATAAATTCACAATAAAACATGGAAAATAGATGATATCACCTTAAGAATCTAGATCCACAAAAAATCACACCAAAAAAGTTTGAAGATTAGTAGAGGATTTGAAGGGGTTGAGAGAATAGTATTTCAGATTAGCTAAGGAGAGGAATGAATGAACGAGAAAAAGAATAGAAAAGAGGAAATAAGATTATACGGCAGAGAGCTCGGCACCAACGTCTCTAGTACCGAGCTCACTTGTCACGTTAGAATCTTAAAGCATCTCCAAGAGCTCACTTATCACGTCAGAATCTTAGAGCATCTCCAAGAGTAACTGAGAAACCAAGGGTTGGTTTCGGTGTTTTGTGATGAGTGATTGACAGGATTTTACCCTCTGTTCAAAGGGTACCTCCGAAGGGGCTTCGGAGGTGGTACCTCCGAAGGGTGTTTCGAAGGTAGTTTCACCGAAGGGTGTTCGGTGTTTGCTTGCTGCAGCTGTTGCAGCGGAGTGTGCTCGTCGGAGGGGTCCGACAGTACGCGATGACAGGGTTCGTACCGATGGCTTCGGTACTTTGGGCGGTACACCGGAGTGTGTACCGGAGTTGGCTAACCCGGAGAGGTCTCCGGAGTACTGGATACACTTGTTTGTCTGTCTGTGGTGCGCAGGGACTTCGGAGGCGACGGACAAGGTTCGAGCCAGGTGAACATGGGTCAAGCAGGAGGCTTGATGCCAGGGGAGCGGGGAGCTCCGTCACGGTGGCTGCGAAGGTGGTCCGGGTCGGACCTCGGGTCGAGGCGCGCCAGGTGAAGGCAGAGAGTGCGGAGCGTGGCTCCGGCTGAAGGTACTCCGAGACAAAGTCCTAGGGGTGAGGCACTTCGAAGGTACTCCGAAAGGAGTGACTTCGGAGTTGGTTGGAAGAAGTCCTCTGCGGAGGCAAAGGTTCGTAGTGTGCTCCGGAGGGAGACACTCGAAGGTGCCCGACGAAGGTCTCAGAAGTCGAGGCGCATCGAAGGCATGGTCCGGGTGAGGCTCGTCGAGGAGTGTGCTAGGGGAGAGGCACTGCGACGAAGGGCTCATGGAATGCTTCATGCGGAGGCCTTGGACGAAGGAGGGACTTCGAAGGGTGGAACTCCGAAGGTGGGGCTTCGGAGGGAAGAAGACTTCGGAGCAAGACTAGCTCCGGAGCAAGGTTGTCTTGTGGTGCTTCGGCCATGTATGGCTTCGGTACACGGACGGACGGTGTTCGAGCTGGGAGTAGCTGCGAAGCCGTGGTGATCCACTCCGGAGGTGGTGGTGCGAAGGCCCAAGGGCTTTGACGGCTTCGGCTTAAAACCGTCACTGTATCGAAGGACTTCTTCGGCGGAGCGAAGGCCAACAGGCTGCAGGCTTCTCGCCGAAGCTACCGCACCCTCCGGTGCGAAGGGAGGTTCCAGAAGTCAACACTGTAAAGGCTGACACTATCTGTTCTGAAAAAGGCTGACACTGTCCCCTCTGCAGCTGACAGAGAAGCCTCCAAAATAAAGGTGGACTACCTTTTGTACCCCTTAGTTCTGTAGAGACAAAATGAATGTAAACCCTAGGGGTAGCGTAGTCAATTTCTTTGGATGAACTGTGGGCTATAAATATGGGGGCTCGGTAGGTAACATTTAAGACTTTGAGCATTTACTGTTGAGCTCCTATAGCCACATACTTCGATTGAATACATCCAGAGAGTTCATTTTTCTGTGTTCCTTGTTCAAGCGGCGAAGCCCTGCTTCTTTGTGCTTTTGCTTGAGCTCGCGTTGCATACCTCGCCTGTTGTTGTGCACCGAAGCCTGTTGTGGCGAAGGTTGTTTTTTGTGCGAGGTGTGTGTTTTGTCAGCTGTGCGTTCGCTCTGTGTAACAGGAGGCAAGACCTCACTGCTTACTAGCGTAGCCCTGACCGAGGCCCGTTTTGCTTCTTTTGTCGAAGCCCTTAGCGTAGTCCTTTTGTGTGCGTGTAGACCTTCGTGTACGAAGCCCAGCACCAGTTGCTGCCGCCAAGTACTTGGTCGAAGTCCTCAGAGGGCTGTCCACTCTTGCGAAGGGTGAAGTGCGAAGCCTGCTCGAAGCACCCTGTGTGCGGAGCCTGCACTGACTTAGCAGAGTAGGTTTTCGAGGGTTGTTAGTGGAGCGAAGTCTTCTTGGCTTCGAACTTTTGCTTCTCCGAAGCCTGTGTTCGAAGGTGTCGAAGTACCTCCGAACCAGACCTTCGAAGGTAGTGTTCGAAGCCTGTTCCGCAGGAGACAGAACTGAAACCGAAGGCTAGTTTTTAGCCCGAATTTTTAAAAGCTCCCATTCACCCCCCCTCTGGTCGCCGTTTCCGGTCCAACAATTGGTATCAGAGCGGGTTAAGATCACCAGTTGACCTTAACCGGTTTTGTGATCTGTTGGCGACATGGATAGAGGCAGTAAAATTCCTCTGTTCGATGGGACAGATTTTGCATACTGGAAGGTGCGCATGGAGGCTTACTTGTTAAGCCAAGGAAATGCAATTTGGGAGATTGTGGACTCACAATACTCCATCCCTGATACCCGCACCACTCAAACTGAAAAAGATCAGTATATTGCCAACTCGAAGGCAAGGAACATACTGTTCATTGGTCTGAGTCGGAGTGAGTTTGATAGGGTGCAGCACCTTAGGACTGCTAGGGAAATTTGGTCAAAACTCACCGTCTTTCATGAGGGCTCTGCTCAGATTAAGGCCAGGCGCCAAAGCACCTACAATCAACAGTATCAGCTGTTTGTGCAGGCACCTGGCGAATCTATAGATGCCATGTTTTCTCGCTTTGACGCGATAGTGAGTAACTTGCGCTCCAACGGGACGCTTGCTTACAGTGATCACGATAGGGCTATCAAGCTTCTCTATGCTCTTGACCGTAGCATATGGGAAGTGAAGATATCCAGCATTGAGGAGTCCACAGGCTATGACACTCTAACCTGTGACGAACTCTTTAGCAAGCTGAAGTCCACAGAGATCGCCAAGGCATCTCTTGCTGTGCACAGAAGTTCTTTGCCACAACCATTGGCATTGGTTTCTAGCACTAGCCGTGGCACCACTGCAGAACCAAGCACATCAGGCACTTGTGTTCTTGCAGATGGTTTTGCTTTGTCCTCCCTGGTCTCCGTCACAAAGGAGCAGGTGGATACTCTAGCTGATGATGAGCTTGCTCTCATTGCCCGGAGGTTCACCCACTTTCATCATGAGAGACGGGATCAGAGGAGAAGTGGTTTTAGTGGCTGCTATGAATGTGGCGACACCTCTCACATTAAGGCCAATTGCCCCAAGGTCAAAAAGAGAGATGAGAGTGAGCGCCCCAAATACCACAAGAAGGAGAGGAAACCCTTTGTGAAGGGCAAGCGCGGCAAGATGGCTAAGAAAGTAGCCAAGGCCGCTTCCAGAGCTTTTGTTGCTGCTCTCAGCGACATCGACACTTCCTCAACTGAGGAGTCGAGCTCTGAGGAGGAGGAGTCCCCAAGGAAGGAGGACAAGAAGGACAAGAAGGGACGTGACTTCACCGGCCTTTGCTTCATGGCCGACAGCGATCACAGCGGCGATGAGCTTGACTCATCTGAGGTAAACCTATCATCTGACCAGCTACTAATTAAATTAGATGAGCTGAATGAAGTAGTGCTAGGTCAGGATAGATTACTTGTGCAAGCCGCTAGAGAAAGAAAAGACCTTAGACTTAGGCTAGAAACTATTTCTACTGATTATGCCATGCTTAAGTCTAAATTTGATGATGCTGAATGTGAATCATGCTCTGTTGTCATGAGTGAGCTTGCTCAGTTGCGTTCTGTTCATGCTCAAACTCTCTCTGAGCTTGAGACTGCACAGAAGCAGCTTTTGGAGGTGGATTCTAGACCTCATGATGTTATTGATTGCATGAACTGCTCTTTATTACGCGATAGCATTAATTTACGTGATAAGCATGTTCATGATTTGGAGGCTAGATTGGAGAGGGCCGGTAGTTCTAAGGATGTGCAACCTGTTTGTGACACTTGCATTACCCTTAAGGACCAGCTAGGCACTGTTAGAGAGCGAGCTGAGAACCTCATGTCAGAAAATGAATACCTTCTTTCTGTTGTGAATAAATGCACTGAGGGGAAGGGTAGGATGGATTTGCTCTTGGCCAAGACCAAGTTGTGTGCTGACAGAGCAGGGGTAGCTCTAGGTTTGGGTTTTGAGAGGATAGCTTCAGACAGTAAGACCAAAACTGTTTTCACCTCTCCCACCACCCTAGAGAAAGAGAGAGCTCTGTTGGACACCCCATCAGCTAAAAAGCCTACCCATCCACCAAAGAAAACCACTCCTCCTGCCAAGAAAAATCCTCCCAAGAAAACCACTCTGAAGAAACCCAAGGAGCCTGTGAGAGTTGCTCCTGTGACCCATGAGAGTGCCCCCAGGAGAGTGTTTCACTGTTCTTATTGTCAGCGGGCGGGTCATTTGATTGGTTTCTGTTTCCGTCGCATCAAGGATGAGCGACGTGCACAGGCGATGAGCTATCAGGACATGCATTACCCATCTTTAGGTATGCATGAATCTGAGTATTACTCTCGTCCTGTTTTCGAGGCTCCTCGTGCTTCTCGGAGAGGTTTTGCTCCTCGAGGTGTTCACCATGTTCCATATGGTGGTAGACCTCGGGCGAGTAGCTTTGTACCTCGTCAGAATAGGAGACCTCAACATGCTTTGCGTTCCTTGCATGTAGGTAGACCTCGCACTTTGCATTATTCTGATTTTTATGTGCGTAGACCGTCTACTTTTACTGTGCCTACTACTCGTGTCACTCAGTGCTGGATGCCTCGTCATTATTTTACTCACCCCAGCACTGAGCGATCGAGACGTTTTCATCATGTGTAGGCGACAGGTCGAGGCTTGGAGGGCACGTGGATCATGGACTCCGGTTGTTCGCGTCACATGACCGGAGATGCAGCTTGGTTCTCCAGCCTCACCACAACCAAGCAAAGGGAACATATCACCTTCGGAAACAATCGAAGGAGTAGAGTGAAAGGTAAAGGTGTGGTAAGAATTAATTCGAACTTCACTCTCAAAGATGTTGCTTTGGTTGAAAACCTGGGATACAATTTGCTGTCTGTATCTCAGTTGCTTGATGAGGGCTTCGAAGTGCGATTTCATCGCGATACTTCGCAAGTGCTCAATTCTGATGGCGTTGTGGTGTGTAAGATCTTTAGGGTTGGGAGAGTTTTTGGAGCTGATTTTTCAGAGTCGTCTGGTTCTTCTCATTGTCTTGTTGCACATTCGACTTCTGAGCTTTGGAAGTGGCATAGGAGACTAGGGCATATGAGCTTTGAGTTGCTCGCTCGTCTGAGCGCCCTAGGCTTGATCCGAGGATTGCCCAAGCTCAAGTTTAAGAAGAATTTAGTTTGCGCTCCTTGTCGACATGGTAAAATGATTGCCGCTTCGCATTCGCCAGTCACCACAGTGATGACTGAACAGCCCGGAGAACTTCTCCACATGGACACTGTAGGTCCTTCTCGGGTTAGTTCTTTAGGCGGCAAGTGGTATGTTCTAGTAATTGTCGACGATTTCTCTCGCTACTCTTGGGTCTTCTTTCTTGCCAGCAAGGATGAAGTGTTTTCACACTTTCGGAGCTTGGCTTTGAGACTTTTCACTGAACTCCCTGGTGCATTAAAATTCATTCGAAGCGATAATGGCACCGAGTTCAAAAATAGTCTCTTTGTTGACTTTTGCATGGAGCATGGCATAGAACATCAATTCTCTGCTCCGCGGGTTCCTCAACAAAACGGTGTTGTTGAGAGGAAAAACCGCACTTTGGTTGAGATGGCTAGGACGATGCTTGATGAGCATAGGACTCCTAGAAAATTCTGGGCTGAGGCCATGAACACTGCATGTTACATCTCAAACCGAATTTTCTTGCGCTCAATTTTAAACTTGACATCTTATGAGCTGCGTTTTGGGAGACAGCCCAAGGTTACTCATCTTCGAGTTTTTGGCTGTCGCTGCTTCATCCTAAAACGTGGAAATTTGGATAAATTTGAGTCGCGATCTTCTGACGGGATCTTTTTGGGTTACACTACTCATGGTCATTCATATCGTGTTTATAACTTGGAAACTAACACTGTCATCGAGTCATGTGATGTGACTTTTGATGAATCAACCCCCTCTGTTAGTTCTGCTTTTGAACAGGCAAATGAACACGACATGGAACAGACCTTATTCGAAGACGAAGATCCCGGAGAATTCGAGGATGAACCCCTACTACCCTCGACATCAACCCCCGAAGCTGACCCCGCTTCAACTACTTCGGCACGAGGTCCCGAAACGACTACCTCGACATCGGTCATCTTGGACCACTCCAACGCACAAGTTGAGGGGGAGACTGCATCCCGCCGCGAGGCTCCACATCATGTCCAAAGGATGCACCCTCCCGAGCAGATCATTGGTGAGCTTGATCAAAGGGTAACACGTTCTCATGCCCATTTCACTAATGCTGCTTTTGTTGCTTCTTTCGAGCCCTTAGATGTTAGTCATGCACTTTCTGATTCTAGTTGGATCAATGCCATGCATGAAGAGCTTGAAAATTTTGAGAGAAACCAAGTCTGGACTTTAGTTGATCCTCCACCAAATGTTCATTTCATTGGAACTAAATGGATTTTCAAAAATAAACAAGGGGAGGATGGGACAATTGTTAGAAACAAGGCTAGACTTGTAGCTCAGGGCTTTTCTCAACTAGAAGGGATTGATTTTACTGAAACTTTTGCACCTGTTGCTCGCCTTGAGGCCATTAGGATTTTGCTTGCCTTTGCGACATCCCGGGGATTCAAACTCTATCAAATGGATGTCAAAAGTGCTTTTCTTAATGGCTTCATAGGTGAAGATGTTTATGTAAAACAACCCCCTGGTTTTGAAAACCCCAAGTACCCACATAAAGTCCTTAAACTTCATAAGGCTCTTTATGGACTCAAGCAGGCCCCTCGGGCGTGGTATGACAGACTTAAGTCTTTTCTGCTTGAGCGAGGGTATTTGATGGGCTCCGTTGATAAAACACTGTTTACTCTCAAGCATGGCAAAGATTTCCTCCTAGTTCAGATTTATGTGGATGATATCATCTTTGGTGGCTCTTCTCATGCTTTGGTTGCCGAGTTTGCAGATACCATGAGCAAGGAATTTGAAATGTCAATGATGGGTGAACTCACCTTCTTCCTTGGTTTGCAAATCAAGCAAAGCAAACAAGGTACTTTTGTCCACCAGACAAAGTACACCAAGGACCTGCTCAAGAAGTTTGACATGTCCGATGCGAAGCCCCTCGCCACTCCAATGGCTACATCTGTAGCATTGGACCCTGACGAAGATGGAGAAGCCGTAGATCAGAAGGAGTTCCGGAGCATGATCGGCTCACTCCTCTACTTGACTGCCACGAGGCCGGACATACACTTCGCAGTGTGTCTGTGCGCTCGTTTTCAGGCTTCACCACGAGCTTCGCACCGCCAAGCGGTAAAGCGCATTCTAAGGTATCTCAAACACACCCTTGAATTTGGCATATGGTATTCAGCATCTTCATCTTTATGTCTTCGAGGTTATTCTGATGCGGACTTTGCTGGGTGTAGAATTGATAGGAAGAGTACCTCTGGTACATGTCATTTTCTGGGTACTTCTCTGGTTTGCTGGTCTTCCCGCAAACAGTCTAGTGTTGCACAATCGACGGCTGAGGCCGAATATGTTGCTGCAGCTAGCTGTTGCTCTCAGATTTTGTGGATGGTTTCCACTTTGCGGGATTTCAGGTTAGATTATAAGAGTGTTCCACTTTTCTGTGATAACACTAGTGCTATTTGTATTGCAAACAACCCGGTTCAGCACTCCAGAACCAAACACATTGATGTACGGTATCATTTTCTCAGAGATCACAATGAGAAGGGTGATATTGAACTTCAATATGTTGATACCCAACACCAGCTTGCCGATATTTTTACAAAACCCCTCGATGCTTCTCGATTTGCTTACTTGCGTGGGGAACTTGGTATTTGTCATCCCTACGACATTTTGTGAGGGGGAACTGATTTTAATTGTCTTGCATATGCTCATTATGTGTGAAATTGCATTTACATCTTTTGCTATTATATGCCTGCTTTTAATTCAAAGAAATCATGACAGCTCAGCTCTCTGAAATATGTCTGGAACATTGTTTGTGCATGATGTTTTATTTTCTAAAATCAAAACTTGCTCACCGCACAATCGTGTATCTAGCTTGTTTAGGCAGGACTGCTTTTAGCTATCTTTTATCTACTTGACAGCAAGGCACTGTTCCTTGGATGCTAAAATTTGCAACTTGAAAAGTGTGTTCTTTATTCATGGATATTCATCAAATTATTTAATTCATCTGAATCAAAATCAAAACTCCATGATTTGTCTGGTTTAAATGAAAAGATCCAGGAGGGTTTGTTTGTCGCACTACTCTATTCTAGACTGCTTACCATTGCACTTTGGTCTGAACTGGGATAGTGTAGTGTATGCCAAAATCACCGCCTTAAGCTTCATATGGCTTTCATGCCTAGGCTTGGCCTGATTGGAAAGTATAAGGTGGACAAACAAATAACCCCTGGCATTAAGAAAAAGAACAACAAAATTAATTGATCATCAAGTTTGCTTTCACAGCTCCTTTTGAACAAGACTTGTCTGTCTAGGGTAGAAATTGTTAGCTTTGCGCAGTCCTTGCCTTCACATGTCTAGCTGCTATGATTAAGTGGTGATGCTTTTATCTCAAAATGACAAAATCACATGCCATCATCTTGTTTCCCAGAATGTTAAATTGAGCTGAGCACATGAACATTGGTATTACTGTTGGCATATTTTTGCATTATATGTCTTTGCAATTCTGCTCATTTCAAAGCTTTGCATCTTTTGACTGCTCCTTGATGCTTGCATTGCCAAAGGGGGAGAGATTTGCTATGTTCTCTGCCGCAAGAAGGCATAAATAATTTCTAAAGAGGGAGAGATTTTTGACATAAAGGGGGAGAAAAATTTGCTTAACTCAAGGGGAGTTCTTATCAAAGGGAGATTTGCCAAAGAGGGCTTTTACTCTTTTACAAAGGGGGAGAAAAATTCTTTTATCAAGTGACATGATTTGGCTCTTTTCTGAGTTTTTATGGTCACTTGTGTGCTGAAAATTTTAAATTTTCTTGGACTTGGATTTGGTTGTCAATGCACTCATCAAGGGGGAGATTGAGAAACCAAGGGTTGGTTTCGGTGTTTTGTGATGAGTGATTGACAGGATTTTACCCTCTGTTCAAAGGGTACCTCCGAAGGGGCTTCGGAGGTGGTACCTCCGAAGGGTGTTTCGAAGGTAGTTTCACCGAAGGGTGTTCGGTGTTTGCTTGCTGCAGCTGTTGCAGCGGAGTGTGCTCGTCGGAGGGGTCCGACAGTACGCGATGACAGGGTTCGTACCGATGGCTTCGGTACTTTGGGCGGTACACCGGAGTGTGTACCGGAGTTGGCTAACCCGGAGAGATCTCCGGAGTACTGGATACACTTGTTTGTCTGTCTGTGGTGCGCAGGGACTTCGGAGGCGACGGACAAGGTTCGAGCCAGGTGAACATGGGTCAAGCAGGAGGCTTGATGCCAGGGGAGCGGGGAGCTCCGTCACGGTGGCTGCGAAGGTGGTCCGGGTCGGACCTCGGGTCGAGGCGTGCCAGGTGAAGGCAGAGAGTGCGGAGCGTGACTCCGGCTGAAGGTACTCCGAGACAAAGTCCTAGGGGTGAGGCACTTCGAAGGTACTCCGAAAGGAGTGACTTCGGAGTTGGTTGGAAGAAGTCCTCTGCGGAGGCAAAGGTTCGTAGTGTGCTCCGGAGGGAGACACTCGAAGGTGCCCGACGAAGGTCTCAGAAGTCGAGGCGCATCGAAGGCATGGTCCGGGTGAGGCTCGTCGAGGAGTGTGCTAGGGGAGAGGCACTGCGACGAAGGGCTCATGGAATGCTTCATGCGGAGGCCTTGGACGAAGGAGGGACTTCGAAGGGTGGAACTCCGAAGGTGGGGCTTCGGAGGGAAGAAGACTTCGGAGCAAGACTAGCTCCGGAGCAAGGTTGTCTTGTGGTGCTTCGGCCATGTATGGCTTCGGTACACGGACTGGACGGTGTTCGAGCTGGGAGTAGCTGCGAAGCCGTGGTGATCCACTCCGGAGGTGGTGGTGCGAAGGCCCAAGGGCTTTGACGGCTTCGGCTTAAAACCGTCACTGTATCGAAGGACTTCTTCGGCGGAGCGAAGGCCAACAGGCTGCAGGCTTCTCGCCGAAGCTACCGCACCCTCCGGTGCGAAGGGAGGTTCCAGAAGTCAACACTGTAAAGGCTGACACTGTCTGTTCTGAAAAAGGCTGACACTGTCCCCTCTGCAGCTGACAGAGAAGCCTCCAAAATAAAGGTGGACTACCTTTTGTACCCCTTAGTTCTGTAGAGACAAAATGAATGTAAACCCTAGGGGTAGCGTAGTCAATTCCTTTGGATGAACTGTGGGCTATAAATATGGGGGCTCGGTAGGTAACATTTAACACTTTGAGCATTTACTGTTGAGCTCCTGTAGCCACATACTTCGATTGAATACATCCAGAGAGTTCATTTTTCTGTGTTCCTTGTTCAAGCGGCGAAGCCCTGCTTCTTTGTGCTTTTGCTTGAGCTCGCGTTGCATACCTCGCCTGTTGTTGTGCACCGAAGCCTGTTGTGGCGAAGGTTGTTTTTTGTGCGAGGTGTGTGTTTTGTCAGCGTGCGTTCGCTCTGTGTAACAGGAGGCAAGACCTCGCTGCTTACTAGCGTAGCCCTGACCGAGGCCCGTTTTGCTTCTTTTGTCGAAGCCCTTAGCGTAGTCCTTTTGTGTGCGTGTAGACCTTCGTGTACGAAGCCCAGCACCAGTTGCTGCCGCCAAGTACTTGGTCGAAGTCCTCAGAGGGCTGTCCACTCTTGCGAAGGGTGAAGTGCGAAGCCTGCTCGAAGCACCCTGTGTGCGGAGCCTGCACTGACTTAGCAGAGTAGGTTTTCGAGGGTTGTTAGTGGAGCGAAGTCTTCTTGGCTTCGAACTTTTGCTTCTCCGAAGCCTGTGTTCGAAGGTGTCGAAGTACCTCCGAACCAGACCTTCGAAGGTAGTGTTCGAAGCCTGTTCCGCAGGAGACAGAACTGAAACCAAAGGCTAGTTTTTAGCCCGAATTTTTAAAAGCTCCCATTCACCCCCCCTCTGGTCGCCGTTTCCGGTCCAACAATCATCATCTAGAAAGGCCATCTTATTATGTCGATTAGTATGAAAAAGTTACAGCAGCATACTATAAATCTATTGTAAAATCCTCTATATATCACCCTTCTTACATTATACCTCCTAGATGCATCAGAGTGCAACACATGATATAGTTGATGATGAACTATTGTGTACTCCTATAGACATATCTTCAAAGCAAGCAAATATGGGAATTGTAGCCATGTGTTCAACACATCCTTCTTAGATGATTCAGACAAATCATCATTGTTCATTGCACCGTCCAAAATTGCACCATTGATATTCCTTAAATCACATAACTCTTGAATATCAAGGTCCCTTCCAAATACCTTTTCAAATGCAAAACACTCTCGCAATGTCATCATATCATCCCATGTGAGTAGTTGCAATGGGCGATTGTCCTCCAAGTTAGATGCATATTCATTCTCATAAAGTTCTTTACCCACATCGCTTGCACCTTCCAAACTAAAATCATCCGATCTAACATGTTGGGTGGAAACATTTATATCACTCCTTTTCTACATTCCTCCCTCTATATGTTCATCCAGCTGCTCATCATCTCCAATTGGTGAGCTACCCAAACACACACCTTCTTCCAACCCGATGTGAACCAACTCTCTATCCCAACCTCAGCAAAATCCCCCAATACAAGTTCACCCTTCGACACTCTCCAACTGACCTATGGCTTAGAGAACGGTCTGAGTTATTCATACAATTGCCCATTCTATTCAACTCAAAGTGTTCATGATTGGGAGAATGGTTCAAATCCAGTGTGCAAAAAAATTTCTTTTTGTATGTAATGCCTCTAGAGACTTGAACATGGACTCCTTAACTACTTCAACATAACACTCACAATCAATTTGCCCTATCAGATCTATTACAGACTCATTCATAACAATGAATATGGCATTTCAAATTGTGGCTACATAGATACATTCAAAGTGTCCATCAAATTTTCATTGTAGGACACATATATTTAGGGTTCAACATGATACATTCAAGCATAATATCTAGGGTTTATTCTTTCTCTCCAAAATTCAAACAACGTTTAAATAAATGTGCACACATGTTAGATGAACCTTACAATATGGACAATAATCGACCAATTAACACAATTTTCATCTAATTTATCAAATTAACATAATTTAGGCAACACTTAGTTTCTCCAATTTATCATAAATTAACCATCAAAACTCACGAAAACATGAGGGATGGGGAGCTGACCTCTATGAAGGCATTCCACCAAAAAACTAGAGAGGAATCGATGGAAAATCACAGATTTTGAGAAGTGTGCTTCTGTTCGGGCGCTGGGAAAGGGACAATGAAAGAGGAAAGGGGAAAAGGGGATGGGCTCGTGCTTTAATTGTGTAGAGGTTAACGCCAGATAGGGATGGCAATGAGTCAGGTCAGATCCGAATTGATCAATACCGAACCCAAACCTATCCCGGCTTGTACCCATTATTAGAACCCACTAGTTAAAATGTTGACCTGAACCTAGACCTACTGAGTCCCTACAAAACTGTGGGCTTAGAGTGGTAAGGAGTGGCTATAGGGTGGCTTATGATGACCACTAGGCGTCCAACGAGTAGCCAATGGTGCCCGAAGAGTGGTATAGGGGTGACAACAAGATATTTGACTAGCAGCACCCTAGAAAACTTCATATCTAGATACAGTGGAGATAGTGTGGATGAGATTTGGTGCACAAGGGTAGTTCGTAAGGGCTTTTGCATCGTCGTTATAGGCACCTACCACCTAGGGGCAGGGGGCTTTAGCACCGTTGGGGCTTGGTGGCCTGGCCACCTAGGCAGGGGGCTGCATTGGCAGTAGCGTGTCTAGGAAGAAGGGGCTTGTCACGTCGTTCATAGGAGTTGGAGATGGGGAATAAGGGGTGTCGCGCCGATTGCAGGAGATGGCTACCTAGACAAGGGCCTGTAGCGGTAGTAGCGTGCTGGTGAATTGAGGCTTGTCGTATCATTTGCAGGAGCTAGATAGAGGGAAGAAGGGGCATCACACTGTTCATAGGTGCTAGAGAGGGGCGACATGCAGGAATTAGAGACCCTAGGGTTTGTATCTAAACCTTCTATATTGGGCCATATTTTATTAGACCAGGAACCCGTACATAGACCAATCTTATTCGAGGCCCTTACCCGATAGACCCATGGGTAAAAAATAAGACACAAACCTAGCCCTATAGCGTGGGTCCCCGATGGGTTCTCGACCCCATCGGGTAGATTGCCATCCTTAGCACTAGAGTCACTGTCGTCAACCTTGCGCAAGTGCCAAATCATTGAGCCAACAACCAACCACGTCATATTTAGTAGCCAATGGGACACGGAGGTTGGTGCCAGTATCATTAGCGCCAACCTATTAATGGTTCGCGCTAATAACATTAGCATTGAGTTTCGGGTTTATTTCTGGAATAAGTTTTTTTATAGATCTATTTGCGAAATAAGTTTTTAAAAAGAAAATTTATGAAATTTATATGGTTGTATGAAATTTGAAATGTAAATTTATGAAATTTTGTATGGTATGAAATTTGAAATGTCAATTTATGAAATTTTGTATGGTTGTATGAAATTTGAAATGTCAATTTATGAAATTTTGTATGGTTGTATGAAATTTGAAATGTCAATTTATGAAATTTTGTATGGTTGTATGAAATTTGAAATGTCAATTTATGAAATTTTGTATGGTTGTATGAAATTTGAAATGTCAATTTATAAAATTTTGTATGGTTGTATGAAATTTAAAATGTCAATTTATGAAATTTTGTATGGTTGCGAAGCCAAAAGCCAAAAGCCAAAAGCCACAGAAAGCAGGTTTAGAGGAGCTTTCACATTTACACTGCACCAAAAGCTACTTTTACTAAAAACTGCTGATTAGCAATATGCCCTTTGGTTTGGCTTTTGGCTTCCAAAAAACAAAAGCTGCTTCCGGAAGCCAAACCAAAGGGACCCTGTAGCTTGTCTGAACTTTTGAATAGACAATTTGGTTAGTAGCATAAACAACTCAGGGAATATAATACATTCTTATCAAATTCCATAATTCCTTAGTTTAATTATAAATGGATTCTTTGAAGCGGAGTAAAATTGGTCACCCTTAATTGATGGGATCGAAACAGGTCTAACTTGTAAAAAATTTCGGCATGAATTTTAACATTTTGACTCCATTTGGCTGTGATTGCAAATGAGAGATCTCTGCAGTCGGCCTCGCCGACTGCAGAGGGCAGTCGCCCCTCGGCGTCGTTCGATCTCAATCGAACGGCTGTGCGAGGGGGGCTTCGCGCCAGAGAGACCCACTTCACAGGGGCTTCGGAGGAGAGGAGTTTCGCACCGTCCGATTAAGATCGAACGGTGCGCGAGGGGCGACTGCCCTTTGCAGTCGGCGGGACTGGTTCCCTGTGATTGGAGGAGAGTGACGGAGCAGCAAAGCAATCGACGCAAGAAAGGCATCATCGCTGCCAGTGGCCGCCACGGCTATAAAAGCCGGCAAGCACGATGGCGAGAGGTTTACACGGCACCACCTCCCCCTCCCGATTCCACCACGCGACGCGCGAGGCGGAGCCGGAGCGGAGTGGGGTTAGGGGCCGTGCCTGCCGCTGCGATCGTGCCCACCCCCTCTCCCTCCACCACCTCCCTCTCCGCCGCCGCCGCCGCCGCCTTCTTCTTCTTATTACGCGGGCGCGTCTTCGCAGCGACGAGTTAATCAAGCAGAGTCAATCACCACACCGCCTCACTCCCACGGATCCCCAAGAACGCGTCCTGCTAGATAGCTGGCTCAATCGTGTGGTCGATTCGATTCGAGATGGTTTCCCAGCTGCTCGGCTCCCCGGCCTCGCTCGCCTTCCTCATTCTCTCCTTCTTCCAAGGTGAGTGTTACTGTTAGTTTACTGCCGATCCATTGCTGGGGTGCTGGAGCTTGCGATTTGGGGATAAAGATGGGAGCTTGATTTGGTTTCGGGTTTGGGGGTGTTCCTCCTCGCGCGCGCAGGCTCTGTCGGCGTCGGTGGCATCACCTTCACTTTCACCAATCGGTGCACGGACACGGTGTGGCCTGGTGTGCTGTCGGGCGCCGGCACGCCGCCGCTGGAGACCACCGGCTTCGCCCTCGCGCCTGGGGAGTCGCGCTCGCTGTACGCGCCGTGAAGTGGTCCGGCCGTTTCTGGGCGCGTTCCGGCTGCGACTTCGACTCCTCCGGCAAGGGCTCCTGCGTCACGGGGGACTGCGGCTCCGGCCAGGTCGAGTGCCGCGGCGCCGGGGCCTCGCCGCCCGCCACGCTCGCGGAGTTCACCCTCAACGGCGACAACGGGAAGGACTTCTACGACGTCAGCCTCGTCGACGGATACAACCTGCCCATGCTCGTGCAGGCGGCCGTGGCAGACTGCCCTGATACCGGTTGCCTCGTCGATCTCAACGAGCGCTGCCCCTCCGAGCTCCGCGCCGGCGACGGCCGCGCTTGCCGCAGCGCCTGCGAGGCATTCGGCCGCCCCGAGTACTGCTGCAACGGCGCTTACGGCAACCCTGACGCCTGCCACCCCTCCCCATACTCGCAGCTCTTCAAGTCGGCGTGCCCCAAGTCCTACAGCTACGCCTACGACGATGCCACCTCCACCTTCACCTGCAACCACACCGATTAACCATCACCTTCTGCCCGCGATCCACTCCAAGGTAACAGTTCTATCTTGCTGAGATTGTGATGCGATCGTAGTGGATCAATTCCATTGCGATTTCGAGCAAAATTTTGAGATTTTGATGTGGAACATAAATTGGGTAAAATCGGCAAAGGAGGTGATAGATTTAGTCTCGGAATCAAGAAAAGAAGCAATCTTTCTCCTTTGCAGAGTTGCACTAGTTAGTTGTCCTTGACTACAAAGTTTCAATTTCATGAGATCACAGGCGGATCAACCGTTCATGACTTCCATTTTTCTTGCAGTGAGAATTCGACCAAGAACAGATCGCGGAGGCCGAGCCACGAGCAGCTCGAAGACGCCGTGTGGCTGGCGAGCTTGAGGGCTAGCAGTGGGTGGTGCTGGTGCGGCAACGGCGGCGTCATGGCCGGCGTCCATAGTCTTCCAAGCTGCATTGGCAATTTCAGTGGTGACCATGCTTGCAAGTCTGCAGGACCATCCTGTGTTCAGTAGCAAATGAGTCAGACTCTTGATCGGTCGACGGTAGGAGTGATCCAAAATTCGATTTTGGGATCAAAAGGGGGATTGGAGCGATAGAGATGAGATGAGATGAGGCGTGGAGAGCATATTCTTTAGGGCCTTTTTGCTTCCTGGCAGTTGTAGTTGCGGCTAAGCTATTGTTAGTTGTTACTGGTTTATTGCCTTTCAGAAACCTTGCCGTTCGAGTTACATTCTTCGCTTTGCATAAATTTTTTGGAATCCCAATCAATGGGAGTCAGATGCGATTTTTTTTTGAATAATATTTTTAAAATAAAATTTAAAAATTATATAACAGTTTGAGAAAATTATAAAAATAGGTACAATAGGTATTTGGTCGACTGGTGCCACGTGAGTCTAGTCCGCATTTGGTCGACGATTGGTGCCATGTCAGTGCCAGTAGACCAACCAAGTGCCAACTAGGCGTCACGTTGGCTCCCTTCGGGCGCAACAACCATTTTGCTGATTAACGCCACGTCAGCGCCAGTCAGTCATTGAACAGCCAACTCCTGCTGATGTGGAGGCACTTCAACGGCTCACTGACGTCACGTCAGCAGGAGTCGACCGTTCAAAGGCCTATTGATGCTGACGTGACGCCAATCGACGGAAAGAAGTGTTGGTGTGTCCTAGTCAGCACTTGGTCAGCCAACTGATGCTGACGTGACACAGTCGGGCGATCAAGTCGTGACACCAGTCAGTCGACCAAATGCGATTAGGTCACGTGGCGCCTAGTTCGCACTTGGTCGATCGATTGGTGCCATGTCAGCGCCCAGTCGAGCGACCAAGTGCCAACTAGAAGCCACATTGGCTCCCTTCGGCGCGCAACGATCACTTTCTGCTGACTGGCACCACGTCAGCGCCATTCGGTCGTTGAACGGCCAACTCCTGCTGACGTTGGTGGCGCTTTAACGTCCGACTAGCGCCACATCAGTAGGAGTTGATCGTTCTAACTGACGTGACACCAGTCAAAAGAAAGAGATGTTTGTGCGTCCTACTTAGCACTAGTCAGCCGACTAACGCTGACGTGACATCAGTCGATCGACCAAGTGCCGACCAGGGCCATGACACCAGTCAGTCGACCAAGTGCCGACTAGGCGCCACGTGGCACCAGTCGGCCGACCAATGCTGATCATATATTTTACAATTTTCTCAAACTGCGTATAAATTTGAAATTTATTTTTAAAAAATACTATTTCAAAAAAATCGCCCAGATGCACTGCTTGATTAAAATTCGAATAGCATAAGATCTGATGTGGTACTGCATGAGATTCTCTTGTAAACATGCTAATGTAACGCAGATCCTGTGCATCTGCGCGTTGAATGATCGGTGACAGTCTGACAAGTCTCTGTTAAGGATTCTGATGCTTATCGGCACCGGGACAACCACAGAATCAGAGATGATTCAATGAACGGGTCTCTGAAGAAAAAAATAAAGCAAAAG
>JAAALK010000290.1:73809528-73866746 GCA_019279435.1 Zizania palustris | reverse complement strand
TTTGAGCCCAGAGATGTTTCTCTCATGCTCTTTCTGATTCTAATTGGATCAATGCCATGCAAGAAGAGCTTGAGAATTTTGTCCGCAATCGGGTTTGGACACTAGTTGAGCCGCCACCAGGATGCAACCCCATAGGCACCAAGTGGGTATTCAAGAACAAACAAGGTGAAGATGGGGTTGTGGTGCGCAACAAGGCTCGACTAGTTGCCCAGGGTTATTGCCAGAAGGAAGGTATTGATTTGAAGAAACTTTCGCTCCTGTTGCCCGTCTTGAGTCCATTCGCATTCTTTTAGCTTTTGCCGCTTCAAAGGGTTTTAAGCTTTTTCAAATGGACGTTAAGAGTGCTTTTCTGAACGGGTTCATAGAGGAGGAAGTTTATGTTAGGCAACCCCCCGGTTTTGAGAACCCTAAGTTTCCTCGACATGTTTTTAAGTTGCACAAAGCTTTATACGGGTTGAAGCAAGCCCCCAGGGCTTGGTATGACCGGTTGAAGCAATTTTTGTTGGGGAAGGGCTTTGTGATGGGTTATGTGGACAAAACTCTCTTTTTGCTCAGAGTTGCTTCAGACTTCTTAGTTGCTCAGATTTACGTGGACGATATTATTTTTGGCGGTACTACTGATTCTCTTGTGTCCAAGTTCTCTGAGCAGATGCACAGTGAGTTTGAGATGAGCCTCATGGGTGAGCTCAAGTACTTCTTAGGGCTCCAGATCAAGCAGACCAAGGACGGCACCTTCATCCACCAAGGTAAGTACACTCGTGATATGTTAAAGAAATTTGACTTTGGTGGTGAATTGAAGCCGCAGATGACCCCGATGGGCACTTCTGGGGGTCTGGACAAGGAGGAGAGCGGTGGTCAAGGTCAATGAAAGGGAATTTCGAGGGATGATCGGTTCGCTGCTGTACTTAACTGCAACAAGACCAGACATTCAGTTCGCCGTGGACTTTGCGCGCGATTTCAGTCTTCACCACGCGCGTCTCCACCGGCAGGCTGTCAAGTGCATTTTTAGGTATCTCACTTATGCGCCCGATCTCGGTCTTTACTATTCAGCATCATCATCTCTTGATCTATCTGGCTTTTCGGATGCCGACTTTGGTGGGTGCCGGTTGGATCGCAAGTCGACTTCCGGTACTTGCCAGTTCCTTGGCTCTTCTCTTGTCTCTTGGTCTTCTCGAAAGCAATCTGGAGTTGCTCTTTCGACCACAGAGGCTGAGTATGTAGCTACTGCCAGCTGCTGCTCACAGATGGTTGGATGATTTCCACTCTACGAGACTTTGGGGTTGTTCTTTCCTACCAGGGTTCCATTGTTTTGCGACAGCACTAGTGCTATTAGTGTAGGGAAAAACCCGTGTCTTCATTCAAAAACCAAACATATTGATGTGCGCTTTCACTTCTTGCGGATCAATATGAGAAAGGTGTCATTGACCTTGTTCATGTTGATACCCATCATCAGTTGGCTGATATTTTACCAAACCCCTAGATCAGTCTACATTCGAGCGTTTACGAGGGGATTTGGGTGTTGTGTATCCTTTTTAGGATATTTTGCGTTAGTTTTCTTTCTTCTTTACTCTTTTCTTGAGTTTTTTTGTGTGTGTTCATACCTTGCATATTCACATATCACACTTTAGAGATGCTTCTGTTATATGATTGAACTGCTTTACTTATTCTAGCTGGTACATGCTTTTGATTACTTGTTAATGATCATGCTTTGGTTCAGTTCACTTGATATGTCTGATATCTGTCATATGCATGGCTTTTATGCTTTAAACTTGAAAAATGATCACCATTGCTTCCGGTAACTAGCATGTGTAGGCTGAGTGCTTTTGTTATCTGTTACATGCCTTGTAGCTAGTTCATCACATAGATGCAGATATGCAACTTGGACATCTTTATGCTTCAACATGGAAAATGAGCTATAACAGTAAGAAATGAATGAAAATTCCATGCCTTTTTATGCTTAAAATTGAAAAGATCCAAGTGGGTTTGCTTTGTCGCATTACATTGTTCTGGACTGCTTACCATAGCACTTTGGTATGAACTAGGACAGTGTAGTGTATGCCAAGACCAATGTCTTAAGCTTCTGATGGTCCAGTCCTGGCCTAGGCTTGACTTGGTCGGTTAGCATAAGGTTTGACATGCAAATAACCCTTGGCATAAATGAAAAAGGAAATCTGAAAAAGCCTGAACTTTTAAAAGATAACATGTTTGCTGAAGCACTTCGTTTTTGGACAATGCTTATCTTGGTAGATATCAGTTAGCTTCTGCATCTCATGTTTTTACCTTGCTTATTTACTGGAACATGTGGTGATGCTTTTGTTTACAAAAACTAAAAAATGCGTGCTAAATGACTTTCTTTAGATATCATCTGTTGCACTGATCATGCCATGTGTCTTAGACAGTATCTCCTTTGCTGTATCTGTTAGATGTTGTAATTGCAGTCAATCATATCTAAGAAGCATGTTTTCTACACTCCTTCTGCACTCCAGTTAAATTCACTGCATATTTTGAGGGGGAGTTGCATTTCAGGGGGAGTCTGTGTCTCTTTTGAGTGCTTGATGAGTTCACTTGTCAACAAGGGGGAGAAATTTTGGGATCAGAGTTTAAGGGGGAGTTCTTACTCTGTCGATATCCTTGTTGTTCTGAAATTGCACTCATTTTGAGCTTTTTCGCTTTTGGTTAACCATAATGACCGTTTCTTGCTTTTGTTCGGCTTTTGGTCATTAGGGTTCAACTTTTACCTTATTTTTCTTCTTCTTTGTTCTCTTGTATTTTGTTTTCGTGTTTCCACATTTGTTCACAGGTGCTGAAGAGCTGAGAATTGAGGAGTGTTGACAATGCACTCATCAAGGGGGAGATTGAGGAGCCATGCTGAATAGCGTGGGCCTCATGGCTCCAGAAATGATGAGTCATTGTCAACGATAGTCAAAGAGGACTGAAGAAGAGAGGAGATCTGCTGGTTCACGGGCCGCGTGTGACTCAGGTACACGGGCAGTGAGCGACTGTCGGGCAGAGGAGGCTGCGAAGTCGGGCTGGCCCAATCCGGGTGCATGGGCCAGAAGCAGTAGAAGACCCACTGGGCTGTTGACCAGGATTGACTCAGGTACACGGGCGGTGAGCGATTGCCGGGCTGAGAGAGCTGCGGAGTCGGGCCGGCCCAATCCGGGTACCTGGTGCAAAGCCGGTGGAGGCTTTGTCAGTTTCGGCGCAAAACTGACAACCGTTGATCTTGTATCCGACTGTCCAGAAGAGAAGCCGTAGTCGCTACGAAAGCTGAGCTTCCGGATAAGTCATCTGTTACTCTAGGCCCACAGTCAGTCAGTCGTGTCTGTAAAAATTCCTAAGGGCAGTAGAGTCTTTTCCTTTATTTTTGAGTCTGTAAAAACCCTAAGGGGCTGGTAGAATATTCCTAGTGTTGGGAGCCTATAAATAGGACCCCAATCCCTAGGGTTTGGATGAACCCCTTTGTGCTGAAATCAAATCCACTATTTGGGTCACTTTTTGTCTCCTGCTTTGTCTCTCTCCTCTTTACTCCTTGCTTGCGCCGCCAGGGAGTGTTTGCCCCTGTATTTAATCCCTTGCTTTTAATGTTGCAGTAAATGCTCTATTTCGTTGTGTACTGCATCTGCAAAGGTTTTAAATGGCTTTATTTCATTAGCATTGCAAGTTTTTCCCGTGATTTTTGAGGCTTTAGAGGCTTCGGCTGGGTGTGTTCTTCATTCTAGTAGTACTAGTTCTTGCAGTTGCAAGTAGTACTACTTCCCTGCAGCTACAGTGTACTGTGCAGCTTTTCACCTTCTACTGCACAACTTTTTGATCGAAGCTGACAGGGTCTATTACCTTTTCTGGCTGTCTCTGGCGAAGTCTTTCTCTGTTCGAAGCCCCTCAGCTCCGTGAGACAGGCTTCGACTTAGAATCTTCGAAGGCTTCGCTCAACCTCCGATTTTCGGTGTACGGTCTGTGTTGATAAGCTTCGAAGTATTCTTGTGAACGGACAACATCGCATGCTTCGAATTACATACTCCGAATCTAGCTGTTCGAAGTCCACATTTCAGTAGGTTTCGAAGTAGGGTTCGAAGCTTGTCTTTTCTGATAGACTTCGTTTGGATTTCTTTGTGGCGTGTCAGCCTTCGATTCTCCTTCCGAAGCTTTCCCTGTTCGAAGATAGGCTTCGGACTTGATTTTTCTGTCACGTGACAGACTTCGCTTCTTTGTTCGAAGGTTGTCCTTTTGTGTGTTGTGTTCGAAGCTTTCTGTTTGAAGGTTGTGCTTCGAAGCTTTCGGTTCAAAGGTGTGTTCGAAGTTTTGTCTTCGAAGTGCTCACTTCGAAGCAGGCTCCGACTTTGTCACTTTGCCCCGAAGCTCTTGGTTCGAAGCTGTGTTCGAAGCCTTGCCTTCGAAGTACATACTTCGAACCAGGCTCCGGCACTATTATACTTCGCTCCGAAGTACTCTTCGCATCTTGACACTTCGAACTAGGCTAGACCGTGACATCTTCGGCATCTCGGACAGGCTCCGTCATCATCCTCCGAAGCTGACCTCGACGTGCGAAGGGGGCTTCGCCAAGTTCCGAACAGGAGACAAATTTGGACAGTAACTTCTCTTTTCATCTTCACATACTTAGATCATTTCATTGAGAAGTATAGGCCTGTTACATCTTGTTCATCTGCCTAGTTGCACTACTTTAGTTTTACACTGTTTATCATCAGTTGCTTCTAGGTTAGAAACCTTTAGACTTAGGCCTTCTGTTTATTTTCTGCTGCGTAGTATTTTGAGGTGCGTTGGGTATTGGGAACAGGCCATTGATTCGAAAGAATTTTTAAGGCGCCCATTCACCCCCCCTCTGGTCGCTACTTTCGGTCCTACACCCTCCAAATGGTGCCTCAAGTTGGAACGTCTCATACCTCTAGTTAGGACTTACCCACTAGACTTGTGGTTAGTGCGGAAGTGCTTTGCGATGGATTCCGCATACTGGTCCTTATAGTGTCCCGGGTGCGACTAACCAATGCCCTCACTTGAATCCGGAACCCATCATGCTAACATACTTAACTAAAACTCCATAACTAACATAATACCAGAGATGAGAGAAATAACGGGGATCATATAGTAGAATCCAAGTATCTACGACTCATTTTAGTCTATAGCAGTTGTGTCGATACATTGGACACTATCTAATAGTATTACTTTTATGGTGACAAGGAGTTTAGGCTCAATAACATGGCTTGGGTTTGCACATCAAGGTTGGGGATCTAATAATTATAATGTAAGGCATTTAATTTGACTAATGCATTTATAACCTATGGATTTTAGCGATAATTAAGTAAAACTAGGTCCAATATGCTCAAAAATGGGGTGGTGACTTGCCTTGCTCAACAAATGGTGATGGGGGAACCTCAGGGAAATACTTCGGCTCTTCGGCGGCGGCGTAATCTTCTTGGCACACAAAATGAGGATAATAAAAAATTAAAACAATGAAAAAGCACAGTACAAACATATAAATTTTATTGGATAAACATGAAGAGAATAAAAAGATGAATTTTCTGAAATTTAAATGGTCAAATTTGGAGTTAATTTGAAGAAGTTATGAATTTTTAAAGTTCAAAACAATTTCTAGAATTTATTTAAATTTGAAAACAGCCTCTTGTCCACAGTAAACCGAGTTCACCGTGAACCCAAACATTGTGCTGTGAGCCAGGGCTCAGACCGTGAAAATGGACGGCTAAGATTAAAAGATACCGGTTAGGAAAATGAGCAAACCAGATTAATTTAGGGAGGGACTCAATCTCAGCCATTCGATCCCGGACGAATGGTCGGTATAGAATCTGACACGGTACGAGTAATTACCCATGTCGGTCGTCTTCTCTAGCGATGGCAGCGGGCTTGCGACGAGCCTAATGGTGACTGCAATGATCGGCGGCCTACTCTAAGCACGGAAATGGAATGAGAACAAGGCGGCGGTCAAGATGGTACCGGAATCGTGACTCGGGGTCATCAGAGCATGGTCGGCGACGAGCGTAGGCGAAGAAGGTCTTCAGGTAGACGGCAACGGCGATGTTCCGGCGGGGCTAAGTGGGCTGGGCCGGCCTGTGGAGAGGTAAAGGAGGGGAGCGCCCCACTAGTATTTAAATTCTTTTCTGAATAAAAATAATTACATAAATTCATTTAAAAATTATGTGTTGTCTGCAAAGGTTCTAAAAATTTTCAAAAATTCTCAAAAATAGATCTTGGTCTTAGGAACCTAAAATAATTTTCTCAACTCATGATTTAAATTATTTCTCCCTATTCTTATTTATTTGGATATTTCCAGCTTTTTCAAAAAATCAAAAATAATTCTTTTTCTGGAAAAATAAATTTTCTCACAGTTTTTATTTAGGTGCCTCTTTTTGGTTAAACTTAATTAAATGACTTTATCCAAAAAAATTGTTCACTTTATTTTAATTCTTCCTTAATATTTTCTAATTCTTTTAACCATTTTACTATTCAAACTTAATTTATTTATTTAATATTTTTATTTCACCAATTTATTTAATTTAGAAAATTTGGGGTGTTACAATTAATATTTGAAGCCAAGGATCCATCCTGTCCAGGAGTATGAACAATCTGAAGCAATAGATAAAATTAGAGAAATATTATCAACTAATAACCCAAATCAAATAATCATCTAAACGCTAACTCAAGTAACTCAAATAACATGTTAGGAGGTACCTCAGCTGTAGGAGGAGTATCAAATGGAAATAATAGTGGTGTGGGAGGTATCGGTTGGAACTGATACATATCAAATCCATGCTACTGGGTCATTTGCTATACATGTTGTAATGTAATTAGTTAGTTTGAAACCTATTGCTAAATGTTATATAGTTCTAATGCAGCAAACTAAACTTACTTGCATCATTGCCTGCTGTTGTGCTAAGCAAGCGGCATAATACTCATGATGTTGCCTCATTGCCTCATGTGACTGCCTCAATTCCTCCACCAGCTGAAGCACTTGTGGGTTTTCTTCTAAGCGGTGATGACTAGAGATAACTCCTGAGGAGCCCTGTGACGAATGAGTTGACTTCTGAGCTCTCACCTTCCTTGAGTCAATTATTCTATTGAACATGGAATACCTGCAACATTGAATACAATATTTACTATTACAGTACCACACACAAAACATTGAGAAACATCGTCTCACTGCCGAAAAGCTTCTTTGTGATACTCTTAAACTTTATCGACATCCTATTGAAATATAAAAAGTTATACAAATTAGTATTTATTAGTACGAAAAGTTAGAACTTATGAAAACGAATGTAATATGAAATATATTTGATAGACACAATGTATGAAAACAATTACTTGTTAATTATCATCAAAATAAGGATCAATTTGTCCCCTTCTCCCCAAAGCACGCCATGTTATTTTTTCTTTTTATGCTGTTGTTTCCTTTTCTCGGGAACTGTTACATCATTAGCATCGCCAAGTAAGCATCTGCTGGCGAATCTAGCTCTACATTAAACGAACTCGACAATTCATCGACCTCTATGTTAGGCTCACCCCACCTAGCCAACCCAACCATAAAACCTAGGCGTTATAGTGGGAGGGTGGGGGCTTTTGTCACGCCCAGATTTAATAAATCCGGACCTTTATTGAAATTCCATAGAAAATCAATAAATCAAGACGTTCATCACACGACCACGCAAAATACGACAAGCATTCATGGTTCGTAGACCATATTAGTACAAAGTGAATAAAGTGAAGAGAAATTAATAAAACAAGGGTCCTAGATGAACGCCTCCTTCCAGTCTCGCCTTGACTGGGTCGCTACTCCAGACCTTCATCCTCCTCGTAGTAGACGGGCTCTCGTGGTGTAAGTCAACGGGGGTGAGTACAATCGTACTCAGCAAGCCACCGAATGCAAATATAATGCAGAGTAATAACAAGAAAGGTAGTGTCTAATTTTGCGGAAAAGCATAATTTGTAAAGCAATTAAATGTGATCAAGTTATTAATACAGAAATGTAAACATGTGTATGCATCATCTTCTAACTCGAGGGGTACAGTCAGCCCACCCTCACTCAACAGTCCTTACATGCCATGAATAACTCAACCATTCAAACAATTGTAAACTAACTGCGAGAAGTCACACAACCTGCCCTTGACCGTGGGCTCGGCTTTTCGAAAAGATTTAAATACTCTGATCAGAGGTGTACCACTGTACCCACAAGGCACGCACTCATCCCATACACCAAAGTGTAACAAGATGACCCATTCCACGGGAACTCGTGCCAAAACCTTCCATATGGTCCTCCTTGACCCGACAGCACCCTCTTATGGGTTTTATATGGTGCCCCGACGCGTCGAGCCAACACCATACCCCCCTTGAGCCACGTCGGTACAAGTCACCCGCAGGTTGCCCCTTGCCCCTCCACTATGGTGCATCGAGTCGGATTGTTCCATACTTCCAGTTAGGACTTACCCATTAGACTTGTGGTTAGTACGGAAGTGCTTTGCAATAGATCCCGCAGACCGGTCCTTATAGTGCCCCGGGTACGACCAACTAATGCCCTAGCTTGCACCCGGAACCCACCATACTTATAACATAGCCAACTCCAACAGAGTCCAAAGACGAGAATAACGGGGAAATACATATAGTAGAATCCATCTATCTACGACTCATTCTTTTATCCTATAGCAGTTGTGTCGGTACATTGGACACTAGCTAATATATTATAGTAGAGTGACAAGGAGTTAAGGCTCAATAAGCATGGCTTGGGTTTGCACACAAGGATGGGGATCTAATAAATATAGTGTAGTGCTTGATATTTGACTAATGCAATATTATCCTATGAGTTATAGCGATAATTTATTTAAAACATGGGCTCAATGATGATCAAAATGGGGGTTTTGACTTTCCTTGCTCACCAAATGGTGAAGGTGGAACCTCGGGGTAAAGCTCCGGCTCCTCGACGAGCTCGTAGTCTTCTCGATAAGGAAAAAGTAAACATAACATTCAATAAACAAATAAAATATCACAAAACATAAGCATACAAGTTTTATGAGTTTAAGTATGTGGAATTGAGCTCTTTTATTCTGAAGTTATGTTGAAAATCATTAAAGATTAAATTTTCAGGTTTTTCCTAATTTATTTTAGGAATTAACAATTTATCCCTAAGGGGTTTTTATTCATTTATTTAATAAGAATATTTTGTTCCAAAGTGACATACTGTGTTTATGGCATAAACATGTAGAGAATAAAATGCTGAGTTTAACAAAATTTGGAGTTAAAATGAGCAAGTTATGAATTTTTAAAGTTTAAAAAATTTTCTGGAATTTTATTTAAACAGGAAAATCGGTTTTGGTCCATGGTGAGCCAGGCCCACGGTGGACTGGGTTACTATGCACGTGGACCGGATCAACCAGAGCCGTCGGATCTGGATCCAGCGGCCAGGCGCGAGGCGGGATCGCTTGAGTGGCAATGGACGGTTGTGAGGCCTCGGTACCTTTTCGGGTTAGATCGATTGACCAATCTATGCGCTCCGATTGAGATCGTGCGGCCAGGATCTAATCCGGCATGGCACGCGCTAAGGGGCTCGTACCCCCCTTCGTCTCCGACTCCGGCGGGCTCGGGCACGGCGACGACGACGACGGTGAGGTCCTAGGAGCCTAGGACTTAGTGGAAATGGAAAGATGAGAGGACGGCGGTCACGACCGTACCTTCGGTGGCGGAGAAGGACGTCCGAAGGCGACCGACGACGAGGGTAGACGGCGAGGGCTCCTCGGGTGCTCGTTGGCGACGACGATCCAGCGGTTCTCACGGCCAGCAGAGGTGTGGCCGAGGACGGGCGGGCTCCGGCGGTCACGAGGGTGGCGGTGGCGTCGACGGAGGAGGCCCGAGGCGGCGGCGAACGGCGGGCGGAGGTGATGCAGGAGAGGAAACCGAAAATGGAGCGGGGCGCTCTGGTTTCGCTCTAGCACGGGCTACGGTGGTGTGGGCAGAGGGCGGTGCTTGGGGGGTTTAAATAGGGGCTTGCCAGCGTAAGGAGGGAAGGGAACCGAGGGTTCCCGTGAACTCCGGCGACGGTTCCTTTTGCTCGGCCATGCTTCCATCTAGGTGAAACCGCGTCGGCTTTTGATGGAATGGAGTCGTCGTCGATCGGGGAATGCGATCTGAGGTGAATCCGGGCGAATCGAGGAGGCCGACGGTGAGAATTGGAAGGTGGGGGTCGCCGGAAAGGAAAGGGGAGAGATCCCTTTCCATCGAGGACGAAGGGTCTGACAGGTGGACTCCACCTGTCAGCGGGCGAGCGGGAAAGGAAAGGGCCGACAGGCGGGACCAGACGGCAGAGACTGAGGCGCGGGCTAGAGAGGTTGACGCGGGCACGGGAGAGGAGAGAGGGGGAGCGCGCCGACAGGCGGGCCCCTCCTGGCGGTGTCTCAGCTTCGGACTGGGCTGGGCTTAGGGGACTTTGAGGGTTGAGGCCCATTAAGATTTAAAATGATTTTCTGATTTAAAATAATTCCAGTAATTCATTTATTTGTTTAAGGGTTGAATCACTGTTGATAAAAATTTGGAAAAATCCCTAAAATTATATCTTGGCCTCTGGATTCTATATTAAATTTTCTAAGTTGAAATTTTAAGTTTTCCCCTAGTTTGGCTTTAATAGGGCTCTTTTAGGGTTTTCTTTAATTAAATAATTACTTTAATTCCCTGAAAAATGTATTTCCTTTATTTTATTTATTTTTAAATCTTGGGATGTTATAGCTTTTATCCATAGTACAACATTCCCCCTACGGCATGCGAGCCCGGCATAGCCCGCAGCAGGTTCTAGAGCCCGGCGTAGCCCGCAACGGGCCTTAGCACACGAAAGAGGCGCAGGGGAAATCGCGCAGCGGAAATGCGTGGCCAGGGGGGTTCGAACCCAGGACCTTGGCTCTGATACCATGTTAGGAAGTGGTAGATTAGATTCTTCTCCCTAGGGTTGGGAGGATAGAAGAAGAATGGACTTACAGGAGGGGCCCACTCATAGGGGGGCCACACGATAGACACACACACACTCTAACACCCCCCCCGCATTTGCGTGATTTGGAGAGGTTGAGAGCTGAGCTTTCCCAGACTAGGCTAGAGCTTGAGACACTGTCAGTTCCACCCACTGTCTGTGAGAACTGTCTGTCTCTTAAAATGGAGTTGATCAAGCTAAAAGCCGAAAAATCTGTCCAAGTAGAGAGTGAGTGTGAGACCTGCTTGTCTCAGGTGGAGGTTCTAGATTCCTTGAGAGAGGAGCTAGCAGATTCTCAGAATGAGAACTTTTACCTCCGTTCTATCCTGAGTTGGATCAGTGCCAGAGAGCCACAGCTCGGCATGATGATCCAGCAGTTCAAAAGGCAGGATGGGTTTGGAGTAGGTTACACCTACACCAAGGCTGACTTTGAGAGTGCCATCAGCCGGGCAGTGGAGTGGAGTAAAATGACTCCAGAGCAGAGGTATCCCAAGACTCACTCCACTGAGTCTTCCCAGGCTTGTCAGCCCAAGGATGGAGTGATCCATGAACCACTTAAAGCTCCACCCAAGAAACCTATCTGGGTTCCAAAGCCCAAACACCTCCACACTTCTCTTGACTCTCTTCCTGGACCCTCTCAACCAAAGAAGACCACACCAAACACTACCAAGCCCAAACATCCCATGCCTCAACCACATCCCAAGAAGCTCACCTATCATTGTGAGTACTGTCAGAGAGATGGGCATCTTGCGGAATTCTGCTTTAGGAGGAAGCGGGTTGAGAGAGCAGAGAGGGCTCGTAGTGATCAGGAGCAGTTCTACCAGCAGGGTGGTAGACTGCGTGTTCCTCGGCGCGGGGAGAGGCTGGAGGCCAGGCCGCGTCGTGTAGGTGGTGGTAGAGGAGATGGCTTTCTTGCCTGTGCTCCAGTTGGTGGTGTCCATTCCGGCAGAGTTCCAGACCGTGTTGGCTACGGTTCTGGACCTCGTGGCCGCAGGGTTAGGCAAAACCAGGGACCCGCGCTTTGAGCCGCATTTTGGTCCAAACTCTTTTGATGGTTTTTGCTTTCCATCTTTTGAGCAGATGGCTCGACACTGGTTTAGCTCTTTTGCTAAACCCGATGCCGGACCATTTGCTCCCACTTACAGCCACTGATTGTGCAGGACCGGGGACTGGAGGATGTTTGGATCATGGACTCAGGATGCTCTCACCACATGACGGGACATCACAGATGGTTCTCCAGTCTCACTCCCCTGAGCTCCAAAGAATACATCACGTTCGGGAACAACGGTCAAGGGAAAGTAAGTGGCATAGGCTCAATTCGCATTTCAGATCATTTCTCTTTGAAGAATGTTGCTTTGGTTAAGAATTTGAACTTCAATTTGATTTCTGTTTCGCAACTTCTTGAGGATGGTTTGGAAGTGCGATTTAAGAAGGGCAACTCTTCTGTGGTTGATTCTAGAGGGTCTTTGATTTGTCAGATTTTACTATTCGGCAAAGTTTCGAATTGACTTCTCTAGTTCTTTTGGCCCTTCTCGCTGTTTGATTGCTGGATCTTCTTCTGAGCTCTGGAAGTGGCATAGGAGGTTAGGTCACTTGAGTTTTGATCTGCTAGTCAGGTTAAGCTCTATGGACCTCATCCGAGGATTGCCCAAGCTTAAGTTGGAGAAGGATGTAGTCTGTCATCCCTGTCGTCATGGGAAAATGGTTGCCGCTTCTCACTCACCTGTGACTCAGGTGATGACTTCGTATCCGGGCGAGCTGTTACATTTGGACACTGTAGGTCCAGCTCGGGTACGTTTAGTCGGTGGGAAGTGGTATGCACTTGTGATTGTTGATGACTTTTCTCGATTCTCGTGGGTTTTCTTTTTGGAGTCTAAGGATGAAACTTTTCATTTTGTTCATGACCTGATTTTGAAGCTGAAGAATGAGAACAATGGTCGGATGCGAGCAATTCGCTCCGACAATGGATCTGAGTTCAAGAACTCTCAGTTCGTCAGCTTCTGTAGTGATCAGGGTCTGGACCATTAGTTTTCTTCTCCTTACACTCCCCCACAGAACGGCGTTGTGGAACGAAAAAACCGCACGCTAGTCGAGATGGCCAGGACGATGCTCGATGAGCACAGGACTCCTAGGCGTTTTTGGGCTGAAGCCATGAACACGGCTTGCTATCTGGCCAACCGCATCTTTCTTAGAGCTTACCTTGGTAAGACATCATATGAACTGCGGTTTGGCAGACAGCCCAAGGTGACCCACTTGCGAGCGTTTGGCTGCAAGTGCTTTGTGCTCAAGAAGGGAGGGCACTTGGACAAGTTTGAGTCTCGTTGCTGGGATGGTGTTTTTCTTGGCTACGCTTTGCATTCTCGAGGTTTTCGTGTTTGGAACCTCGAATCCCAGCTACTTGTCGAGACTTGTGAGGTTTTATTTGATGAGTTCTTGCCTTCTTTGACTCCTTCTTTTGAGCTTTCTGGTGATGATGAGCTCGGAGAGTCCATCTTCGAGGAAGATGAGGATACTCCAGCTGCTGACGAGGGTGGGCCTTCTGCATCCCCCGCAGAGCCCACACCTTCTGAGACTTCGACTGAGGATGAGGGCGGACCTCTGATCACTTCTTCCACTTCGATCGAGCCCCCTCAGTCGAGTCCAGAGGTGCCAGCTGCTGACTCTGGTGAGGTGACTTCAGATCACCAGGGAACCCGAGCAGTTCAGCGTGACCATCCCTCAGAGCTCATCATTGGTGATTTGACTGAGAGAACTTTGCATTCTTCTGCCTCTCTTGTTGTGTTTGCTGAATCTGCGTTTGTTGCATCTTTTGAGCCCAGAGATATTTCTCATGCTCTTTCTGACTCTAACTGGATTAACGCTATGCAAGAAGAGCTTGAGAATTTTGTCCGCAATCGGGTTTGGACACTAGTTGAGCCGCCACCTGGATGCAACCCCATAGGCACCAAGTGGGTATTCAAGAACAAACAAGGTGAAGATGGGGTTGTGGTGCGCAACAAGGCTCGACTAGTTGCCCAGGGTTATTGCCAGAAGGAAGGTATTGACTTTGAAGAAACCTTTGCTCCTGTTGCCCGTCTTGAGTCCATTCGTATTCTTCTAGCTTTTGCCGTTTCGAAGGGTTTTAAGCTTTTTCAAATGGATGTTAAGAGTGCTTTTCTGAACGGGTACATAGAAAAGGAGGTTTATGTTAGGCAACCCCCCGGTTTTGAGAACTCTAAGTTTCCTCGACATGTTTTTAAGTTGCACAAAGCTTTATACGGGTTGAAGCAAGCCCCCAGGGCTTGGTATGACCGGTTAAAGAAATTTTTGTTGGGGAAGGGCTTTGTGATGGGTTATGTGGACAAAACTCTCTTTTTGCTCAGAGTTGCTTCAGACTTCTTAGTTGCTCAGATTTACGTGGACGATATTATTTTTGGCGGTACTACTGATTCTCTTGTGTCCAAGTTCTCTGAGCAGATGCACAGTGAGTTTGAGATGAGCCTCATGGGTGAGCTCAAGTACTTCTTAGGGCTCCAGATCAGCAGACCAAGGACGACACCTTCATCCACCAAGGTAAGTACACTCGCGACATGCTTAAGAAATTTGACTTTGGTGGTGAATTGAAGCCGCAGATGACCCCGATGGGCACTTCTGGGGGTCTGGACAAGGATGAGAGCGGCGTCAAGGTCAATGAAAGGGAGTTTCGAGGGATGATCGGTTCGCTACTGTACTTGACGGTGACAAGACCGGACATACAGTTCGCCGTGGGACTTTGCGCGCGTTTCCAGTCTTCACCACGCGCGTCTCATCGGCAGGCTATCAAGCGCATCTTCAGGTATCTCACATATGCGCCCGATCTCGGTCTTTACTATTCAGCATCATCATCTCTTGATTTATCTGGCTTTTCGGATGCCGACTTCGGTGGGTGCTGGTTGGATCGCAAGTCGACTTCCGGTACTTGCCAGTTTCTTGGTTCTTCTCTTGTCTCTTGGTCTTCTCGAAAGCAATCTGGAGTTGCTCTTTCGACCACAGAGGCTGAGTACGTAGCTGCTGCTCACAGTTGGTTTGGATGATTTCCACTCTACAAGATTTTGGGTTGTTCTTTCCTACCAGAGTTCCTTTGTTTTGCGACAGCACCAGTGCAATTAGTGTAGGGAAAAACCCATGTCTCCATTCAAAAACCAAACACATTGATGTGCGCTTTCACTTCTTGCGGGATCAATATGAGAAAGGTGTCATTGACCTTGTTCATATTGATACCCATCATCAGTTGGCTGACATTTTCACCAAACCCCTAGATCAGTCTACCTTTGAGCGTTTACGAGGGGATTTGGGTGTTGTGTATCCTTTTTAGGATATTTTGCGTCAGTTTTCTTTCTTCTTTACTCTTTTCTTGAGTCTTTCTGTGTGTGTTCATATCTTGCATATTCACATATCACACTGTTGAGCTTGCTTCTGTTATATGATTGAACTGCTTTACTTATTCTAGCTTGTACATGCTTTTGATTACTTGTCGATGATCATGCTTTGCTTTAGTTCGAATGATATGCTGATATCTGTCATATGCATGGCTTTTATGCTTTAAAATTAAAAAATGATCACCATTGCTTCTGGTAACTAGCATGCGTAGGCTGAATGTTCTTGCTATCTGTTACATGCCTTGTAGCTAGTTTCTGACTTAGATGCAAATATGCAACTTGGACATTTGTATGCTTTAAACATGGAAATGTGCTATAAAAATGATGAAAATTCGAGAACAATGAAAATTCCATGCCTTTTTGTGCATAACTTGTAAAGATCCAGATGGGTTTGCTTTGTCGCATTACATTTGTTCTGGACTGCATATCATAGCACTTTGGTATGAACTAGGACAGTGTAGTGTATGCCAAGACCAATGTCTTAAGCTTCTGATGGTCCAGATCTGGCCTAGGCTTGACTTGGTCGGTCAGCATAAGGTTTGACATGCAAATAACCCCTGGCAAAAATGCAAAAGGAAAAATAAAAAGCTTGAAATGATAACAAGTTTGCTGAAGCACTTTGTTTCTGAACAAAGCTTATCTTGGTAGATATCAGTTAGCTTTTGCATCTCATGTTTTACCTTGCTTGTTTTTACTGGAAAATGTGGTGATGCTTTTGTTTGCAAAAACTGAACAATGCGTGCAAATGACTTTCTTGAGATATCATCTGTTGCACTGATCATGCCATGTATCGTTACAGTATGTCTTTTGCCGTATCTGTTAGATGTTGTAATTGCAGTCAATCATATCTGAGAAGCATGCTTTCTACACTCCTTCTGCACTCCAGTTGAAATCACTGCATATTTTGAGGGAGAGTTGCATTTCAGGGGGAGTCTGTGTCTCTATTGAGTGCTTGATGAGTTCACTTGGCAACAAGGGGGAGAAAATTTGGGATCAGAGTTTAAGGGGGAGTTTTTACTCTGTTGATATCCTTGTTGTTCTGAAATCGCACTCATTTTGAGCTTTTACATTTTAGTTAACCATAATGACCACTTCTTGCTTTTGTTCGGCTTTTGGTCATTAGGGTTAAACTTTTACCTTCTTTTTCTTCTTCTTTGTTTTCTTGTATTTTTGTTTTCGTGTTTCCACATTTGTTCACAGGTGCTGAAGAGCTGAAGAAGAGGAATGTTGACAATGCACTCATCAAGGGGGAGATTGAGGAGTCATGCTGAATAGCGTGGGCCTCATGGCTCTAGAAGTGATGAGTCATTGTCAACGATAGTCAAAGAGGACAAAAGAAGAGAGGAGATCTGCTGTTTCATGGGCCGCGTGTGGCTCAGGTACACGGGCAGCAAGTGACTGTCGGGCAGAGGAGGCTGCGAAGTCGGGCTGGCCCAATCCGGGTACATGGACCAGAAGCAGTAGAAGACCCACTGGGCTGTTGACCAGGACTGACTCAGGTACACGGGCGGTGAGCGATTGCCGGGCTGAGAGAGCTGCGGAGTCGGGCCGGCCCAATCCGGGTACCTGGTGCAAAGTCGGTGGAGGCTTTGTCAGTTTCGGCGCAAAACTGACGACCGTCGATCTTGTATCCGACTGTCCAGAAGAGAAGCCGTAGTCTCTACGAAAGCTGAGCTTCCGGATAAGTCATCTGTAACTCTAGGCCCACAGTCAGTCAGTCGTGTCTGTAAAAATACCTAAGGGCAGTAGAGTCTTTTCCTTTATTCTTGCGTCTGTAAAAACCCTATGGGGCAGGTGGAATGTTCCTAGTGTTGGGTGCCTATAAATAGGACCCCAATCCCTAGGGTTTGGACTACCCTTTTGGCTGAATTCAATACTACTCCTTTGGGTCACTTTTTGTCTCTTGCATTCTCCCTTCTCTCTCTTGTTGTGCGCAGCCAGGCTGCATGTTCATGAGATTTTTGCCTTGCATTTATTTCTCTCCTACAGTGCTTTGAAGCCTCGATTCTACATCTGTGCACAGCATCATTTTGTTGTTTCGATTCATGTGCACAAGCAATTTCTGATGAGTTTTTGGGCTTCGGCAGGCGTGGGGAAACTTCTGTTCTTCACGAGCAGAGTACTAGTTCTTGCTGTTTGCAAGTAGTACTCCACTGTAGCTACAGTACTCCTATGCCAGCTTTTTGCTTTTACTGCTCAACTTTTTGATCGGGTTGACAGGACTGAAATCACTTTCCTGGCTGCTTTCAGGTGAAGCCATCCTCTCTGTTCGAAGCCCCTCAGCTCCGTGAGGCAGGCTTCGATCCGACCATACTCGAAGGCTTCGTTTCAATCTTCGAACTTTGTTTTGTGTTCTGTGTTACTAGCTTCGAAGTACTTTTTGAACGGACTGCATTGCATACTTCGAACGACAGTGCGAAGGTACTTCGGCTCTAGCTGTTCGAAGTCCACACTTCGATAGGTTTCGAAGTTGGCTTCGAAGCTTGTCGTTCTGCTAGGCTTCGCTTTGGGTTCTTTGTGGCGTGTCAACCTTCGCTTCTCTTTTCGAAGCTTTCTCTTTTCGAAGGTAGAGTATAGGCTTCGAATTTGGTGCCTCTGTCGTGTGACAGGCTTCGCTTCTTTGTTCGAAGGTAGTCCGTCTGTGTGTTGCTTTCGAAGTTTTTTGTTCGAAGGTTTAGGTTCGAAGCACTCGGTTCGGAGCTGTGTCCGAAGCCTTGCCTTCGAAGTACATACTTCGAAGCAGGTTCCGGCTTTGTCATACTTCGTCATCTACCACTTCGAACTAGGCTAGATCAAAACACCTTCGGCATTCACAACACCCTTCGGCAGGCTTCGCAACTGACCTCCGAAGCAGGCTTCGTCATCATCCTTCGAAGCAGGCTTCGTCACCATCCTCCGAAGCAGGCTTCGACAGGCGAAGCAGGCTTCGCCAAGTTCTGAACAGGAGACAAACCTGAACAGTAACTCCTCATTTCACTTTACATATACTTAGATCATTTCATTGGGAAGTTTAGGCCCGACATACTCTGTTTATCTACCTAGTTGCACTTCTTTGATAGTTCTCTGTTTGACATCAGTTGCTTCTAGGTTAGATACCTTTAGACTTAGGCTTTCTGTTTATTTTCTGTTGCTTAGTCTTTTGAGGTGCGTTGGGTATTGGGAACAGGCCATTTGATTCGAAAGAATTTTTAAGACGCCCATTCACCCCCCCTCTGGTCGCTACTTTCGGTCCTACAGTAGTGGGATCATCCACTAGTGCACCCTTGGTACCATAAATCTTAGCCTGAGCATCGACTGGAGTGGAACAGGGCTTGCAGTCAGTCATCCGTGCGCGGTGAAGGGCATCCAAGGCGTACTGGCGCTGGTGAAGGAAGAGGCCATCAGGGCCGTGTTCCACTGTCACTCCCAAGAAGTGATGGCGCACACCAAGGTCCTTCATGGCAAACTCCCGCTGCAACGAGGAGACAATCCGATGAAGTAGAGACTGGCTGGATGCAGTGAGAACAATGTCATCCACATAAAGCAGCAAGTAGGCTGAGTCAGCACCGTGGTGGAGGACAAATAGAGAAGTGTCACTCTTGGCTTCGCTGAACCCCAAAGACACCAAGAAGGAGGCAAACCGACTGTACCAAGCCCGAGGAGCCTGCTTCAAACCATACAGAGACTTGTTGAGCCGACAAACATGCTTAGGGTAAGCGGGATCGACAAAGCCCGTAGGCTGGCTGCAGTACACAGTCTCCGTTAGGGTGCCATGGAGGAAGGCATTCTTCACATCGAGCTGGTGAACTGGCTAGGACCTCAAGAGCGCCAGGGAGAGAACGGTCCGGACAGTAGCAGGCTTCACCACTGGGCTGAAGGTCTCATCATAGTCAACTCCAGGGCGCTGGGGGAAACCCCTAAGGACCCAGCGAGCCTTGTAGCGATCGAACGAACCATCTGCCTTGTGTTTATGTGTCCAGATCCACTTGCTGATGACCACATTGCAGCTTGAGGGACGAGGCACCAGGTCCCAGGTCTAATTGGCCAGAAGGGCCGCATATTCTTCCTCCATCGCGTGGCGCCAGTGTGGATCCGCCAAGGCGCCACGGACGGTGAAGGGTATGGGAGAGACCGGCGGCTCCATAGCGGAGGAGAGGACCAGGCGGTCAACCAGACGAAGGACCCTCGCAGCCCGCTGAGTCACCATCGGGTGAGTGTGGCGGGGATCGTGGTGAAGGATGGGCGGGTGGTACACCGACGGCTCGGCGCGAGAGCGGGCCGGTGCAACACTCGTCGGGCGGCGCTGGTAGACCCAAACAGGGTCGGCGTAGCAGGAAGAAGATGTTGGGGCCGCGCGTGGCGAGGCAGGTGTCGCCGGGACACGGGGCACGACTGGGGCTGTGTCAGGGGCGGCAGGCGAGGTCGGGGCCATGCACGGCGCCGAAGGCAGCACCGGGCCAACCTCGGGCGCAGGAGGCGACAGGGAAGGGGTCGCGTGCTGCACAGACGAGGACTCTGGGGCCGCGCATGGCATGGAGGGCAACGCCGGCTGGTGGGGAGTGGCCGCACGTGGCACAACCGGGGGCACCGGGGCCACGGGCGGCACGGCGGGCAGCTCCGCTGCCACACACGGCTCGCCAGATGGCGGGAGAGCCACCGGAACAGCCGATGTTGTACCTGCATAAGACAACGGTGGCTGAACCACCGGGTCAGTAGAAAACAGGGAGTCCAACTCAAGGCTGGTTATGGGGGTGGAGTCAACAGAGAAAGGAAAGACGGACTCGGCGAAGATGACATGTCATGAGATAAGAACACGACGAGAGGAGAGGTCAAAACAACGGTACCCCTTATGATCGGGGGAGTAGCCGAGAAACACACACAGGGTCGAGCGGGGTGCAAGCTTATGAGGAGCAGTGGCAAAAGTGTTGGGATAGCAAGCACACACGAAAACACGAAGGTGAGTGTAGGAAGGAGGGGTACCAAACAAGGCATGGTGAGGGGTTGGAGCGCACGTGGCCTTAGAGGGCAGGCGGTTGAGCAGATAGGTGGCAGTAAGGAGGCTCTCAGCCCAGAAGCGAGCGGGAGCCGAAGCCTGAAAGAGCATGGAGCACATAACATTGTTAGTGGTACGAATCATGCGATCAGCCTTGCCATTCTGAGGGGAGGTATAGGGGCATGACATGCGCAATTGGACTCCCTTCGAGAGGAAGAAAGCCCGGGAAGCAGAGTTGTCAAACTCACGACCATTATCACACTGGACTGCCTTGATAGTAACCCCAAACTGAGTAGAAACCCAAGCAAAGAAGTGAGTGAGCGTGGGAAAGGCATCCGACTTGGACCGCAAAGGAAACGTCCATGAGTAGTGAGAAAAATCATCGAGAACAACCAGATAATATTTATAACCAGAAATACTCATGATCAGAGAGGTCCACAAGTCACAGTGAATAAGGTCAAATGCATGAACAACATGCGAGGAAGAAATAGGAAAAGGTAGGCGAACATGATGACCTAATTGACACGCATGACAAATGTGATCACTAGTAGCCCTAGTCCAAGGAACAGAGGAGCTACGACAAAGCTGAGCCAAAATGTCGACACCGGGGTGACCAAGCCGGCGGTCCCAGAGTGTGGAGGACGCTGTGGCGGCAAGGGCGGATGAGGGTTGAGCAGCGGAAGGTGGAAGATGAAGCGTGTATAGGGGTCCGATGCTGTCACAACGGAGAAGAGGACGCCGGGTGACCATATCCTTCACAGTCAAACCAAAAGAGTCAAATTCAATAGAACATGAATTGTTAGTGGTGAATTGACGAATGGAAAGAAGATTGTGAACAATGTCAGGAGCAACAAGAATATTTTGCAGGCGAAAAGACCCACAAGGATCTGCATCACCCACGGAGGTGACCGGAAGACATGAGCCATTACCAACCATGATGGAAGAAGGGTGAGATGGGTGGGGTGGCCTGTGAGAGGAGAGAATACCATCATGAGGAGTGGTGTGGAAGGATGCACCCAAGTCGGCCACCCAATCCGTGGTAGCCGGCAGAGTCAATGCCATGGTGTTAAATGACTGCGCGAGGGCCCTCTAGTCCCACCCACCGGACCACGGGCCCCACGTCGAAGGAGCATGCTGTACCGGCTACCCGGTGAGCATGGCCGCAGGTGGGGTAGGAGGCCGAGGAGTAGCTGGGAACTGTCCCGGCCACATGGAAATGTGTCCCATCCATGGGTTGGAGAAGGATGGCCAGGGCGCACTCTCGACAGTTCCGGCGGCAGGGGCTGGTGTGGCGGAGGTAGGAGCCAGAGCGCGGTCGGTACCACCATGGTGCCCCCTCCCTAGCGACGATGATCGCCACCATGACCCCCCTACAGTGGTGGAACCAGCGGGAGGAGCACCGAGAAGGGAGGGAGCCGGCGACGACGGTGGGTGGGTGGTCGTCCTGCTGGAGCCGGAGGTGACAAGAGCAGTCATGGTAGTAGATGTGGGAGCGAGCCCCGGGTCAGCTCCTCGAGGATAAGGTCATCACGGACCTTGTGGAAGGAGAGGAACGGCACAGTCATGGTAATCCACGTCCGGAGATGGGCGTAGTTGTCGCCGAGACCGCGGAGGATGTTGAGGACTAGAGTGCGCTCCACAACAGGCTCTCCAAGGTCACGAAGGGAATCCGCCATCCCCTTCATGTGACGGCAGTACTCCGAGATGGAGAGATCTCCCTGGACGAAGGTGCGGAAGGCAGTGTCCAACTGGAGAGCACGAGCCTCACGGTTGCTAAGGAACTACCCCTCGATCACAACCCAGGCCTGCCGAGCGGTGCCACCAAGCTCCCGCACGATGTCCTGGAGCTCGATAGTGATGGACCCAAGGATCCATGACAGCACCACGTTGTCCATGCGCTGCCATACCGACCCCTGGGCAACCACTAGAGTGTCGACGAGGACATGGTCATCCAGAGCATAGCGCTGGAGGGTGAGGAGCACCAGATCACGCTAGCGCGCGTAGGAGGATGATGAGGGATCAAGGGTGACTGGCACGAGCGCCCGGATGTTCTGGACACCGGCCGCCTGGGCGTGGAGTTGTGCGGCACCCGGATTTGCGGCGACAGCTGGAGTCGCGGTGGCAGTGGGGTTAGAAACCCCGAGGTGACGCTCGGCCTCAGCAACATGCCGGGCTAGTGCATCAGCGGTCTGGCATGCATTCTCCCAAGCAAGAGAGGCTGCCCGCTCACGCTCCCGAGAAGCGGCGACAGCGGTCTTGGCAAGTGGCGAGGGCGGCAGCAAGGGCAGCGTCGGTAGCCACCACATCGGTGGGGGCCGGCCAACACGCAGGGCCCACATGGGAGCTAAAACTAGCCCTAGTATGGGATGCCACCGGCGGTAGCACGGCAGGGAGCAAGGTGCCGGCAGTAGCAGCACCGAGCAAGGGCGAGAGACTAGGCTGCGCATCCAGGGCCGGCCAGCCCGAGGCCACGGCGGGGGGAGGAAGGGCGGCAGCCCACCCATGGTCGGCCAGGCCATGGCCGTGGCGGGGGGGAAGGGGCGGCAACGCCCCAAAGGCTAGAGGGAGGCCGGCGGCAGCAAGAGGGGGGGCCCCCATGGTCGGCCAGGCCATGGCCATTGCGGGGGAAAGGGGCGGTGGTGCCCCAGAGGCCAGAGGGAGGCCGGCAGCAGCGAGAGGGAGACCGGCGGCACCAGATCCGGCCGCCCCAGCTTCGGGTCCGGGTGAGGCGGGAGCGTTGGCGGCGGATCCGACCACGCCGGTGGCAAAGCACGGTGGAGGGAGGCCGGCGATGGTGGATCCGGCCACGCCGGCGTCGAAGAAGGGCGGAGGGAGGTAGGGGCAGCGGCGCCCCAGAGGCTGGAGGGAGGCCGGCGGCAGCGAGAGGGAGGCCGGCGGCACCAGATCTGGCCACCCCGGCGTCAGATCCGGGCGGGGAGGTGGCGGATCTGGCCATGGCAGAGGGCGGCCAGCCACCCGTGGTGACGGTACCCAGCCCACACGGTGGCGGCGCAACGGGAAAAGGGGAGAAGGAGGCCGCCAGTGACGAGAAGGAGAAGACGGGGCTTGTCGGAGGAGGCTCGCCGGCCATGGAGGCAGCGGCGGTGGCGCCGGCAGCAGGAGAGATGAGGGGGAAGGAGGGGAGCCTAGTGCTCTGATACCATGTTAGGCTCACCCCACCTAGCCAACCCAACCATAAAACCTAGGCGTTATAGTGGGAGGGGTGGGGGCTTTTATCCATAGTCCAACACTCTCTAACCTCCAATTGATAAGCAACATCACCAGGTGTCTGTAGACGTTCCCGCGGATTTAATTTATACACTACCCTCCAAGAACTTAGATTTTCACATGGGTACAACATATAATACACCTGCTCGACTTGGTGAGTAAGGACAAAATTATCACAACCATGTAGTCATTCCGCGTGTTTGACTTCAACCATCAAAAATTGGTTTTCCCAAGTACCATATTTGGGGTCAAACCAATCACAATCGAAGAATACTACTTTAAGCTTCTTATTCCCGACAAAGTTGTACTTGATTATTGTTGACGCAAAAATGTGCCCCCGCACTTGGGCCGGTTCGACGTCCAAAAGTATCGCAACAATACCGACGCCGCGTTCCGACTACCCTTGATTGTGACAAGCGATTTGGAGTCGCCAGGCAATCAGATAAATAATTAATATTTTAATCCAATTGGCCGAAAGTATCAGTAATAATATAAACAGGAACAAAATGACCAAAATACCTGGAATCGGCCAATTCGAAGGCCGATTCGGAGTTACAGAAGAAATTGGTCCGAAGGATCCCTAGGGCATCTTCGGCCTCAGGCCCGGTCAGATTGGAGGTACAACCCCAGTCGGACCGAGGGGCCGCGAAGGGGCTTCGGGCGATTTCCCGAAGGCTGATGCGAAGTGTGGCTCCGGCGTGATGCGGAGGGTTCTGGTCAGACCGGTGAAGTATCATCGGTCGTACCGGCCGTATAACTCCAGTCGCACCACGCGGAGGGGTTCGTCGGGTGGACTTTGGTGCATAGTGCTTCGGCGCGCGCAGACTCCGGTGCAGGACCTCGGTGCACGGGCTTCGGCAGATGGCTTCGGCGCGGTGCGGAGGGTTCCGGTTAGACGAACAAATCCCTCCCGGTCGGATCGGCGAGGCAGGCTTCAAAGTGTGCGGGCTCCGACACGTAGGACTCTGGCGAAAGGGCTCCGGGTTCAGCGCGCGCGGTACAGAAGGCCCTGGTCGGACCGGCAGAGTGCCGTCGGTCTAACCGGCTGTTGCCGACAACGGCGTGACGAGGTCCGGTCAGACCGGGGTCTCAACGTCGGTCGGACCGAAGTAGCAGATCGGATCTGCTAACCCTCGGCAACCCTAGCAGACAAAATCCAATCAACTTCACGCTTCACAGGGGAGTTTGTGAAGACAATTACTCTGCAAAACAACAAGAAAACAACAGTAATTCGGTCTCGGGACCGAATCACCGGTAAAAGCTGATAAAAATGATAAAAACCCGTACGGGGGTGAACCGGAAGGTTTTCGGATCAAACCTACAAAGATCTCGCGGTGACGTGGCGAAGCACGGTCAATTTACTGATCAAATTGACGAAGCCCTACTGCTAGGGTAAAAGTAATACGATTCAAAAGTAAGGCATTATGATGATCTGTGTGTAGATGCCATGAATTGGCCTTGCCCCTTGGTATATATAGGGGGTGGACTGGTTTATCTAGCGCCCAAGATGAGTAATTCTCGGCCAAAAATCGTTAGGATATGATTAGGAGATCAAAACAACCTAAAACTGCTATTTTATCCCTAATCCTGGACGATGGCCGGTCTGACCAGACCCATTGGGCCGGTCTGACCGGGCCTACTTGGCCGGTTGGACCGGCCTACTATGGCCGGTCAGACCGACATTTGCCAGATCTGTCGCATTTTCGGTCAAATGCACCGTCTTATGGTATTTTGCACATTTTGACCATTAGTGACATTTTTGGGTGTAAACAATTATATTTTTGATGATTCCATAATACTTAGTTTCATGTCCTTGGGCATCAACGACCCTTGTAACAAATCCAGTATTATTTGTTTCCACTAGAGGTCGAGAGGCTTCAAAATTGGTTGAATGGAAGCAGAAATTGTTACATCATATCGACCATAACTTTTGGCAGTAATACTTCCATAAGAAAGTTGCCACAAGTATATGTACATTGCCGGCGAGCATGCACTGTAATTGATACGGGCTTATAAGATAATTAACCTAATAGAGAAAAATAATACATGTCACAAAGGTAAGGATTTACATGTTCTCTGAACCAAGTGAGGAAACTATGCCCTCTATTTATTCTTTCCCGACACAACTTATCTAAATTCTTCTCTATTGGTTGATGACGAGGCGACAAGCAAACATAGTATCATTATAAACGAATAGGTAAACAAACAAGCTATGAACCATCGTCAGTAAAATTGAAAACTAAAAACAATCACTTACGCGAAATATTGTTCCATCTCTTCCATATTTGAGTACATGTAGAGCAAGACATTGTCCGTTCTTCCTGAGTTACATAATATGTCGTGGAGACACCAATAGTTATGCCCTTGCACTGAAAAATTTGAAGGTCACTACAAGGATTGTCTTCATCCACATGGTACCGCATAGTAGGTGTGTTGACATTGTGATGCTCAGTGAAGTATACACTAGTGAAGTATGTTATCTCTTTTAATTTAAATTCTTCCGCGATGCAACCTTCAACTCTGGGCTTATTGCCAACCATCGCTCTAAGCTTCTTTAGGGACCTTTCAATGTGATACATCCACCTATATTGCACAGGGCCACCTATCTTAGCTTCATATGGAAAATGAACCAGTAAATGTTACATTGGATTGAAGAATCCTAGAGGGAATATTTTTTCCAATTTACATAAAAGCATTGGTGTCTCTTTCACCAACTTCTCCATCATCTTTTTTTTAATTTCTTTAGCACAAAATTGTCTATAACAATGCCTCAGCTCAGCTAACGTCTTCCACACATCATCATTCAAGTACATGTGAAATATTATAGGAAGAAGTCTTTCCATTATTATGTGGTAATCGTGACTTTTAAATCCATTTAACTTCCCCGTCTTCAAATCCACAGCTCTTCTAAATCCTACGGTGTAACTATCCAGGAATTTCAATTTTTTCAACCACCTTATTACTTGTTTCTTTTCTTTAGGTTTTAAATAAAATGGGGCACGTGGCTTGCCACCACTATTTGTCAACTCAAGGGTTGGTCGATTACAAATCTCAGCTAAATCTCTTCTCGCCTTTAGATTATCTTTTGTCTTGTCCGCAAAATCTATGCATGTGCTTATAATGCTTTTACCAATATTATGTTCCTAATGCATGACGTCAATGTTGTGCATCAGAATCAACGATTTGACATATGGCAGTTCTCATAAGCCACATATGTGGGTCTAGTTATGTTCGGTTCTGAATCCTACAAATCCATCCTCATTTTTATTAAGGACCAACTCATTCAGCATATCAGTGATCTCTGAACTACTTAAAAACCTCTGCGGTCCTTTTACAACAACATTATCCTTCTTAAAAGGGTTCCTCTGCAACCTAAATGGGTGATTTATGGGCAAAAAGCATCTATGACAATCAAAATAACAAATCTTACCCCGAAGTTAAGACATAAATAATTTGTGTCCTTACCACATATCGGACATGTCATCCTTCCATGACAACAACAAGAAAAAATATCGTATGTCATAAAATTGTGGACCGACCACAAATACACAACTCGAAGATTGAATTTTTGCTTCTAGTCATAGTCATATGCTTCAACTCCTTTCCACAATTGTTTCAACTCATCAATTAAGGGCTTCAGCATCACGTTGAGGCATGTTCCAGGATGCTCTGGACCATGTATAATGAGACATAGGAACATAAATTCATATTTCATACAAAGTGAAGGTGGAAGGTTGTATGGAATAGAAAAGATAGGCCAACAAGAGTACGACGATGCGACTACGTTGAAAGGCGTGAATCCATCTATTGCTAACCCGATGCGAACATTCCTTGCATCCCTAGCGAAGTCTGCATCAAAATCATCTAGAGCCTTCCATGCCTCACCATTAAGACGGGTACAACATTACTTGGTCGTTCTCACATACACCTTCCTTATGCCATCTCATATGTCTAGCGGTTTTCTTTGAGAGAAACAATCATTTCACTTGAGGTGTAAGAGACATGTAACGAAGTTGATTATGAGCAACCTTTGTCATCAGCTTTTTACCGTCTTCATTTACGACCTCTATGAATCACGGTTTACCACATTTTAAGCACTACATCTCATTCTAATGTTCTTTCCAGAAAAGTATGCAGTTACCTTGGCACACATCAATCTTCTCATACTCCATACCGAGAGCAGAAAGCATTTTTTACTGGTACATGTCTTTCGGTATCTTATGGTTCATAGGAAGGGCATCGCTGATCAGGTTCACGAGCTCCTTGTAACAATTGTTGGAGAATGCAAACTTCAACTTAATGGCCATAAGACAGGTCACAAAAGCGAGGACGCTTACTGTGGTGTGCTCATGCAATGGCTCTTCAGAAGCTCTAAGGATATCGAAAAACTTTTGAACCTCTGATGTAAGAGGATCCTCAGGGTTTGTTTCAAACTCTGGTCGTATAGCATCAAGCATCTCATCCATCCTATCATCAGTCGTGCTAACATATTCTTCCACTACTAATACTGTTTTTTTCACGAATTGTCTTGCCATGGTGCACCCATACTTCATAACCTAGCAAGAGACCATACTTGCAAATGTGCAATGACAACGTTCCCTTGTCTTGCCAAAGAGAATTTCTGCACTTCATGCCTGGGCACATCGCGCCACTTTCCTTTGTCAAAGAGAATGTATGATCAATAAATTTCTCAGTGTTGATCATCCACTCCTTCGAGTGAGCTCCACTTTTATTATAACATCTATACATCCACCATCGGTCCTTAGCCATTCTAGAGGCATAACATTCATTCAATCGAGAATGTATCATAAGTACTAAACATTTCTATATACCACAACCTTATGTCTATAGAAAAAGATATGTCCTAAACCCACCAAAGAGTGACTGACAGAGCATAGTATTTATGATGAGCCATGACCCCGGACAAAATTTCAGCAGCATAACCCTGCTATTCTTCAATTGCACGCCTGATAAGGGTGCAATGGAGAACAACAAGGTTATGACACTTAAATCTCATTTGGATTCATGGCTCATCATAAATACCATACTATGTCGCCCACTCCAAGACTGTCCAAAAAGGGACAATTCCGTACCTATATATCTCACACACATGACACGTGTGAGAAATGTTGGTCTGAAATGGGTGACGCATAGGTTTTGTTACACTACTTACATTTTTCTCACATACAAAAGTACATATGAAAAGAATAACACATATATTGCATACCTAAAGAAATCATCAATAAACTACAAATTAATACAAGAATAAAATTAATAGCATATATAATAGCATAACATATATTGCATATGAAAAAAAGAAACATCGCACACATGTAAAAGCACAACATTAATCAATACATAAACAAATGTAATAACATAATAGTCACCCTAACGAAATCATCGCATAATAACACATTAATTATCAAGTCTTTATATTGCTAATAACCGCGAAATTACATTAATAAATTAAAAATATTTTGAAAATAGTGAATACCTCAGAGGTGGCGACGGGCAAGCGAGGACACTACAGGCGGGCGGAGATGAGACGGAATGGCGACGCTGATGGCTTCGGTGTGGTGGTGGTGTGGGAAGAGGAGACAGTCGAGCAACGATGGCCAGCGGGACCGGACGGCGGGCGATGGCGGGAGGCGGGTGGGGCGGGCAGTGCGGCGTCATGGGCAGCGGCGGGCGTGCGCGTGGGTGGCAGCGGCTTGGGTGGGCGTGTGAGGTAAACATAGAAACTAGTTTTCCCTGTACGCGCACGGGGGAAGATCCCTCTGTAACTTCCATCGGCCCCCTAACTTCTGTTGGCCATAGTATAAGCCGATAGCAGTTAAGTTAACTTCCGTCGGCCTCCAGTAGCCGATAGAAATTAAAAAACATAGCGGCGAAACTAATCTCATACTGTGACAACAGGTGCTACATTACAAAAAACTAATCTCACATGGGGAAAAATACTTCGACTAATTCACACTCTAGCTCTAGCCTGTTTGCAGTTAACCATTCCAACTCTTAAAAAAGCCTTTCGTGAACAGATAATCTTGCTTTTATGCATTGAAATACCAGAAATAAAAAACCAGCACAAGTGTTGACAAAAGACATGGGAAAAACTACCTGAAATTTGTGCACAACGTCGGGGTTCCTAGGATTCTAGTTTGGATGCACAGGAGGCGCGGAGGACGCAGAGGAGATGTATAGGCACAGGGATATGCGAAGGCGGCGACTAGGAGGTGCAGAGGCGCAGAGGTGGGTGGCGGGCGAGGTGCGGAGGTGAGCTGGAGGCGGGCGGCGAGCAGAGGGCGAGGTGGGGAGTAGTGGAGGCGGGCTGGAGGTGGTGGCCGAGAGGCGGGGAGGTGAGGAGGCGCGCGGCGGTGAGGCACGGAGTGAGGCTGGGAAAACCTAGACGCGCTAGGGAAAAATAGGGCGCTACTGATTTTGGGGGAAAGTATCTTCCGTCGGTTGAGAGCTAAAACTTTCGTCGACCATAGTTAAAGCCGACAAAAGATAAGTTAACTTCCGTCGGCTCGTGTAGGCTGAAGATCTAGGCCCTATGTGAGTTTTGGTAATTAATGATAAACATGCGTTTTGTGGACTAATATTTTATTAAGTGTGAAGGAAATGAGTAGGTCCCGCGCAAATGGAGCACAAGATGGAAACCCGAAGATCTGGACGTTTAAAGGCTACGGCAAAAGGTTTGAAGGAATCTAGAAATTGATCGAGGTGTTTTGGAGCGATCAATTAGGCTAGGTTTAAATTTTGTTTTTGCCGTACTATAAAGAGGGGTTGCATCTTGGTTATGAGTTGATTTTCAAGTGCCAATTTGCATTGCATATAGTATCTTTTGATCATGTGTGATTGTTGCAAAAGTTGCTATTTTGGCAAATTCCTTGAAAAAACATATTGCAGCATTTTGTTGGAGTTGTCTGACCCTGGCGGTCTGACCGACCATGTGGGTCCGGTCAGACCGGCTGGAGTTGGGCGGTCCGACCGGCCAGGGGGCCGGTCCGACCGGGTTGCGCAGGGCAGAAAACTGCTGATTTACAGAGCCGACGGGAGCACTATCGGTCCGACCGAGCCGATGGCCGGTCAGACCGGGTAGGGCCGGTCCGACCGGGCCAGCATGGCCGGTCAGACCGAGGCGTCCTATCACATCAGTAAACGGCTAGTTTTCTAGCCGTTGCAGTTGAGGACGGTCAGACCGGCCCAAGATGGGCGGTCAGACCGACATTGCGCAGAGAGCCACCTAACTTGTGTAACGGCTAGTTTTTGGGTGTGTGGCTATATAAACCCTTGCTACAGCTCCTTTGCTAGACTTTTGGCATTCATTTGAGCATACTTGAGCACAAGAGAGTCTCTCCCACCATTGAGCACTAATTTGAGCACTAGTGAGGTTGGGAAGAAAAAGGGGTGATCAAGTGATTGAGTGAATTGCATTGCATTGGCATTTTGGCACTTGATCCTCTTCTCCTAGCTTTGATTGCAGCTTGTTACTCTTGGAGATTGCCATCTCCTAGACGGCTTGGAGAAGAAACCGGTGATCTCTCCTAGAAGGTTGTGGAGGAGACCCGGGAGGTTGTGAAGGTTGGAGCTCGCCTATCCGAAGTGGAGAAGAGCTACCACTAGTGATCGAGGCCCGAGAGTTGCACTTCCGGTGCCGGCTCATCTTCAAGCTAATTTCTCCTTGAGAAATCCGAGGCTTGGTGAAGAGAGCGGTCAAGTGAAACTCGCCTCAACGAGGACGTAGGAAATTGGCAAATTTCTGAACCTCGGGATAAAATTCGGTTGTCTCTTGTCCCTTTTTATCTTCGAGCAAGTTTATTTATGCAAGCTTATTTTTCTAGAGTAATATACTTGTTCTAGCGGTTTGCTACCATTATCTTAGGACATTGATCATTGTTTAACTGAAATCGAATTAGTTTTAAAAACCGCCTATTCACCCCCCCTCTAGTCGGTACATCGATCCTACAAGTGGTATCAGAGCTTGGTCTCTCAAATTAGGCTTTACCGCCTAGAGAGAAGATGTCCGACGAGGTGGTTCACAACGTAGGCAAAGGTCCTTACTTTGATGGCACTAACTATTCTATTTGGAAAGTTCGTATGGCTGCTCACCTCAAAGCCATGAGCTTTGAAATTTGGCGTATTGTTGAGTTAGGTTTTGAAGTTGAAGACAAGATGAATCTAACCTATCAAAACAAAAAGGATATGCAACTTGATGCTCAAGCTACAAATGCTTTGTTCAATTGTTTGTGTGCCGAAGAGTTCAATAGGATAAGCAATATTTCAACGGCACACGACATTTGGACCACTCTTCAAGATATACATGATGGAACAACAAGTGTGAAGAATGCCAAGTCGCACTACCTAAAGATCAACTATGAAACATTCACCATGTTGCCAAATGAAAGTGTCAATGAGATGTATGCAAGACTTAATGTGATTGTCAATGATCTCAAGGGTGTTGGAGTGAAGTACACGGAGTTGGAAGTTGCTCAAAAGATGTTGAGAGCTTTGCCCGAGAAATATGACACGTTGGTGACTTTCCTCATCAACTCGGATATGTCTAGTTTGACACCCACAACACTTTTGGGGACTATCAACACAAATGAGATTTACAAGAACAAGAGAGTTGAAGGAAGCACCGAAGATCACTCCTCATCCAAGAAGAAGAATATTGCCTTGAAGGCCAAGGTTGAAAAGAAATGTGAAGAAGAAGAAGACACCTCTTGTGATGGCGATACCGAAGATGAAGAAATGGCTCTCTTTGTGAGAAAGTTCAACCGGTTTATGAAAAAGAGAGGAAGTTCTTCAAGCTCATTCAAGAACAATGGTGACAAGAAGTCAACCAAAAGAAACCTCAAGAATGTAAGATGCTTCGAGTGTAATGAGAAGGGTCATTTTGCCTCAAGATGCCCGAACAAACAAGAAAGCGAAGATGATAAATCTCAAAAGAAGAACAAAGAGAAGAATGGAAAGAAAAAGCTCTTCAAGAAGTTGAACAAGAAAAAGGGTAAAAATGAAGCATTTGTGGGAGAATGGGATTCGAATGAAGATAGCTCCGATTCTTCTTCAAGCTCCGACTCCGGTGGTGAGTCAAACTCAAGAAAGAAGAACATGGCGGGAATCGCAATCACGGAAGCTTCATCACTATACTCTCCTTTTTGTCTCATGGCAAAAGGAAGTACTAAGGTAACATCTACTTGTGCTAGTGAACAAAATGATAGTGATGATGAATTATCTTATGATGATCTTGCACAAATGCTTGAGGAGCTAAATGAGTTAAGTGGCAAAGAGAGAGTCAAATTTAAGGCTCTCAAGAAAGATCATGAGTCCTTAACGGCTAAATATGAGGAGTTGAAAACTTCTCATATGATGCTTTTGGTCTCTCATGAGAAGCTTGAGGAAGCTCACGAAGCACTCATTGCCTCTACACTCATTAGGCCAAAAGTAGATGTAGGGGTCACATGTGATATTTTTGATGATGCTTGTCTAAATGTTGAAAATTGCATTCCTACAAAGACTAGCATATCAACCTCATGTGATGACTTACTTGCTATGCCATGCCCATCCACTCTTGATATTGCTTCATGTTCAACAAATAAATCATCTTCATCAAATTCATTGTTGATTGTTGAAAATCATGAGCTCAAGGAGCAAGTTGCCAAACTAAGTAAGAGTTTGGAAAGATGCTTCAAAGGTAAAAATACTCTTGATGATATTTTAAGCCAACAAAGATGTTCTTTCAACAAGGAGGGACTTGGTTTTGTTCCCAAGAAGGGCAAAAAGCCTTCCTACCAAGCCCCAAGGTTTGTTAAAAGTAATGGAAAATTTTGCAATAAATGTCGAAAAGTTGGTCACATAATTGGTGAATGCCACATAAATAATGTTCCTAGAAATGATGTATTTGATTCTCATTACATGCTTAAGAGAGCTAATAATGGCTCTATTTATGCTAAGTTTTTGGGCACTCCTATTTTAGGAGAAAAGAAGAAATCTATTTGGGTGCCAAAGGCCTTGATAACTAACCTACAAGGACCCAAAAAGATTTGGGTACCTAAAAGGGCTTGATCTCTTTTGTAGGTAAACTACCACACCGGAGGATCACATTGGGTGCTTGATAGTGGGTGCACTCAACATATGACCGGTGATAGGAAAATGTTCACATCGTTTGAAGTTGGTGCTAAAGATCAAGAAAGAGTGACCTTCGGTGATAATAGTAAAGGAAAGGTAATGGGTCTAGGTAAAATTGCTATCTCGAATGATTTCTCCATTTCAAATGTTTCACTAGTTGAGTCATTGAATTTCAACTTATTGTCCATTGCTCAACTATGTGATTTAGGCCTTTCATGCACATTTAATCCTCAAGAAGTATTTGTAACAAGTATCCATGATAACTCTTTAGTTTTCAAAGGTTTTCGTTTTGGAAATCTCTATTTGGTGGATCTTTCTTCAAATGAAGCTAATTTGAAAACTTGTTTGGTTGCAAAAACTTCATTGGGTTGGATTTGGCATAGAAGGCTTGCTCATGTGGGAATGAATCAACTAAACAAACTTGCAAAAAGAGATTTGGTTGTTGGTTTGAAAGATATAAAATTTGAAAAAGATAAACTTTGTAGTGCTTGTCAAGCAGGGAGGCAAGTTGCTTGCTCTCATCCTAGCAAAAGCATCATGTCCACTTCTAGACCTTTGGAGCTTTTGCATATTGATTTATTTGGTCCAACAACTTACAAAAGCATCGGTGGAAATAGTTTTTGTCTTGTTATTGTGGATGATTTCTCAAGATTTACTTGGGTATTCTTTGTACATGACAAAGCTAAGACCTCCGAGATTTTCAAAAAGTTTGCAAAACGAGCTCAAAATGAATTCAATTTTTCTATTGTAAAAGTAAGGAGTGACAATGGATCCGAGTTTAAAAATACAAATATTGAGGATTATTGTGATGATCTCGGCATTAAACATGAGCTTTCCGCCACCTATTCACCACAACAAAATGGTGTTGTGGAAAGAAAGAATAGGACCCTTATTGAGATGGCTAGAACTATGCTTGATGAATATAGTGTCTCCGACTCTTTTTGGGCGGAAGCTATAAACACTTCTTGCCATGCTTCAAATCGTCTTTATTTGCATCGTCTTTTGAAAAAGACTCCATATGAACTCTTAATTGGACGAAAACCCAACATTGCTTACTTTCGTGTTTTTGGTTGCAAATGCTATATTTATAGAAAAGGTGTTAGACTAACCAAATTTGAAAGTCGTTGTGATGAAGGATTTCTACTTGGATATGCATCAAATAGCAAGGCATACCGAGTGTATAACAAGAACAAAGGTATTGTTGAAGAAACCTCGGATGTTCAATTTGATGAAACTAATGGGTCCCAAGAGGGACACGAGAATTTGGATGATGTAGGTGATGAAGGCTTGATAAGGGCAATGAAGAAAATGTCAATTGATGACATCAAGCCTAAAGAAGATGATGAACCTCCATCCTCCACTCAAGTTGAAGCTTCTACTTCCGCTACGCAAAATTTGACTCAACTTGATGAAGATGAAGCCAAAGATCAATCCTCTACTATTCCATCCAAAGTTCACAATGCCACCGCAAAAGATCACCCAATTGATCAAGTCTTGGGTGACATTAGTAAGGGTGTTCAAACTAGATCTCGTGTTGCTTCTATTTGTGAACATTACTCGTTTGTTTCTTCTATTGAGCCTAAACATGTAGATGAAGCTCTAAATGACCCTGATTGGGTAAATGCTATGCATGAAGAGCTCAACAACTTTGAAAGAAACAAAGTTTGGACATTGGTGGAGAGACCCAAGGAGCACAACGTAATTGGAACAAAGTGGGTTTTTAGGAACAAGCAAGATGAAAACGGGTTGGTCGTGAGAAACAAGGCAAGATTGGTAGCACAAGGATTCACTCAAGTCGAAGGTTTGGATTTTGGTGAAACCTTTGCTCCCGTTGCTAGACTAGAAGCTATTCGCATCTTACTTGCTTTTGCTTCATGTTTTGATATTAAGTTATATCAAATGGATGTGAAAAATGCTTTCTTGAATGGCGAAATAGCCGAACTAGTTTTTGTTGAACAACCACCCGGCTTTGAGAATCCTAAAAATCCTAATCATGTTTATAAACTCTCAAAAGATCTCTATGGTCTAAAACAAGCTCCTAGAGCTTGGTATGAAAGATTGAGAGATTTTCTTCTCTCAAAGGGTTTTAAAATTGGTAAAGTCGACACTACCTTGTTTACAAAAATAATTAATGATGATTTCTTTGTCTGTCAAATTTATGTCGATGATATTATATTCGGTTCTACTAATGAAGAATTGTGCAAAGTTTTTGGTGATATGATGTCTAGGGAATTTGAGATGTCCATGATAGGAGAATTGAGTTTCTTCCTTGGACTTCAAGTCAAGCAACTCAAGAATGGAACCTTTGTGAGCCAAACGAAGTATATTCATGATCTTCTCAAAAGGTTCGGATTGATGGAAGCAAAGCCTATCAAGACCCCTATGGCGACCAACGGACATCTCGACCTAAATGAGGGAGGTAAACTGGTAGATCAAAAATTATATAGATCCATGATTGGTAGTTTGCTCTATCTTACCGCATCTAGGCCCGATATCATGTTTAGTGTTTGCATGTGTGCTAGATTTCAAGCCACACCAAAAGATTGTCATTTGATGGCGGTCAAGAGAATTCTAAGATATTTAAAACATTCCATCCATATAGGCTTGTGGTACCCCAAAGGTGCTAAATTTGAGCTAATTGGCTATTCCGATTCGGATTATGCCGGTTGCAAAGTTGATCGTAAAAGCACTTCTGAAGGGTGTCAATTCCTTGGGAGGTCTCTTGTTTCTTGGGCCTCTAAGAAACAAAATTCCGTTGCCCTTTCCACCGCTGAGGCAGAATATGTATCCGCGGGTAGTTGCTGTGCGCAATTACTTTGGATGAGGCAAACCTTGCTTGATTATGGTATAGAATTCTCAAATGTCCCTCTTCTTTGTGACAATGATAGCGCCGTCAAAATTGCCAACAATCCAGTCCAACACTCTAGAACCAAACATATTGATATTCGCCACCACTTTCTAAGAGATCATGTTGGCAAAGGTGACATTGTCATTAGCCACATAAGAACCGAAGATCAATTAGCAGATATCTTTACCAAACCACTAGATGAATCCCGTTTTTGTAAGCTTAGGAATGAATTGAATATAATAGACTTCTCAAATGTGGCTTGAAATCATGCATATGTGTGAGTTGTAGAATTTTCTATCCTTGTGACATATATGAATGCTTTTATGCTTGCAATGCCATATTTGAAGTTCATGTACTTTTATATGTGTTTCTAAGGCTACATTAAGGGGGAGTATAAGGTTACTCTTATATGTTGAAAATTGCTCAGGTTGTTGAAAAACAAAACTTGAAAGTTTTGGTATCCTCAAAATCCTATCTTTGAGTTAAAAACAAATTTCTCCCATGATCTTATTTCAAGACATATTTTGAACTTTTATCCAAAACAAAACTTATAGATATGGATCATATGATCATTTTTCGTATTCAAATGTTTTAACTTTATCCACCCTATCAAAAGATATTCAAAGAATTAAAGTTCAGACAAGTGTTCGGACAAGAGTTCGGACGTGTTGAAAACTTTGGCTGCAAACGGTTTCTTTTTGAACTTAAAAATTTGAAAACTTGATGTTTTATAAACCTTGGGAGTTATTCTAAGTTTCTGCAAAGTTTGAAATTTTTCAAAATTATTTTGCTATATTTCTCACTTAAGCTCCTCTTTGTGCCTTGTTTTTAGTTGCTGAGCTATAGTGGTGTCGGTCTGACCGGGCCTACATGGCCGGTCCGACCGCCCTTGCTGCGTCGGTCCAACCGGGCCTACATGGCCGGTCAGACCGGGGCTCGGGCAGGGTTATAACTCCCCTCTCTATTCAGTTTTCTCTCCCCTCTATTATTTCCTCTCATCTCAAACCGAGTTCCTCTCCTCCACTCTTGCCCCCAACCCTAGAAATTTCGTTTCATCGATCTTCTTGCCGGTCCAACCGGTGGATCCTCTCCAGTCCGACCTCGAGTTCATTTTCCCTTGCCGGTAAGAACTTCCTCCGATCAAATCCATTGTTTTTATCCTTTTGGAGGCTAGGGTTAGGGTTCTTGTTCATGGGCTTGCATGTCAACTTGCCAAGGCTAAATCCTCTTTAAACTCAATTGTTAGCCTTGTGATACTATTTCCCATGCCTCTATGCAATTTGATATGGCAAATTTTGATTATAGAGAAATCTTGTGCAAAAGGGGATTTGTGCCCGGGTTGCTAGGCCGGTCAGACCGGTGGGCAATGGGCGGTCCGACCGACCATGTACTGGCGGTCAGACCGACCCTATTACCTCGGTCAGACCGACCTCCCAATGCCTGCCCCTCTTTTGCACATCATTGCTCATTGATGCTTTTGCCCTCTAACAAATTCATAGATTGTCTCAAATCATATCTTTTATCTCATCTGGGTTAAATCTTTGATTCAGTCATGCCTCGCGCCGGCCGTTCTCAAGGAAATGAGCGTCACTCAAAGTTTGTCGAGGACCGTGGCCAATCTTCCCGGCACTTTCAAGATGACAGTGACGAGGACTTTGCCTATGAGGATGACAGCTCTGAGAATGAAGAAGAATTGGCGCCTCAGCCTCCAGCAGCTAGTGAAGATCCTTTTGCATCCTTGGAATTCAAGGTAGATGTCCGGAATCAAGAGAACTTTGCTCGTCTGCGCCACCACAATCAATTTCTCAGACCAAGAGATACATCAGATCAGCGGTTTCATACAAAATTTCAGAAAGAGGTATTCAACATTGCATATGAGAACCGTTCTTTGGCTCCGCATAAGTGGATTTCTTGGAGGGATCTAAGTGGAGAGGTTGCAGCTCTCAGAAACATATTTGGAACTGTTGGTATAAACAAAATAGTGAGTCTGAAGCAAGATTTCAATTGGAATGTTATCCGTCAGTTTTATGCCACAGTTTTCATACCTGCCACTTGTGATTCTCTTACATGGATGACTGGAGATATCTTTTGCATTGCTACAAAGCAAGAAATTCAGAGTGCTTGGGACATAAGGTTCTCTTCTGGCCTCAGACTGCATGATGAGTTCACTCACAATCCTTTGTCAGAAGAAGAGATGGCTCAATTCTACATCCCATCTGCTGCTCACAAGATTGGAGGGGTTACTAGAATGAAGACTCTTCATAGTGTGGCACATCGCATTCTGCGGCACTCCATTTTACCGCGTCTAGGCAACAATGATGCTATTCGAGGTGTTGCTTGGACTCTTCTAGATGCAGTGATGACTGGAAAGAGGTTTGATGTCATCCATTTGATGCTATATGAGATGGCACTCTCAAAAGGAAGCCTCACTCTTGGAGTCTACTATGCTCCGTTTATCATGAGATTAATTTTGAGCAAAGTAGGAAATGTGAATGAGCGCCTTGATATCACCCACTCTCAGTACAGGCCTCGCTTCTCGGCCACTCCTTTGGCTCCAGCCATCGATCCAGCTGATATGGGAGCAGGACAGGTTCATCCTCAGGACATTCCTAGCAGCTCTTTTGCTCCTCCTCAGAGCTCTGGATCTGGTGCTTATTTTGGTATGGATGCCACCCAGTTCTTTGATCCAGTTCTTCAACAAGTAACAGCTGGCTTTCTTCAGTTAAATTCAAGAATGGATCAAATGGCTCTAGGACAAGAAGCTATCACCTCCCATCTGCAGAACCTTCAAGGTGGTCAAGAGCGTATCAACTCCAGGATTGACACTCTTTCTTCTCGAGTTGATCGGCTAGATTCATCTTCCTCAGCAGGATACCCCTTTCAGTACCAGCGCCGTCGTCGTCGCCTTGATGATTCTCAGCCTCCTTCCCAGATTTAGTCTCTCTTTTTGGTTCTTGATGCCAAAAGGGGGAGAAGCAGTTAGCAGTAGGGGAGAAGGCAGCAGAGGATTAGGGGAGAATGAAGCAGTAGTAAGAAGGAAAGATTAGGAAGGATCAATCTTTTTATATCGCTATCTATCTATGGTTGTTTGTATAATGAACACTATTTGCTTTCCATATCGTACTGAACTTAATTTGAACTATTTGCCTTTATTATGAGAAACTCTCTTTGCTTCATTGAATGTGTGAATTGTGTTTGGAATTATATCTCATATCTTGCTCCATATACTTGTACCCCATCATTTCTTCAGGGGGAGCTTTGCGCTTAATTGTGGATACTTCTACTTTAACATATTTCTTTATCTCTGAAGTGTTTGTCATCAATTACCAAAAAGGGGGAGATTGAAGATCTAGGCCCTATGTGAGTTTTGGTAATTAATGATAAACATGCGTTTTGTGGACTAATATTTTCTTAAGTGTGAAGGAAATGAGTAGGTCCCGCGCAAATGGAGCACAAGATGGAAACCCGAAGATCTGGACGTTTAAAGGCTACGGCAAAAGGTTTGAAGGAATCTAGAAATTGATCGAGGTGTTTTGGAGCGATCAATTAGGCTAGGTTTAAATTTTGTTTTTGCCGTACTATAAAGAGGGGTTGCATCTTGGTTATGAGTTGATTTTCAAGTGCCAATTTGCATTGCATATAGTATCTTTTGATCATGTGTGATTGTTGCAAAGTTGCTATTTTGGCAAATTCCTTGAAAAAACATATTGCAGCATTTTGTTGGAGTTGTCTGACCCTGGCGGTCTGACCGACCATGTGGGTCCGGTCAGACCGGCTGGAGTTGGGTGGTCCGACCGGCCAGGGGGCCGGTCCGATCGGGTTGCGCAGGGCAGAAAACTGCTGGTTTACAGAGCCGACGGGAGCACTATCGGTCCGACCGAGCCGATGGCCGGTCAGACCGAGGCGTCCTGTCACATCAATAAACGGCTAGTTTTCTAGCCGTTGCAGTTGAGGACGATCAGACCGGCCCAAGATGGGCGGTCAGACCGACATTGCGCAGAGAGCCACCTAACTTGTGTAACGGCTAGTTTTTGGGTGTGTGGCTATATAAACCCTTGCTACAGCTCCTTTGCTAGACTTTTGGCATTCATTTGAGCATACTTGAGCACAAGAGAGTCTCTCCCACCATTGAGCACTAATTTGAGCACTAGTGAGGTTGGGAAGAAAAAGGGGTGATCAAGTGATTGAGTGAATTGCATTGCATTGGCATTTTGGCACTTGATCCTCTTCTCCTAGCTTTGATTGCAGCTTGTTACTCTTGGAGATTGCCATCTCCTAGACGGCTTGGAGAAGAAACCGGTGATCTCTCCTAGAAGGTTGTGGAGGAGACCCGGGAGGTTGTGAAGGTTGGAGCTCGCCTATCCGGAGTGGAGAAGAGCTACCACTAGTGATCGAGGCCCGAGAGTTGCACTTCCGGTGCCGGCTCATCTTCAAGCTAATTTCTCCTTGAGAAATCCGAGGCTTGGTGAAGAGAGCGGTCAAGTGAAACTCGCCTCAACGAGGACGTAGGAAATTGGCAAATTTCTGAACCTCGGGATAAAATTCGGTTGTCTCTTGTCCCTTTTTATCTTCGAGCAAGTTTATTTATGCAAGCTTATTTTTCTAGAGTAATATACTTGTTCTAGCGGTTTGCTACCATTATCTTAGGACTTTGATCATTGTTTAACTGAAATCGAATTAGTTTTAAAAACCGCCTATTCACCCCCCCCTCTAGTCGGTACATCGATCCTACATAGGCCGATGAAAATTAATTAACTTCTGTCGACTTTCGAAAATACCGATGAAAATTTATTATTTTTCTTTTTAATTTGTTCTCCCCTGTTTCCATCGACGACGACTCAGAGACAGCTGACACCTTCTCAACATTTATGTGCTTGTCTGATGGCAGGCTTGGCCTCCATGGATGCGGACTTCATTGTGTTCTGCCTTTTCGATTCCCCTGCAAATTAAATGTCACGAGCAATTACACTAATTTTTCTAGCGGCAGGGTGGGGATCAGCGCACGAGCTAGCGGAGAGGCGCTTGCCCATGTGGCGCATATGACGGCCAGGATAGGTGTTCTTGGAGATGAGGTTCTGATGGCCTCTTTTGAGCACTCTTAAAAACGAGTTTGAGAGCTTGAGTAGTAAGTCCTACTAGAGTTGCTCTAATGAGAGTTATCAGACTAAAAGTGACCCTAGCAAGCTTTAGAATCTGGTATAACCCATAAACATGAGTTTATACCCAATAAGAAAGTTTAGCGCCATACGAAAAACCAAACAACGAGATTTAGTATAGGATATAAATATGTACATATATTCTTATAAATAGAAAATAAACCTAAGTACGATACACAATCCCCGATATTTAGGGAACTGACTCGTGACTCAGATTAGAGTCCTAGTTTTACGACTCGCCCTTAGCTATATAAAGAACTCCCCAAGAAGCATGATTTTATATACTCTTGCCATCGATGTCATGTGCGACTGGGTCATAATCGGCGCCATGCATTTCCCTTGCCATCTCTGAATAGTCCTAGAGGCGTTGATATGCGTTACGATTAGTGTATGACTCAGCAGGGTCATTTGGATTGTAAGTATTGCCTTCAACCGCCCTCCCTTTGTGAGCCAGAGCATATGCCATGACTTGGGAGCATTCCTGACCCGCATTGGTCGTTGACTGAAACAAGAAGATAGTTAGAGTTATATTGTGCAATTAAGCGAAAAAAAGAAAATGTAACTACATACCCATCTCGCCCTGAACTGGTCGAGGTTCAGCGAGCCTTGATGGTGTGCTGCCCTCGGCATGAGTAGGCGTCTCTAGCGGCATGCATCGTGACTGCTCTGCCACTCGGCAGAACACCACCTATCAACAATTTGGCCCCAACACTCAAGATGAGCGGCACACCACTGTGGAGGGACCTATTTGATGCAAGTGAAGTTGTTAATGACATAATATTAAGTATTAGAAGATACACGAGAATACACTTACCATCATGTATTCCTCTCGTGTCAGAAAGGTGGTCCGGGCATCCTTTTTATTCTTCCTCTCTCGGTGGTGCTGAGCGTAGAAGTCAATAAAAGCTTGAATGCGCCTCATAATGCATGTCGGTGACAAGCTTCTTGGCGGCTCTATTAATAACAGCGGCAGCCTGATCCGCATACCCCTCATCACATCTATAAAAATCCTGCATATAGATGTAAAGAGAATGTTATGTAATCCACATGTCAATAGTATTGACACATATATTAAGAAAATAAACTTACCCAGAGCTCAGCCTTGACTCGATCGGCTAGGTGGGCAAATTGTCTCCCTTCTCGGTCAAGGGCGTCCGGCGCACTTTCATAGTGCCTCCATGAGTACGCCGGCTCCATCCTCCCATCAAAAGATACCAAACCAGGGAACTTTTCCTTGATAAGAAGCCCGAGGATGCCGTTTACGTGGCGTGAGCACTCACGACCTGCTCGTTCAACCATAATCCAGTTCCTACCCCGATATCATTAAAAAGTATTAGTATATATTAAAAATTAAACTAACGAAAGGAATACATTATAGACTTTCTACAGCAACTTACCTATTTCCATCGGGTCAAATGAGCGCACGATCAGCTACTGCCACTAGTCGCCTCGGGAGTGACGAAGGACCACGCAACCACACTGCAGCCGCTTCTGTAGCCTGCTCCTCTCCCTCTGCCCCAACCTCCTCCCCACCCTCTGCCCCCACCTCCTCCTCCTCCTCCTCCTCCTCCACCCTAGCCTGCTCCTCCTCCTCCTCATCCGGCACATAATCATCGTCGTGACGGGATGCTGGTATATGGCTGGTAGTTTCACTCGAGGGCGCGGGTGCCTTTCCTCTCACTGTTGACTTCTTCGTTCTCCTACCTCGAGGTCTAGATGAGGACCCGACCTCATATTGAGAGGGAGTGGATTTACCGCCTTTTCCTATTACTGCACTTATTAATTTCTTTAAACCCCCCACCATATTTCAATCACCTGCTACGAAAAAGAGTAAATCACTTTAGATAAACCGTGAAATGTGTTATAAACGCATTTATTCTAAAATTAAACATAATTCTCATACAGCTACTAGAAATAGTCATCGTCGTCCGGATTTGCTAGATCATATGTATCGTCATCACTATCACGTGATATGATGTAATCGTCCAGCTGTTCAGGAGGTGGAATGTTGTCATCACTTTGAGTGCTTTAGTGCAATCTCTCTAGCAGTTCTAAGTCTCTTCCATTATGAATCTCATCTCCTTCATCGGCATCGGCACCACTTTCGTTATCTACTTCCATCGTCTCCGTCAAGTCAATAACAAACATGCCTGGTAGCCCATCTTCTTGAAAGAACTCTCCGTCGTATGTGTTAGGGTCTATGTTATAGTCTTCGTTGTTGGGAACAGGCAATTTACCGTGTGGCGACACCTTATACACAACATCCCAACCTTTAAGACGTGCGACGATTTTGCACGGGTAAGAGAGATAGTAAACTTGTGTTGCCTGTTGAGCCACAATATAAACATCTTCACTCGGCAAGGTGGTATCTTGACGAATTTCTATTAAGCCAAGTTCGGGAGTCTGTCTCACTACTTTGGGATTGAACAAATGGCATTTAAATATAACGGGATTAAGAGGTTTGCTCCCATCGAAACTCAATTCGTATATTTCTTCGAGTCGTCCATAGTAGTCAACCCCGTCTGTGCCCGGAGTAAAAACTCCGGAATTTGTGGTTCTTCGGTTAGGTCGGCTCTGTTCATGGCTTGTTGTGTGGAAACGATAGTCGTTTACGTCGTAAGCTTTGAATGTCTTGACCTTGTAGGCACAACCATTCGCAACTTGCCTCAACTCGGAACTCATTGTCGTGTCGGTTCTTCCCTATAGGTTTAAACGCGATGAACATGTATATTAGTCGCATATAAGATATAATTGAAAGGTAGAACTAACTAAAAGTTAATTTGAGAAATACCTTAGTTTTGAACCAAGAAATGAAATCGGGATTGCCATTTCCCACACCATACTTAAGAAGGACAGTGGATTCCTCAATGTTAGCCTCCCTCGAACCACGCCAAAATCATCGATGAAATTCCTCAATGTACGGTTCCATTTCAAAAAGGTTTGTCAGGACATACAACATAATCAAACGCCACTCTTCATGCTGCAAGGTCTTGTTAGCAGCACCACTTGCACTTCCTAGTTGGCCCTGAAGATGCTGAGATTTGATTCTTCTTTTGGAAGATTGTAACGGGAAGGTGGATTATGCACGCTAGGAAGATTGTCCGCATAATATCTAGTTGTGAAGTTTACACCTCCTCCAAAACATATGCCTCAGCTATGGATGCTTCAATTTTGCATTTGTTCTTACATTTATTCCGAAGAATCTTTTGGAATCTCTCAATTGAATAGCACCAACGGCTCTGGACCGGACCTCCCATCCGGGCCTCATACGGAAGGTGCAAGATCATATGTTGCATCGGATTGAAAAAACCGAGCGGAAAGATCTTTTCTAGCTTGCATAATAACACGGGCGCTAGTGTCTCCATGTCTGCTACCACGGTGTGAGACAACTGTTTAGCACAAAGTTGCCGGAAAAAATTGCTCAATTCAGCTAGAACTCGCCAGACATCCTCGGGGACATAGCCACGAATCATGACCGGGAGCAGCCGCTCAATCCATATGTGATAGTCATGACTTTTGAGTCCGTTTATTCACAAAGTATCTAGATTAACTCTCCTCTTCAGATTAGCTGCATAGCCATCAGGAAACATCAATGTTTGAAACCATTCAAGTACTTCCCTCCTTTGTCCCCTTGTTAGACAAAATCAGACTTTGGCTTCGTCCAGGATTTCCCGCTTCTAGGAGGTATCATGTCGAGCTTAGGTCTGTTGCATATAGCTGCTTGATCCACTCGGGCCTTGACGTTGTCTTTTGTCTTCTCAGGAATATCCATGATTGTGCCGAAAATGGCATCGGCAACATTTTTCTCAGTGTGCATCACATCAATGTTGTGCGGAAGGAGAAGATCATCAAAATAAGGAAGATTCCATAAACATGGCTTGTGAGTCCATGCATGATGCTCACCATATCCGATAAAACCAGCTCCTTGTGTATTAATTTGCAAAGACTCTAATTGAGCACGGACATCGGCTCCGGTCATTTTAATTGGTGCTGAGCCTTTAACAGACACATCTTTGGTAAAATTCTTCTTATCCTTCCTGAATGAATGGTTTCGAGGAAGAAATTGTCGGTGCTTGTCAAACGAGGAATATTTTCCACCCTTAGCTAGCCAAATGAACTTCAGAGTCGACCGACAAATCGGGCATGCGAACTTCCCATGCACGCACCAACCGCAAAATATCGAATATGCTGGTAGGTCATGTAGAGAGTACATATACCAGACATGCATTCTGAAGTTTGTCTTTGTACATCGGTCATATGTCAACACACAGTCTTCCCATGCATGGACAAAATCATCCATCAAAGGCTCCATATACACATTCATATTTTTCCCCGGGTATTCAGGCCCTGGAATTATCAAGGACAAGAAAATATTCTGTCATTGAAAGATGACGCCGGGAGGAAGGTTGAGGGGAATAACAAACATTGGCCAACAACTGTATGCGGCAGCCGTCATACCATATGGATTGAAACCATCTGTTGCTATAGCAATTCATACATTACGTGGCTCTAAAGCTTTCTCGGGATGGAGCTGATCAAATTTTTTCCACGCTTCTCCATCTGATGGATGACCTAGCTTGTTTGGGTTGTAACGAATCCCATTTTTATGCCATGTCATCTGTTTAGCAGATTCCTTGGTCATGTACAACTGTTGGATCCTCGGTACAAAGGGAAGGTACCGAAGGATCTTCACGGGAATTGAGAGTTGTTTCTTCGCACCATCATCGGAGTCTACCTCAAGATACCTAGAGGATTTGCATTTCACACAGCAGGTTGCGTATGCGTATTGTTTCCTGAATAAAATGCATCCATTGGGACAAGCATGTATTTGCTCATAAGGCATAAGTGCACGTTGGACTTTCTTAGACTCGTACATGCTCTTCGGAAGATTGTGACCTTCTGGAAGAAGGCTACCAACAACCGTCAGCATAACATCGAAGCATTCTCGACTCAAGATAAACTACGACTTGATGGCCATTAGTCGTGCGATGGCATCCAGTTGAGAAACCTTAGTGTGACCGTGAAGAGGTTGCTTTGACGCGGACAACATGTCATAAAACGCTTTTGCCGTTGGCTCCGGCACTTCCTCTTCACGTGCTTCGTCAAAATGCGCATCTTCAAAGTCATCTAGCATAAATCCAACCCCTCCCTCATCATCGTCCATGCGATGTCGCAACACCTCGTCTCTAGGACGTTGGGACTCACCATGATACGTCCAACGGGTGTAATTTGACATGAACCCATATTTGCATAGGTGTTTACCCATGGCATCCTTTGTTTGTCGACGCTTATTCTCGCACCGACTACATGGACACCAGGTCTTGTCATGTACATTCCGTCTACCAAACACCGTCTCTAAGAATACTTCAGTGTTCTTGATCCAATCCATGGTCACCTCGGCCTGACTAGGGCGACCCGTGTACATCCACTCACGATGATCCATCTTGAACTAAACTAGGAAAGAACACCCGTGTTTAGGGGTTAGATAGGTAAGATAGGTCCTAATCCCACCAGAGAATGCGTAGATTGAGCTCGTTTTCACACTCCGTTCTGATCCAACTCAAAATTTCGGCAGCACCTCCCCGCTGCTCTCCAAACGCACGTCTGGGCAACATGCCAAGACGATGTGCGTTCGGAGAACAACGGGGAGGTGCTGCCGAAACCATGAGTCGAATCGGAACGGGGCATGAAAACGAGCTCAATCTACGCATCTTACGGCTGTCCAAACGTGAACAATTCAAAACAAAAAATTAAAATAGGATGACACAATGGCCGTCACCCACATACACATATCACGACGCGATGGCCGACATCCACATACACATATATATATCACGGCACGATGGCCGGCATCCACATACAAAAGATATTAATCAACATAATCATTAAAACATAAAAAGTATTACAACGATTATATTAAAATTTCTAAAACATGTATATTAGAACAACATGGTATTAACATGGCATTTCACATGACATTCGTAATAATTAAACATGTGATTACATATGTGATTAAACATTACATTAAATATGTCATTAATTTCAACTAACATGTATAAACTAACATGTATATATATAGACACACACATATATATATATGAAATTTAAACAAATGAATGAACATTTGATTAAATATAGCATCACCACAAAATTTAAACTAATTTCAAACAAAAATTTAAAAACCTAAATTTTACATGTCAAAAATTCCGGAGGAGCTAGGGGTCGGGGGCGGCGGAGATGGTGGCCGGAGCGAGGGGGCCGGCGGCCGGAGGAGGAGAGGCCAGGGGCGCCGGGGGCGCTGGGGGGGAGGAGGAGGCCGGGGGGAGGAGGTGGCGCAGGCCGGCGGGGGCGTCGGTGGCCCGGCGGCGGGGTGCGAGGGAGGCCGGCAACGGGGGCTGAGGGGGGGCGGCCGGCGGCGGGGTCGCCGGCGTGGCCGGTGGCGGGGCGCGGGGGGAGGGCGGCGACGAGGGCGCAGAAGTGGGCGGCTGGCGGTGGGGGCGCAGGGGGGCTGCCGGCGGCGGGGGAGCATGGGTGCAGGAGGAGCAGGTGGCGGGGGAGCAAGCGGCGGCGGGGGAGCAGGCGGTGGCGGGGGAGCTACGAGGGAGTGGGGCGCAGATCTAGGTGTTATTGCGCCCAGATCTGCAGGCCTTTTTTTAGCCGGATTCAAGGTTTGCCGAGTGCCAAATTGGGAGGCACTCGGCAAACGATATATTTTTTAAAAAAAACTTTGCCGAGTGCCATTAGTGAGGCACTCGGCAAATATTATTTTTTAAAAAAAAACATTCTTTGCCGAGTGCCAGGCTCGGCAAAGATTTTTTTATTTTTTTAAAAAAAACTAAAATAGAAAAAGATAGTAAAAAATCCCATAATTTGGCATTATATAATATACAGTTATTTTTACTCCTACAAATTTTCTTAGTTCAAATAAACAAATTTAATGCACTTGTAGTTCAAATTTGTGATCTTTTAATTAAATTCTATAAAGAAGTTCAATTAACTAAAAATAGCAAGCTAGTACTAAAAAATCCCAAATTTGGACATGGTATAAGATACATTGGGTTTTATTAGTACAAAACGTTTTAAGTTCAAACAAAGATTTGAATATCGAATTGCTTTTAAACCTAGCTCATTCCATCCATAAACGCATTTACCTTCTCGTGGATTCTTCAGTTTCCAAACGTCGTACATGAAAACTTTGTCGAAACATTATGAAATTTTTATCACAGTATATATGTATGATATAATGACACCATGTCAAGTATCATATTTTTTTAGGCATCAATTTAATTTTATAGAATTAAAAAACCATTAAGCTCCATGTTGCCGCCCGAGCGTCGTAAATTAGATTTTAAATATTTAGATATATTTAGTTGTAAAAGATTAAAAATAGAATCATGAACATAAATATGATTTTTCTACAATTTTTGAGTCATTATTTCATGTACATGCAGTTGTAATTTGACCCACTTCGAAGTAAATCCTAGAAATAGGATTAATTTAGTAAAAATAGCAAGCCCACTCATAAAAGTATGAAAATTTTCCATGGATTAACAGATGTTGAATTATGACTGTAAAAAATTCAAGTTCAAAACATGTTTTAAATGTGATATAGAGTCAAAATATGTTTTCACATGAAATAATGGGATCATCATACTTTGCCGAGTGCATTTAGATATGGCACTCGGAAAAAGTGATTTTTTTGGTCTTTGCCGAGTGCCATTTCTATTTGCACTCGGCAAAGATTTTTTATACTATTTTTAAAAAAAACTAAAATAGAATAAAGACAGTAAAAAATCTCATAATTTGGCATTATATAATATACACTAATATTTCATCCTAGAAAATTTCTAAGTTCAAATAAACAAATATAAGGCACTTGTAGTTTAAATTTGGGATCTTTACTTAAAATCCTATAAACAACTTTTTTTAACCAAAAATAGCAAATTAACTCTAAAAAATGCCAATTTTTGACATGGTATAAGATAAATTGAGTTTTAGTAGTACAAAAAATTTTAAGTTCAAACAAATATATGAATATCAATTTGCTTCTAAACCTAACTCATTTCATCCCTAAACTCCTAAATCTTCTCGAAGATTGTCCAATTTCTAAAGGTCATACTTGAAAACTTTGTCGAAACATTATGAATTTTTACCATATTATATATGTATGATATAATGACACCATGTCAAGTGTCATATTTTTTAGGCATCAATTACATTTTCTATAATTAAAAAACCATTAACCTGCATATTGCCGGTCGAGTGTCGTAAATTAGATTTTAAAAATTTAGTTATATTTAGTTGTAAAAGATTACAAATGTAATCATGAAAACAAATATGATTTTTTTCATAATTTTTGAGTCATTATTTCATGTACATTTAGTTAAAATTTGACCCACTTGGAAGTAAATCCTAGAAACATGATTAATTTATTAAAAATAGCAAACCCACTAAAAAAATATGAAACTTTTCCATGGCTTAACATAGGTTGCATTATGAGTGTAAAAATAATTCAAGTTCAAAACATCTTTAAAATGTGATATGTGCTTACATTATGATTTCACATAAAATAATGAGCATTTTAATTTTGCCGAGTGTTTTAACATATGGCACTTGGCAAATATAAGGGTTTGCCGAGTGTCCGTTAGTGGCACTCGGCAAACCCTAATCTCTCCCTCTACCGTTACAACGGCGTCAGGAAAAATGGTGCTCCAGGATTTTCCCACTTGTTTGCCGAGTGTCTCAGCCGTGACACTCGGCAAAGTCTCGTTTTTGCCGTGTGTACAAGGTTTGACGAGTGCCTGAGAGAATGCACTCGGCAAAGCCACGGGCACTTGGCAAACTCTCTATTTCCGGTAGTGAAACCGCTATGTACCAAGAACTTGAAGCAACACATCTCTCTAGTATCGATTACAACCTAAACCTAAGAGACTAACAGTAGCAATCCAAAACACATTTTATCACCAAGAACGTGATATTAAGGTTGCATTTGGTTTTGTTTCTGCTGTAAAAAAGCAGAAGTTAAACTAAACAGATTTATCAAACCTACTTTTTCCACGAAAAATAGTTTTCTTCTAATATTTCTAATATAAATTTGAAAGCAGTTTGGACTCTATTTTTTGCTTCTGTTTTTTAGTACAAATTGTATATCATGAATTCAAGGTGTCTTGATTGATCTAACATCATTACAGTTTATATTGCATTACACAATTTCATGAGATAGTTATGTGGTCGTCAATTACTTTATAAGATAAACTATGGACTTTTTTATTTTTGTCAGTTATAAAAAATAGTCAACTCACAACAGCTTTTTCATAGTAGCTTTAACCAAACGACTTTTAGTTTTTCTATAGTAGACAACTCACGACAGCTTTTTTACAGCAAAAAATCTCATACTTTTTCAAAGCCCAAACGCACCTAAACTGAATGGGCACTAGAGATGGCAACGGGTACCCGAAACCCGAGTACCCGATGGGTTTTACCCGATAAGAAGACGGGTATGGAATAATATCTTTACCCGTGGGTGCCTTATTGGGCAAAAACCTCTACCCAACGGGTAGAGCGGGTGCGGGTGCATAGTACCCGTACCCGCTTACCCGCGGGTAAAATACACCCGAAGCCCCATGTGCATTTTCCTTCAAATTCTCTCATTCGTGGCCCATATAGTAGTATCTCAAATACATATATATACTCAAATACATATATATATATATATATTAGTGTGCAAGTAATATGCTCTAATGATCTATTAGACTATATTTGTTGGTGTAAATTGTTGTTACTTGTAGATGCATATGCTATTTTTCAATGATATATTTATGATTCATGGCGGGTCTGAAATCGGGTGTGGGTTACCCGTCGGGTACAAATACCCGGACGAGTGCGGGTGTGGGTAAGTTTTTGTACCCATAAGCGGGTGCGGGTTTTGTAGCGGGTAAATTTTTATCTGGCAGGTGCGAGTATAGGCGGGTAATACCTAGCGGGTATGTACCCGTTGCCATCTCTAATGGGCACCAAGCCAAAGAACTGCAAGTCTACAACACAAAATAGTCGCTACAACTGTGGAGGATTGGTGATTCACTTGTGCATTCAGCACTTCCAGGGCTTCAACGGGGATAAACTGATGCTTGCATGAGCTCATCAAAAATATAATTGCAGCTAGCAGATTGACTGCAGAAAATGAAGATGCTTCAAAATGCAAGAAACATTGACTTGCAGAAATTGGCAGGTCAACGGAGGATTCGACGGTATCCAGATAGAGGCCGAAAAGCAGGAGATTCGAAGAAGGGAAACCGCAGCGGCAGGTCGTCTTCCATCCGCGCTCGCATTCCGTTTCTGTCCTCCTCCCCCTAATTAGCTCTGGGCCTTCCGATCCCACCACCACCTCCCCCCGCTTTCTCCGCCGCCGCCGGAGGAGGACGGCCTCCTGCGCTCTCTCGCCGCCATTGTTGATCGGTCGGCGGGGATGGACGACCTGAAGGCGGTCTTGGCGCGGCCGATCCAGTTGGCGGAGCAGGTGATCAAGTGGGCGGAGGAGGCGCAGACCTTCCGGCAGGAGTGCCTGGACCTCAAGGTCAAGGTGGAGCGCCTCGCAACCCTCCTACGGCAGGCCGCTCGCGCCGATCTCTACGAGCGACCCGCGCGCCGAATCCTGGACGACACCGGCAAGGCGCTCGACAAGGCCACCGCTCTGGTCGAACGCTGCCGCGGACATGGCCTCATCCGCCGCGTCTTCACCATCATCCCCGCCGGCTCCTTCAAGAAGACCTCCAACCAGCTAGACAACTCCCTCGGCGACCTCTCCTGGATCCTCCGCGTCTCCAACTACAACAACAACGACGACCTCGACGACCACATTGGCCTGCCACCCATCGCCCAGAACGAGCCCATCCTCTTCCTCATCTGGGAGCAGATCGCCGTCCTCTACACTGGCAACCCCGATGCCCGGTCCGACGCCGCCGCCAGCATCGTCTCCCTCGCGCGCGACAATGAGCGCTACGGCAGGCTCATCATCGAGGAGGATGGCGTGCCGCCGTTGCTGCGCCTCATCAAGGAAGGCAGCTCCGAGGGCCAGGAGACTGCCGCGCTCGCCATCGGCCTCCTCGGTCGTGACCCCGAGTGCGTCGAGCTCATGGTGCTCGCCGGCGTGTGCACTGCCTTTGCCAAGATCCTCAAGGACGCGCCCATGAAAGTGCAGGGCATGGTGGCCTGGGCCGTCTCCGAGCTGGCCACCAACCACCCCAAATGCCAGGACGCCTTCCTGCAGAGCAACGTCATCCGCCTGCTCGTGTCCCATCTCGCCTTCGAGACGGTGCAGGAGCACTCCAAGTACGCCGTCGCCTCCAAGATGTGCATACATGCCGTGCTCATGGACAAGAAGAACAACGGCAACCCAGCGTCGGCGTCGCATCACGACACGCTGGAGGCCGCGGAGCATGGAACCACCATGGCATCGAAGCCCTCCGGTGGCGCCTCCGGTGGCGCCAGTTCGAGCGGACCAGCATCTGGGGCCACGAGCAGCGGCATCGGCAGCGGCATCGGCAGCGGCAGCGGCAGCGTCGCCGGGACGAAGCAGCACAACGCGTCGCTGTCCGGGACGAGCACGAGGGCGCGGGAGTACGAGGACGCAGAGACCAAAGCGTACCTGAAAGCCAACGCCGCCAGGGCGCTCTGGCAGCTAGCCATGGGCAATGCAGCCGTCTGCAAGAACATCACAGAGTCCAGGGCGCTGCTGTGTCTCTCTATTCTCCTCGAGAAAGGCGTGGAAGACGTGCGGTACAACTCCGCAATGGCCCTCATGGAGATATGCCTGGTCGCGGAGCAGAACGCCGACCTCCGACGATCAGCTTTCAAGCCAACCTCCCCCGCCGCCCGCGCCGTCGTCGACCAGCTTCTCCGTGTCGTCCAGAAGGCCGACTACGACGAGCTCCTGATTCCCTGCATTATATCGCTTGGCTGCCTTTCCAGAACCTTCCGGGCAACCGAGACCCGGATCATCGGGCCATTGGTGCACCTTCTCGACGAGAGGGAAGCCGAGGTCAGCCGCGAGGCCGCCATCGCTCTCACCAAGTTCGCCTGCACGGAGAACTACCTCCACGTCGACCACTCCAAGGCGATCATCAACCACGGCGGCGCCAAGCACCTGGTCCAGCTCGTCTACTTCGCCGAGCAGGCCGTTCAGATCCCGGCGCTCCTCCTTGTGTGCTACATTGCGCACAACGTCCCTGACAACGACGACCTGGCTCAGGCCGAGATCCTCACCGTGCTTGACTGGGCATCCAAGCAAGCGGCCATGGTGCAGCAGGATCCATTGATCGAGAGCTTGTTACCCGAGGCCAAGATTAGGATGGAGCTCTACCAATCCAGAGGGGCAAAGGGTTACTATTGAAATTTTGGTTTCAATGCTTCTAGGATGATACCAATACCATACCAACATGGCTGGCTGGCTGGCTTCGTCTTCCTCGTTGCATCGGCTGACTACTGTATATACACTCAGGTGATTTTTGTTTACACATCTGGTGCAAACTGTTGATTTTGTGCCACTGACAGATGAAGGCAATCACAGTCACTGTGAATGGTATATAGACAATTCTTGAAAAATTATAATGGTATGCGAGTAATTTTCTTTTTTTCTTGGCATTGGTGTTTGTTGTCAACGTGTATAACCCTGAGCCCTTGGTGGTGACTGATGACTGGTAGTGGTGGTGTGGCTTCTGCTTTTGGGATCTACCATATTGTACTCTCATTTCACCCTCATGCTCCATGTATATTAAAATGTTTTAATGATTCTCTGATGTGGTTGGTACCTGCGCTTCCTTGTTTTGCTTGACAAGAACCTTGTTAGATGACATCAACCTGTCATTATCATGTTTTCACATTTATCCTTGTACACATTCTAATAAATCTAACGCTGATATTGCGATATGTTGCGATATGTAGGGTCTGTTTATTTCAGCTTCTGACGGCGCTACTTTTAGAATCTGATGCAAAAACGGATTGTGAGAATTAATAATTGCAAAATCTGAAAATAAACTAGAATCTAAAAACTAAAAAACACCAGCTGCTTAAACTAGCTAACTACTAAGAACTAAAAGCTAAAACAAATAGACCCGTATTAATAAACAAGAGATTCTGACAATGTCTCCCAACAGCAAATCAGTCCATTTGATGCCGCCTGTCTTGTATTGAAACAGCTGAATAAACATGCCAAGGAGCCATTGTCAGAAACTGATGCACTGATATGGTCTAACTATGCCAATTTGTATGTAAACCCATTGTTTGGTTCCTAATGCAATCCTATCCCTGTCTCTAGAATCCCAAGGGGATAAGTTATCAAAATCCTGCTCCTAGAATACTTTTGGCTTACTGCAATGCAAGCATAAGACTGGTCTGTAGCAAGTTGGCTAATACCAAGTACTCTATCCCATGATATTGAAACTTGGGACCGGATTTAAATTTAATATTTCATGGTATAATAAATCTGAACAATGTTACTATCCAAACAAATTCAGTCTTAGGTTGTAATATACATAGTGATACTGACACTTTTCTCATTAGAAACGAATAAATAATGCACTACTATTTTTTAGATAATTGATACTGCACTACTATACAGTAAGAAAGTTCTGTGTGCGTAAAATCATCTTTGTTTTAGCAACATCAGCACACAGCCAGGCACAGACGTTCATATATAGATATACCAGGATCATACTAAGAAATAAACGTGTTGCTAACAAACGCTAGAACTTGCATTTCACAACTAAGTGACCACAAGTTTCTTTGGCGTGTCCTGTATGGAAGGAAGTCATACAAAGTAAAAGTGTTATGTAGCTTACCAGAACAATATCAGTACAGCACCAGTCACCTTGCATAAAGAATCTTGTACAATGAATTACTTTGCTCTATCTACAGAGAACAAAGCTATGGACTAATCAGTGTTCTAAAAGGCGCTAGGCGCTAGTCGGGTGGGGACCAGGCGTCTAGCGCCTAGGGGCGCCTAGGCGGCGCCTAGAGTTGCCTCTTTTTGTTGTGTTTCAGATGCTCCCCTCCCCTCATTCCCTCATTCTCCTTGGGCTGGCTCCCCTTCCCTCTCCTCCTCCACCTCCAGACCCCTCCCCTCACCTCCTCCTCCAGCTCAGGAGCTCCTCTCCTCCTCGCCTCGTCGCCGGAAGCCGGATCTGGCAGCGCGCGCCGCTCGTCGCCGGATCTGGCCACGCGCGCGCCGCTAGTCGCCGGATCTGGCCGCTCGAGCGCCGCTCGGCGCTGGATCTGGCCGCGCGAGCGCCGCCTGTCGCCGGATCTGGCCGCGCGAGCGCCGCCGGTCGCCGGATCTGGCCGCGTGCGTGCCGCCGGTCACCGGATCTGGTCGCGCGAGCGCCGCCGGTCGCCGGATCTGGCCGCTTGCCTCCTTCCTCTCGCCGGATCTGGCTACCTGCTCCCCTTCCGCCGCCGGTTCCGGGCCGCCTAGGCGCCGCGGTCAACCGCCTAGGCCACGGTTGACCCGCCTAGGCGCCCCCACCCGCCCAGCCAGCCTCCGCGCGGCGGTGGGCTGGCGCCCAACGCCTTTTGCCGCCTAGGCGGGTGCCTAGAGCCGCGTTTTAGAACACTGGGACTAATTATTAGTTGGTCCAGCATAACCCTCACTATTCTTCTTCTGCTTGGGACACAGTCTGGTGATCATATTAAGGCAAAGAACAAAGAATGTCATATAACATTACATACTGCATAACTAGCTAGAGCTTGTGGAGCATGCAAAAAAGAGACCTTGCTGATGGTGATATGTAATAATATGTAACAACATGAGTGGTGATTGCTCACAAAACAATATAGCTGTGCCAACTCCCCAGATGACTTCACATCAACCTGTAACAAAACAGTTGATAAAGGCATTCATATTAAGGCAAAGAACAAAGAATGTCATGTAACATTACATACTGCATAACTAGCTAGAGCTTGTGGAGCATGCAAAGAAGAGACCTTACTGATGGTGATATGTAATAATATGAGTGGTGATTGCTCACAAAACAATATAGCTGTGCCAACTCCCCAGATGACTTCACATCAACCTGTAACAAAATAGTTGATAAAAGGCATTCATATTAAGGCAAAGAACAAAGAATGTCATGTAACATTACATACTGCATAACTAGCTAGAGCTTGTGGAGCATGCAAAGAAGAGACCTTACTGATGGTGATATGTAATAATATGAGTGGTGATTGCTCACAAAACAATATAGCTGTGCCAACTCCCCAGATGACTTCACATCAACCTGTAACAAAATAGCTGATAGAAGACATTCATAACCCAGTACGTAATACAATTGTGAATTTATTGATATTATAGAAGCCATTAGTTGATTATCCCCTACAGTTAGCCAGACAGTTGTTTTCCTAAAATTGTAGCAAATCAAGTATATCGCCTCGAAATAGAAACCCAATCTGCAAAAAACATGTTGAGTTAATCGACAATTAAGTTGCACAAACTGAAGCAGCCTTAGGGTTAGGAAATTTTGTAGCC
>JAAALK010000290.1:73674503-73805628 GCA_019279435.1 Zizania palustris | reverse complement strand
TTCGACTGTGAAAAAACTGATATGAGTTGTACTGAACTAAGACTTTAATACGAATCACGAGTTAGTTCCCTAAATATAAGAATATATGTACATATTTATATCCTATACTAATTCCCGTTGTTTGGTTTTCCATACGACGCTAAACTTTCTTATGGGTTATACCAGATTCTAAAGCTTGCTAGGGTCACTTTTAGTCTGATAACTCCCATTAGAGCAACTCTAGTAGGACTTACTACTCAAGCTCTCAAACTCATTTTAAGAGCTCTCAAAAGGGGCCATTAGATCCTCATCTTGGTACCTCATCTCTAAAGACACCTATCTCCGCTGTCATATGCGCCACATGGGCAAGCGCCTCTCCGCTAGCCCGTGCACCGATCCCCACCCTGCCGCTAGAAAAATTAGTGTAATTGCTTGTGACATTTAATTTGCAGGGCAATCAAAAGGGCAGAACACAATGAAGTCCGTATCCGTGGAGGCCAAGCCTGCCGTCAGACAAGCACATAAATGTTGAGAAGGTGTTAGCTGTCTCATTAAATTGTGCAATGCAATATAAATCATAATAATGTTAGATCAATCAAGACATCTTGAATTCATGATATCCAATTTGTATTAAAAACAAAAAAGCAGAAGCAAAAAAATAGGGTCTAAATTGTTTTCAATTTTATATTAGAAAAAGTTATTTTTCATGAAAAAAACAGGTTTAGTAAATCTGTTTAGTTTAACTTCTGCTTTTTCACAGCAGAAACAAATTTTAAAAGTAAACTAAACACAACCTTAATGTCACGTTCTTCGTGATAAAATGTTTTGTGGATTGCTACTGTTAGTCTCTTAGGTTTAGGTTGTAATCGATACTAGAGAGATGTGTTGCTTCAAGTTCTTGGTACTTAGCGGTTTGTTCCCGTTTGTGATTATTGCAATTCAATTTACATGTTGCAGACTGATTTATAATAATTTAGAGAAAAATAAGTTAAACTGGTTGATAGCTTGAATTATTGATAGTTACAATTATTATGTTTAGATAAGACTATAATACCTTTAAAATAAAGTGTTCGGATAGAGAGGAGACTGAGATTTAGCTATGAGATTATAGCGGATAATTTTTATTAAAGTGTAATATGTATTTTGGTTTTTTTAGGTCCTATAAACTTATTAGATTAATATAATACGGTTTGTAGATTATAATAAGTTGGTATACATTGTCTGTTTGTTTATAATTTTAATCAATAAATATTGGTATTTATCGAACGATTCACCTACGGCCTCCAAGTACTCGAGATGCTATTTAAAGTGGTATGAAATTATTGTATCCTAAGTTCTAAGGTCAACTCGAGATAATATGAGTCAAGGGTTTAGATAGGTTCAGACGTTTTAGAAGATAATATCCTTACGTCATGTGTGTTTGTGGATTGTAGATTAGATGTATGTTATACAACTCAAGAGTATATAAAATCATGCCTCTTGGGGAGTTCTTTATATAGCTAAGGGCGAGTCGTACGGAACTATGGCTCTAATCTGAGTCACGAGTCAGCTCCCTAAATATCGGGGATTGTGTACTGTACTTAGGTTTATTTTCTATTTATAAGAATATATGTACATATTTATATCCTATACTAATTCTCGTTGTTTGGTCGTATGACGCTAAACTTTCGTATTGGGTATAAACTCATGTTTATGGGTTATATCAGATTCTAAACTTTGCTAGGGTCACTTTTAGTCTGATAACTCCCATTAGAGCAACTCCAGTAGGACTTACTACTCAAGCTCTCAAACTCATTTTTAAGAGCTCTTAAAAGAGGCCATCAGAACCTCATCTTGGTACCTCATCTCCAAGGACACCTATCCCGGCTGTCATATGCGCCACATGGGCAAGCACTTCTCCGCTAGCCCATGCGCTGATCCCCACCCTGCTGCTAGAAAAATTAGTGTAATTGCTTGTGACATTTAATTTGCAGGGCAATCAAAAGGGCAGAACACAATGACGTCTGCATCCGTGGAGGCCAAGCCTGCCGTCAGACAAGCACATAATGTTGAGAAGGTGTCAGCTATCTCTGAGTCGTCGTCGATGGAAACAGGGGAGAACACACTACAAGAAAATAATAAATTTCCGTCAGCATTTCCGAAAGCTGACGGAAGTTAATTAATTTTCATCGGCCTACACGAGCCGACGGAAGTTAAGTTAACTTCCGTCGGCTTTAACTATGGCCGACGGAAGTTAATTTAACTTCCGTCGGCCCAGCTCTCAACCGACGTAAGATACTTTTCCCCCAAAATCATCAGCGCCCTATTTTTCCCCAGCGTGTCTAGGTTTTCCCATCCTCACTCCATGCCTCGCCGCCGCGCGCCTCCTCACCTCACCCTCCGCGCGCCTCCTCGCCTCCCCGCCTCTCGGCCGCCGCCTCTAGCCCGCCTCCACGCCTCCCTACCTTGCCCTCCGCCCGCCTCCATCCCGCCTCCACACCTCCTAGCCGCCCACCTCCGCACCTCCTAGCCGTCGCCTCCGCATCTCCCCGCGACTATCCATCTCCTCCACGCCTCCTGGTGCATCCATACAAAAATCCTGGGAACCGCGACGCTGTGCACAAATTTCAGGTAGTTTTTTCCCATGTCTTTTGTCGACACTTGTGCTAGTTTTTTATTTCTAGTATTTCAATGCATAAAAGCAAGATTATCTGTTCACGAAATGCTTTTTAAAGCTTTGGAATGGTTAACTGCAAACATGCTAGAGCTAGAGTGTGAATTAGCCGAAGTATTTTTTTCCCCAAGTGAGATTAGTTTTTTGTAATGCAACACCTGTTGTTACAATATGAGATTAGGTTCGCCGCTATGTTTTTTAATTTCCATCGGCTAGTGGAGGTCGACGGAAGTTAACTTAACTTCTGTTGGACCGGAAACGACGACCAGAGGGGGGGTGAATGGGAGCTTTTAAAATTTCGGGCTAAAAACTTAGCCTTCGGTTCTGTTCTGTCTTCTGCGGAACAGGCTTCGAACACAGCCTTCGAAGGTCTGGTTCGGAGGTACTTCGACACCTTCGAACACAGGCTTCGGAGAGGCAAAAGTTCGAAGTCAAGAAGACTTCGCTCCACTTACAACCCTCGAAAACCAACTCTGCTAAGTCAGTGCAGGCTCCGCACACAGGGTGCTTTGAGCAAACTTCGCACTTCACCCTTCGCAAGAGTGGACAGCCCTCTGAGGACTTCGACCAAGTACTTGGCGACAGCAACGGGTGCTGGGCTTCGTACCCGAAGGTCTACACGCACACAAGAAGCACTACGGGAAAAGAACAGGGCTTCGCTAGTAAGCAACGAGGTCTTGCCTCGTGTTACACAGAGCGACAGCACACTGTAAAGCACACTTCGCGATAAAAACACCCTTCGCCAAGACAGGCTTCGGTGAACTAAAAGCTAGCGAGGTATGCAACGCGAGCTCAAGCAAAAGCACAAAGAAGCAGGGCTTCGCTGCTTGAACAAGGAACACTGAAATAATTGAACTCAGAATGAATACAGCGAGGTCTGTCTACAGGAGCTCAACAGTAAATGCTCAAAGTGTTAAATGTTGACCTACCGAGCCCCCGTATTTATAGCCCACGGCTTCATCCTAAGGAAGTGACTACTTTACCCCTAGGGTTTACATCCTGATTTGTCTCTACAGAACTAAGGGGTACAAAAGGTAGTCCACCTTTATTTTGGAGGCTTCTCTGTCAGCTGCAGAGGGGACAGTGTCAGCCTTTTTCAGAACAGACAGTGTCAGCCTTTACAGTGTTGACTTCTGGAACCTCCCTTCGCACGCGAGGGGTGCGGAAGCTTCGGCGAGAAGCCTGCAGCCGGTTGGCCTTCGCTCCGCCTAAGAAGTCCTTCGATACAGTGACGGTTTTGAGCCGAAGCCGTCAAAGCCCTTGGGCCTTCGCACCACCACCTCCGGAGTGGATCACCACGGCTTCGCAGCTACTCCGAGCTTCGAACACCGTCCGTCCGTGTACCGAAGCCATGCATGGCCGAAGCACCACAAGTCATCCTCACTCCGAAGCCCCACCTTCGGAGTACCACCCTTCGAAGTCCCTCCTTCGTCCAAGGCCTCCGCATGAAGCATTCCATGAGCACTCCGTCGCAGTGTCCTCCTCCGAGCACACTCCTCGACGAGCCTCACCCGGACCATGCCTTCAATGCGCCTCGACTTCTGAGACCTTCGTCGGGTCACCTTCGAGTGTCTCCCTCCGGAGCACACTTCGAACTCCTTGCCTCCGCAGAGGACTGGTTCCCTCCAACTCCGAAGTCACTCCATCCGGAGTCCTTCGAAGTGCCTCACCTCCGAGGACTTTGTCTCGGAGTACCTTCAGCCGGAGCCACGCTCCGCACTCTCCGCCTTCACCTGGCACGACTCGACCCGAGGACCGACCCGGACCACCTTCGCAGCCACCGTGACGGAGCTCCCCGCTCCCCTGGCATCAAGCCTCCTGCTTGACCCAGGTTCACCCGGCTCGAACCCTGTCCGTCGCCTCCGAAGTCCCTGCGCACCACCGACAAGCAAACAGGTGTATCCAGTACTCCGGAGACCTCTCCGGGTTAGCAACCTCCGGCACACACTCCGGTGTACCGCCCAAAGTACCGAAGCCTCGGTACGACACCCAGTCATTGCGTACTGTCGGACCCCTCCGACAGGTACACTCCGCTGCACAGCTGCAGCAAGCAAACACCGAACACACTCCGGTGACACACCTCCGAACACCCTTCGGAGGTACCACCTCCGAAGCCCCTCGGAGGTACCCTTCGAACAGAGGGTAAAAGCCTGTCAATCACTCATCACAACACCGAAACCACCCTTGGTTTCTCAATCTCCCCCTTGATGAGTGCATTGACAACCAAATCCAATTTCAAGAAAATTTAAAAACTTTCAGCACACAAGTGACCATAAAAACTCAAAAAGAGCCAAAGCATGTCACTTGATAAAAGAAATTTTTCTCCCCCCCTTTCTCAAAAGAGTAAAAGCCCTTTTTGGCAAATCTCCCCTTGAATAAAAACTCCCCCTGAGTTGAGCAAATTTTTCTCCCCCTTTATGTCAAAAATCTCTCCCTCTAAAAAAATTATGCTTCTTACGGTAGAGAACATCGCAAAGCTCTCCCCCTTTGGCAATGCAAGCATCAAGGAGCATTCAAAAGATGCAAAGCTTCGAAATGAATAGAATTGCAAAGACATATAATGCAAAAATATGCCAACATGAACACTAATGATCATGTGCTCAGCTCAATTTAACAATCTGTGAAACAAGATGATGGCATGTGAGTTTGTCATTATGAAGTAAAAGCATCACCACTTAATCAAAGCAGCTAGACATGTGAAGGCAAGGACTGCGCAAAGCTAACAATTTCTACATGAGACAGGCAAGTCTTGTTCAAAAGGAGCTGAGAAAGCAACTTTGATGATCAAATAAATTTGTTGTTCTTTGTCTTAATGCCAGGGGTTATTTGTTTGTCCACCTTATACTGTCCAATCAGGCCAAGCCTAGGCAAGAAAGCCATCTGAAGCTTAAGGCGGTGATTTTGGCATACACTACACTATCCCAGTTCAGACCAAAGTGCAATGGTAAGCAGTCTAGAATAGAGTAGTGTGACAAACAAACCCTCCTGGATCTTTTCATTTAAACCAGGCAAATCATGGATTTTTGATTTTGATTTTGATGAATGTAATATTTTGATGAGTATCCATGAATAAGAAAACACATTTTTCAAGTTGCAAATTTTAGCATCCAAGGAACAGTGACTCGCTGTCAAGTAGATAAAAGATAGCTAAAAGCAGTCCAGTCTAAACAAGCTAGATACAAGATTGTGCGGTGAGCAAGTTTTGATTTTAGAAAATAAAACATCATGCACAATCAATGTTCCAGACATAGTTCATAGAGCTGAGCTGTCATGATTTCTTTGAATTAAAAGCAGGCATATAATAGCAAAAGATGTAAGTGCAATTCCACACATAATGAGCATATGCAAGACAATTAAAATCAGCTCCCCCTCACAAAATGCCGTAAGGGTGACAAATGCCAAGTTCCCCACGCAAGTAAGCAAATCGAGAAGCATCGAGGGGTTTTGTAAAAATATCGGCAAGCTGGTGTTGGGTATCAACATATTGAAGTTCAATATCACCCTTCTCATTGTGATCTCTGAGAAAATGATACCGTACATCAATGTGTTTGGTTCTGGAGTGCTGAACCGGGTTGTTTGCAATACAAATAGCACTAGTGTTATCACAGAAAAGTGGAACACTCTTATAATCTAACCCGAAATCCCGCAAAGTGGAAACCATCCACAATATCTGAGAGCAACAGCTAGCTGCAGCAACATATTCGGCCTCAGCCGTCGATTGTGCAACACTAGACTGTTTGCGGGAAGACCAGCAAACCAGAGACGTACCCAGAAAATGACAAGTACCTGAGGTACTCTTCCTATCAATTCTACACCCAGCAAAATCCGCATCTGAATAACCTCTAAGACATAAAGATGAAGACGATGAATACCATATGCCAAACTCAAGGGTGTGTTTGAGATACCTTAGGATGCGCTTTACCGCTTGGCGGTGCGAAGCTCGTGGCGAAGCCTAAAACGAGCGCACAGACACACAGCGAAGTGTATGTCCGGCCTCGTGGCAGTCAAGTAGAGGAGGGAGCCGATCATGCTCTGGAACTCCTTCTGATCTACGGCTTCTCCATCTTCGTCAGGGTCCAATGCTACAGATGTAGCCATTGGAGTGGCGAGGGGCTTCGCATCGGACATGTCGAACTTCTTGAGCAGGTCCTTGGTGTACTTTGTCTGGTGGACAAAAGTACCTTGTTTGCTTTGCTTGATTTGCAAACCAAGGAAAAAGGTGAGTTCACCCATCATCGACATTTCAAACTCCCTGCTCATGGTATCTGCAAACTCGGCAACCTAAAGCATGAGAAGAGCCACCAAAGATGATATCAGCCACATAAATCTGCACTAGGAGGAAATCTTTGCCATGCTTGAGAGTAAACAAAGTTTTATCAACAGAGCCCATCAAATACCCTCGCTCAAGCAGAAAAGACTTAAGTCTATCATACCATGCCCGAGGGGCCTGCTTGAGTCCATAAAGAGCCTTATGAAGTTTAAGGACTTTATGTGGGTACTTGGGGTTTTCAAAACCAGGGGGTTGTTTTACATAAACATCTTCACCTATGAAGCCATTAAGAAAAGCACTTTTGACATCCATTTGATAGAGTTTGAATCCCCGGGATGTCGCAAAGGCAAGCAAAATCCTAATGGCCTCAAGGCGAGCAACAGGTGCAAAAGTTTCAGTAAAATCAATCCCTTCTAGTTGAGAAAAGCCCTGAGCTACAAGTCTAGCCTTATTTCTAACAATTGTCCCATCCTCCCCTTGTTTATTTTTAAAAATCCATTTTGTTCCAATGAAATGAACATTAGGTGGAGGATCAACTAAAGTCCAGACTTGATTTCTTTCAAAATTCTCAAGCTCTTCATGCATGGCATTGATCCAACTAGAATCAGAAAGTGCATGACTAACATCTAAGGGCTCGAAAGAAGCAACAAAAGCAGCATTAGTGAAATGGGCATGAGAACGAGTTACCCTTTGATCAAGCTCACCAATGATCTGCTCGGGAGGGTGCATCCTTTGGACATGATGTGGAGCCTCGCGGCGGGATGCAGTCTCCCCCTCAACTTGTGCGTTGGAGTGGTCCAAGATGACCGATGTTGAGGTAGTCGCTTCGGGACCTCGTGCCGAAGTAGTTGAAGCGGGGTCAGCTTCGGGGGTTGATGTCGAGGGTAGTAGGGGTTCATCCTCGAATTCTCCGGGATCTTCGTCTTCGAATAAGGTCTGTTCCATGTCGTGTTCATTTGCCTGTTCAAAAGCAGAACTAACAGAGGGGGTTGATTCATCAAAAGTCACATCACATGACTCGATGACAGTGTTAGTTTCCAAGTTATAAACACGATAAGAATGACCATGAGTAGTATACCCCAAAAAGATCCCGTCAGAAGATCGCGACTCAAATTTATCCAAGTTACCACGCTTTAGGATAAAGCAGCGACAGCCAAAAACTCGAAGATGAGTAACCTTGGGCTGTCTCCCAAAATGCAGCTCATAAGATGTCAAGTTTAAAATTGAGCGCAAGAAAACTCGGTTTGAGATGTAACATGCAGTGTTTATGGCCTCAGCCCAGAATTTTCTAGGAGTCCTATGCTCATCAAGCATCGTCCTAGCCATCTCAACCAAAGTGCGGTTTTTCCTCTCAACAACACCGTTCTGTTGAGGAACCCGCGGAGCAGAGAATTGATGTTCTATGCCATGCTCCATGCAAAAGTCAACAAAGAGACTATTTTTGAACTCGGTGCCATTATCGCTTCGAATGAATTTTAATGCACCAGGGAGTTCAGTGAAAAGTCTCAAAGCCAAGCTCCGAAAGTGTGAAAACACTTCATCCTTGCTGGCAAGAAAGAAGACCCAAGAGTAGCGAGATAAATCGTCGACAATAACAAGTACATACCACTTGCCGCCTAAAGAACTAACCCGAGAAGGACCTACAGTGTCCATATGGAGAAGTTCTCCGGGCTGATCAGTCATCACTGTGGTGACTGGCGAATGCGAAGCGGCAATCATTTTTCCATGTCGACATGGAGCGCAAACTAAATTCTTCTCAAACTTGAGCTTGGGCAATCCTCGGATCAAACCTAGGGCGCTCAGACGAGCGAGCAACTCAAAGCTCATATGCCCTAGTCTCCTATGCCACTTCCAAAGCTCAGAAGTCGAATGAGCAACAAGACAATGAGAAGAACCAGACGACTCTGAAAAATCAGCTCCAAAAACTCTCCCAACCCTAAAGATCTTACACACCACAACGCCATCTGAATTGAGCACTTGCGAAGTATCGCGATGAAATCGCACTTCGAAGCCCTCATCAAGCAACTGAGATACAGACATCAAATTGTATCCCAGGTTTTCAACCAAAGCAACATCTTTGAGAGTGAAGTTCGAATTAATTCTTACCACACCTTTACCTTTCACTCTACTCCTTCGATTGTTTCCGAAGGTGATATGTTCCCTTTGCTTGGTTGTGGTGAGGCTGGAGAACCAATTTGCATCTCCGGTCATGTGGCGTGAACAACCGGAGTCCATGATCCACGTGCCCTCCAAGCCTCGACCTGTCGCCTACACATGATAAGAACGCCTCGATCGCTCAGTGCTGGGGTGAGTAAAATAATGGCGAGGCATCCAGCACTGAGTGACACGAGTAGTAGGCACAGTAAAAGTAGACGGTCTACGCACATAATAATCAGAATGATGCAAAGTGCGAGGTCTACCAACATGCAAAGAACGCAAAGCATGTCGAGGTCTCCTACTCTGATGAGGTACAAAGCTACTCGCCCGAGGTCTACCACCATATGGAACATGGTGAACACCTCGAGGAGCAAAGCCTCTCCGAGAAGCACGAGGAGCCTCGAAAACAGGACGAGAGTAAAACTCAGACTCATGCATACCTAAAGATGGGTAATGCATGTCCTGATAGCTCATCGCCTGTGCACGTCGCTCATCCTTGATGCGACGGAAACAGAAACCAATCAAATGACCCGCCCGCTGACAATAAGAACAATGAAACACTCTCCTAGGGGCACTCTCAAGGGTCACAGGAGCAACTCTCACAGGCTCCTTGGGTTTCTTCTGTGTGGTTTTCTTGGGAGGATTTTTCTTGATAGGAGGTGTGGTTTTCTTTGGTGGATGGGTAGGCTTTTTGGCTGATGGGGTGTCCAACAGAGCTCTCTCTTTCTCTAGGGTGGTGGGAGAGGTGAAAACAGTTTTGGTCTTACTGTCTGAAGCTATCCTCTCAAAACCCAAACCTAGAGCTACCCCGGCTCTGTCAGCACACAACTTGGTCTTGGCCAAGAGCAAATCCATCCTACCCTTCCCCTCAGTGCATTTATTTACCACAGAAAGAAGGTATTCATTTTCGGACATGAGGTTCTCAGCTCGCTCTCTAGCAGTGCCTAGCTGGTCCTTAAGGGTGATGCAAGTGTCACAAACAGGTTGCACATCCTTAGAACTACCGGCCCTCTCCAATCTAGCCTCTAAATCATGAACATGTTTATCACGTAAATTAATGCTCTCGCGCAATAAAGAACAGTTCATGCATTCAATACTATCATGAGGTCTAGAATCCACCTCCAAAAGCTGCTTCTGTGCAGTCTCAAGCTCAGAAAGAGTTTGAGCATGAACAGAACGCAACTGAGCAAGCTCACTCATGACAACAGAACATGATTCACATTCAGCATCATCAAATTTAGACTTAAGCATGGCATATTCAGTAGAAACATTTTCTAGCCTAAGTCTAAGGTCTTTTCTTTCTCTAGCGGCTTGCACAAGTAATCTATCCTGACCAAGCACCACTTCATTCAGCTCATCTAATTTAATTAGAAGCTGGTCAGATGATAGGTTTACCTCAGATGAGTCAAGCTCATCGCCGCTGTGATCGCTGTCGGCCATGAAGCAAAGGCCGGTGAAGTCACGTCCCTTCTTGTCCTTCTTGTCCTCCTTCCTTGGGGACTCCTCCTCCTCAGAGCTCGACTCCTCAGTTGAGGATGTATCGATGTCGCTGAGAGCAGCAACAAAAGCTCTGGAAGCGGCCTTGGCTACTTTCTTAGCCATCTTGCCGCGCTTGCCCTTCACAAAGGGTTTCCTCTCCTTCTTGTGGTATTTGGGGCGCTCACTCTCATCTCTCTTTTTGACCTTGGGGCAATTGGCCTTAATGTGAGAGGTGTCGCCACATTCATAGCAGCCACTAAAACCACTTCTCCTCTGATCCCGTCTCTCATGATGAAAGCGGGTGAACCTCCGGGCAATGAGAGCAAGCTCATCATCAGCTAGAGTATCCACCTGCTCCTTTGTGACGGAGACCAGGGAGGACAAAGCAAAACCATCTGCAAGAACACAAGTGCCTGATGTGCTTGGTTCTGCAGTGGTGCCACGGCTAGTGCTAGAAACCAGTGCCAATGGTTGTGGCAAAGAGCTTCTGTGCACTGCCAGAGATGCCTTGGCAATCTCTGTGGACTTCAGCTTGCTAAAGAGTTCGTCACAGGTCAATGTGTCATAGCCTGTGGACTCCTCAATGCTGGATATCTTCACCTCCCATATGCTACGGTCAAGAGCATAGAGAAGCTTGATAGCCCTATCATGATCACTGTAAGCAAGCGTCCCGTTGGATCGCAGGTTACTCACTATCGCGTCAAAACGAGAAAACATGGCATCTATAGATTCACCAGGTGCCTGCACAAACAGCTGATACTGTTGATTGTAGGTGTTTTGGCGCCTGGCCTTAATCTGAGCAGAGCCCTCATGAAAAACAGTGAGTGTTGTCCAAATCTCCCTAGCAGTCCTAAGGTGCTGCACCCTATCAAACTCACTCCGACTCAAACCAATGAATAGAATGTTTCTTGCCTTCGAGTTGGCAATATACTGATCTTTTTCGGTTTGAGTGGTGCGGGTATCAGGGATGGAGTATTGTGAGTCCACAATCTCCCAAATTGCATTTCCTTGGCTTAACAAGTAAGCCTCCATGCGCACCTTCCAGTATGCAAAATCTGTCCCATCGAACAGAGGAATTTTACTGCCTCTATCCATGTCGCCAACAGATCACAAAACCGGTTAAGGTCAACTGGTGATCTTAACCTGCTCTGATACCAATTGTTGGACCGGAAACGGCGACCAGAGGGGGGGGTGAATGGGAGCTTTTAAAATTTCGGGCTAAAAACTTAGCCTTCGGTTCTGTTCTGTCTTCTGCGGAACAGGCTTCGAACACAGCCTTCGAAGGTCTGGTTCGGAGGTACTTCGACACCTTCGAACACAGGCTTCAGAGAGGCAAAAGTTCGAAGTCAAGAAGACTTCGCTCCACTTACAACCCTCGAAAACCAACTCTACTAAGTCAGTGCAGGCTCCGCACACAGGGTGCTTTGAGCAAACTTCGCACTTCACCCTTCGCAAGAGTGGACAGCCCTCTGAGGACTTCGACCAAGTACTTGGCGACAACAACGGGTGCTGGGCTTCGTACCCGAAGGTCTACACGCACACGCAAATGGACTATGCTAAGGGCTTCGACACAAGAAGCACTACGGGAAAAGAACAGGGCTTCGCTAGTAAGCAACGAGGTCTTGCCTCGTGTTACACAGAGCGACAGCACACTGTAAAGCACACTTCGCGATAAAAACACCCTTCGCCAAGACAGGCTTCGGTGAACTAAAAGCTAGCGAGGTATGCAACGCGAGCTCAAGCAAAAGCACAAAGAAGCAGGGCTTCGCTGCTTGAACAAGGAACACTGAAATAAATTGAACTCAGAATGAATACAGCGAGGTCTGTCTACAGGAGCTCAACAGTAAATGCTCAAAGTGTTAAATGTTACCTACCGAGCCCCCATATTTATAGCCCACGGCTTCATCCTAAGGAAGTGACTACTTTACCCCTAGGGTTTACAACTGATTTGTCTCTACAGAACTAAGGGGTACAAAAGGTAGTCCACCTTTATTTTGGAGGCTTCTCTGTCAGCTGCAGAGGGGACAGTGTCAGCCTTTTTCAGAACAGACAGTGTCAGCCTTTACAGTGTTGACTTCTGGAACCTCCCTTCGCACGCGAGGGGTGCGGAAGCTTCGGCGAGAAGCCTGCAGCCTGTTGGCCTTCGCTCCGCCTAAGAAGTCCTTCGATACAGTGACGGTTTTGAGCCGAAGCCGTCAAAGCCCCTTGGGCCTTCGCACCACCACCTCCGGAGTGGATCACCACGGCTTCGCAGCTACTCCGAGCTCGAACACCGTCCGTCCGTGTACCGAAGCCATGCATGGCCGAAGCACCACAAGTCATCCTCACTCCGAAGCCCCACCTTCGGAGTACCACCCTTCGAAGTCCCTCCTTCGTCCAAGGCCTCCGCATGAAGCATTCCATGAGCACTCCGTCGCAGTGTCCTCACTCCGAGCACACTCCTCGACGAGCCTCACCCGGACCATGCCTTCAATGCGCCTCGACTTCTGAGACCTTCGTCGGGCACCTTCGAGTGTCTCCCTCCGGAGCACACTTCGAACTCCTTGCCTCCGCAGAGGACTGGTTCCCTCCAACTCCGAAGTCACTCCATCCGGAGTACCTTCGAAGTGCCTCACCTCCGAGGACTTTGTCTCGGAGTACCTTCAGCCGGAGCCACGCTCCGCACTCTCCGCCTTCACCTGGCACGACTCGACCCGAGGACCGACCCGGACCACCTTCGCAGCCACCGTGACGGAGCTCCCCGCTCCCCTGGCATCAAGCCTCCTGCTTGACCCAGGTTCACCCGGCTCGAACCCTGTCCGTCGCCTCCGAAGTCCCTGCGCACCACCGACAAGCAAACAAGTGTATCCAGTACTCCGGAGACCTCTCCGGGTTAGCAACCTCCGGCACACACTCCGGTGTACCGCCCAAAGTACCGAAGCCTTCGGTACACACCCAGTCATCGGTACTGTCGGACCCCTCCGACAGGCACACTCCGCTGCACAGCTGCAGCAGGCAAACACCGAACACACTCTGGTGACACACCTCCGAACACCCTTCGGAGGTACCACCTCCGAAGCCCCTCCGGAGGTACCCTTCGAACAGAGGGTAAAAGTCCTGTCAATCACTCATCACAACACCGAAACCACCCTTGGTTTCTCAACTTCTGTCTGCTTATACTGTGGCCGACGGAAGTTAGGGGGCCAACAGAAGTTACAGAGGGATTTCCCCCGCGTGCGTACAGGGAAAACTAGTTTCCCTATTTACCTCACATGCCTGCCCAAGTCGCTACCACCCGCGCGCACGCCCGTCGCCGCTCGTGATGCCGCACTGCCCCGCCCCCACCCGCCTCCCACCGCCGCCCACCGTCCGGTCCCGCTGGCCACCGCTGCTCGGCTATCTCCTCTTCCCACACCACCACCACGCTAAAGCCATCGGCGTCGCCATTCCATCTCATCTCCGCCCGCCTGTTGTGTCATCGCTTGCCCATCGCCACCTCCAAGGTATTCACTATTTTCAAAATATTTTTATTTATTAATGTTATTTTGCAGTTATTAGCAATATAAAGACTTGATAATTAATGTGTTATTATGCGATGATTTCATTTGGGTGACTATTATGCTATTACATTTGTTTATGTATTGATTAATGTTGTGCTTTTACATGTGTTTCATATGCGATGTTTATGTTTTTCATATGCAATATATGTTATGCTATTATATATTCTATTAATTTTATTCTTGTATTAATTTGTAGTTTATTGATGATTTCAATCGGAATGCAATATATGTTGTTCTATTATATATGCGATGTTATTCTTTGCATATGTACTTTTGTATGTGAGAAAAATGTAAGTAGTGTAACAAAACCTATGTGTCACCCATTTCAGACCAATATGTCTCACATGTGTCATGTGTGTGAGATATATAGGTCCGGAATTATCCCTTTTTGGATAGCCTCGGAGTGGGCGACAGAGCATGGTATTTATGGTGAGCCATGAATCCAAATGAGATTTCAGTGTCATAATCTTATTGTTCTCTATTGCACTTTTATCAAGCGTGTAATTGAAGAATAGCGGGGTTATGCTGCTAAAATTTTGTCTCGGCTCATAGCTCATCATAAATGCCATGTTCTGTCGGTCACTCTTGGGTGGGTTTAGGACATATATTTTCCTATAGACATAAGGTTGTGGTATATAGAAATGTCTAGTACTTACGATACATTCTCGATTGAATGAATGTTATGCCTCTAGAATGGCTAAGGACCGACAGTGGATGTATAGATGTTGAAATAAAAGTAGAGCTCACTCGAAGGAGTGGATGATCAACACTAAGAAATTTATTGATCATACATTCTCTTTGACGAAGGAAAGTGGCGCGAGGTGCCCAGGTATGAAGTGCAAAAATTCTCTTTGGCAAGACAAGAGAATGTTGTCACTGCACATTTGCATTAATGGTTTCTTGCCAGGTTATGAAGTATGGGTACACCATGGCGAGACAATTCATGAAAAAATGATATTAGTAGTGGAAGAAGATGTTAGCACGACTGACAATAGGATGGATGATATGTTTGATGCTATACGACCGGAGTTTGAAACAAACCCTGAGGATCCTCCTACATTGGAGGTTCAAAAGTTTTTCAACATCCTTAGAGCTTCAGAAAAGCCATTGCATGAGCACACCACAGTAAGTGTCCTCGCTTTTGTGACCCGTCTTATGGCCATTAAGTTGAAGTTTGCATTCTCTAACAATTGTTACAAGGAGCTCGTGAACCTGATCAGTGATGCCCTTCCTATGAACCATAAGATGCCGAAATACATGTACCAATAAAAAATGCTTTTTGCTCTCGGTATGGAGTATGAGAAGATTGATGTGTGCCAAGGTAACTATATGCTTTTCTGGAAAGAACATAAGAATGAGATGTAGTGCTTAAAATGTGGTAAACCGCGATTCATAGAGATCGTAAATGAAGACGATAAAAAGGTGACAACATATGTTGCTCATAAGCAACTTCGTTACATGCCTCTTACACCTCAAGTGAAATGATTGTTTCTCTCAAAGAAAACCGCTAGGCATATGAGATGACATAAATAAGGTGTACGTGAGAACGACCAAGTAATGCTGTACCCATCTGATGGTGAGGCATGGAAGGCTCTAGATGATTTTGACGCAAACTTTGCTAGGGATGCAAGGAATGTTCACATCGGGTTAGCAAGAGATGGATTCACGCCTTTCAACGTAGTCACATAGTCGTACTCTTGTTGGCCTGTCTTTTCTATTCCATACAACCTTCCACCTTCACTTTGCATGAAATATGAATTTATGTTCCTATGTCTCATTATACATAGTTTAGAGCATCCTGGAACACGCCTTAACGTGATGCTGAAGCCCTTAATTGATGAGTTGAAACAATTGTGGAAAGGAGTTGAAGCATATGACTATGGCTAGAAGCAAAAATTCAATCTTCGAGTTGCGTATTTGTGGTCGGTCCACAATTTTATGACATACAATATTTTTTCTTGTTGTTGTCATGGAAGGATGACATGTCCAATATGTGGTAAGGACACAAATTATTTCTGTCTCAACTTTGATTGTCATAGATGTTTTTTGCCCTTGAATCAACAATTTAGGTTACAGAGGAACTCTTTCAAGAAGGATAATGTTGTTGTAAAAGGACCACCAAGGTGTTTAAGCAGTTTAGAGATCGCTGATATGCTGAATGAGTTGGTCCTTAATGAAAATGAGGGTGGATTTGTAGGATTCAGAACCGAACATAACTAGATCCACATATGTGGCTTATGAGAACTGCCATATGTCAAATCGCTGATTCTGATGCACAACATTGACGCCATGCATCAGGAACGTAATGTTGGTAAAAGCATTATAATCACATGCATGGATTTTGTGGACAAGACAAAAGATAATCTAAAGGCGAGAAGAGATTTAGCTGAGATTTGTAATCGACCAACCCTTGAGTTGACAAATAGTGGTGGCAAGTCATGTGCCCCAATTTGTTTAAAACCTAAAGAAAAGATACAAGTAATAAGGTGGTTGAAAAAATTGAAATTCCCGGATGGTTACGCCGCGGGATTTAGACTCCTTCCTATAATGTTTCACGGGTATTTGAATGATGATGTGTGGAAGGCGTTAGCTGAGCTGAGCCATTGTTATAGACAACTTTGTGCTAAAGAAATTAAGAAAGAAATGATGGAGAAGTTGGTGAAAGAGACACCCGTGCTTTTATGTAAATTGGAAAAAAATATTCCCTCTAGGATTCTTCAATTCAATGCAACATTTACTAGTTCATTTTCCATATGAAGCTAAGGTAGGTGGCCCTGTGCAATATAGGTGGATGTATCACATTGAAAGGTCCCTAAAGAAGCTTAGAGTGATGGTTGGTAATAAGGCCAGAGTTGAAGGTTGAATCGCGGAAAAATTTAAATTAAAAGAGATAGCATATTCACTAGTGTATACTTCGCTGAGCATCACAATGTCAACGCACCTACTATGTGGTACCATGTGGATGAAGACAATCCTTGTAGTGACCTTCAAATTTTTCAGTGGTATGGCATAACTATTGGTGTCTTCATGACATATTATGTAACTCAGGAAGAACGGATAATGTCTTGCTCTACATGTACTCAAATATAGAACAGATGGAACAATATTTCGCGTAAGTGAATGTTTTTAGTTTTCAATTTTACTAACGATGGTTCATAGCTTGTTTTTTACCTATTCGTTTATAATGATAGTATGTTTGCTTGACGCTTGGTCATCAACCAATAGAGAAGCAATTCGATAAGTTGCATCGGGAAGGAATAAATGGAGGGCATAGTTTCCTCACTTGGTTCAGAGAACATGTAAATCCTTACCTTTATGGCACATATTATTTTTCTCTATTAGGTTAATTATCTTATAAACTCGTATCAATTATAGTACATGCTCGCTGGCAATGTACATATATACTCGCGGCAACTTTCTTACGGAAGTATTACTGTCAAAAGTTATGGTCGATATGATGTGAACGATTTCTGCTTCCGTTCAACCAATTTTGAAGCCTCTCGACCTCTAGTAGAAACAACTAATACTGGAGTTGTTACAAGGGTCGTTGATGCCCAAGGATATGAAACTAAGTATTATGGAATCATTAAAAATATAATCGAGTACAACTTTGTCAGGAATAAGAAGCTTAAAGTACTATTATTCGATTGTGATTGGTTTGACCCCAAACATGGTACTCTAGAAAACCAATTTTGGATGTTGAAGTCAAACACGCGGAACAACTACATGGTTGTGATAATTTTGTCCTTACTCACCAAGTCGAGCATGTGTATTATATGTTGTACCCATGTGAAAATCTAAGTTCTTGGTGAGTAGTGTACAGAGTAAATCCTCGGGAACGTCTACAGACCCCTGGTGATGTTGCGTATCAATTGGAGGTTAGAGAGGTCGATGAGGTTTACTAAAATGATGAATTGTCGAGTTCGTTTAATGTAGAGCTAGACTCGCTAGTAGATTCTTTACTTGGCGATGCTAATGATGTAATAGTTCCCGAGAAAAGAAACAACAACATAAGAAGAAAAAAGTAACATGGCGTGCTTTGGGGAGAAGGGGACAAATTGATCCTTATTTTGATGATAATTAACAAGTAATTGTTTTCATACATTGTGTCTACCAAATATATTTCATATTACATTCTTTTTCATAAGTTCTAACTTTTCATACCAATAAATACTAATTTGTATAGCTTTTCATATTTCAATAGGATGTCTATAAAGTTTAAGAGTATCACAAAGAAGCTTTTCGACAATGAGACGATGTTTCTCAATGTTTTGTGTGTGGTACTGTAATAGTAAATATTGTATTCAATGTTGCAGGTATTTCATGTTCAATGGAATAATTAACTCAAGGGTGGCGAGAGCTCAGAAGTCAACTCAGTCGTCGCAGGGCTCCTTAGGAGTTACTTCTAGCCATCACTGCTTAGAAGAAAACCCACAAGTGCTTCAGCTGGTGGAGGAATTGAGGCAGTCACATGAGGCAATGAGTCAACATCATGAATATTATGCCGCTTGCTTAGCACAACAGCAGGCGATGATGCAAGTAAGTTCAGTTTGCTGCATTACAACTAGATAGCATTTAGCAATAGCTTTCAAACTAACTGATTGCATTACAATATGTATAGCAAATGGCCAGTAGCATGGATTTGATATGTCTCAGTTCCAACCGATACCTCCCCCACCACCACTATTTCCATTTGGTACTCCTCCTATAGCTATAGCTGAGATATCTCTTAACATGTTATTTGAGTTACTTGAGTTAGCATTTAGATGGTTATTTGAATTAGGTTGTTAGTTGATAATATTTCTCTTATTTATCTATTGCTCCAGATTGTTCGTACTCCTGGACAGGATGGACTCTTGGCTTCTAATGTTAATTGTAACACCGCAAATTTTCTAAATTAAATAAATTAGAGAAATAAAAAAACTTAAATAAATAAATTAAGTTTGAATAGTAAAATCGTTGAAAGAAATAGAAAATATTAAGGAAGAATTAAAATAAAGTGAACAATTTTTTTGATACAATCATTTAATTAAGTTTTAACCAAAAAGAGGCAGCTAATAAAAACCTTGAAAAAATTTATTTTTCCAGAAAAGAATTATTTTTATTTTTGAATAAGATGAAAATATCCAAATAAATAAGAATTGGGAGAAATAATTCAAATCATGAGTTGAGAAAATTATTTTAGGTTCCTAAGACCAAGATCAATTTTTGAGAATTTTTGAAAATTTTTAGAACCTTTGCAGACAACCCATAATTTTTAAATGAATTTATGTAATTATTTTATTCAGAAAAGAATTTAAATACTAGTGGGTCGCTCCCCTCCTTTCCCTCTCCATGGGCCGACCCAACCCACTTAGCCCTGCGCCCCTCCCTGATAGGTGGAACCCACCTGACAGTCCCCCTTTCTCTCTCCCACGCGCGGCCGAACCCTCCTCTCTCGCTGCCCCACGGTCCCACCTATCGGCGCCTTCTATCGTGTCTGCGCTCGCTCGCACCCACTGACCTGTGACCCAACCCTGTTAGCTTCATCTTTCCCACGTCGTCGCCGCCCCCAAAATTCACGGCCGAAACCCTAGGTCACCGAATCCGCCTCCGCCGCATACCATTCCAAAAATTGAGACCGCCAATTAGTCCCTAGTGATCCGACGACCACTTTCCCCCGATTAACAACACGTTCAATCGCGCCATCACTGGAATCTCTAGTATGTAAAGTTCACTGGCACAATTTTGGAAATCCCCCACGGCTTTCCATGTATACACCTACCATACGCGTCGCCAACGCCCTCTATTTAAACCCTGCACCCTCCGCATCCCGGCTACCCCGTATTCACTGATACCCTCGCATTCCTGAGCGCCCGAGCACCAATTTAGCGTTGTGCTCCTATTCCACCTCCAGCTGCCGCTCGCCGTCACCAGAGACCCTCGCTTGCCCCACCGTGACTCCACCGTGGTCTTTGTCGCCTCGCCGACCCCAACGCCCACTTCGATCAGGCTGAAGACCGCTGGAACATCGCCGTCGTCGTTGACCCGGAGACCTTCTTGCCTCTGCTCATCGCAGGCCATGCTCCGATGACCCCGAGTCACGATTCCGGTACCATCTTGACCGCCGCCCTATTCTCATTCCATTTCCGTGCTTAGAGTAGGCCACCGACCATTGTAGTCGCCTCTAGGCTCATCGCAAGCCCGCTGTCGTCGCTAGAGAAGATGACCGATATGGTTAATTACCCGTGTCGTGTCGGATTCTATACCGGACATTCGTTTGGGATCGAATGGCTGAGATTGAGTCCCTCCCAGAATTAATCTGGTCCACTCGTTTTCCGAACTGGTATCTTTTAATCTTAGCCGTCCATTTTAACTTAAAGATCCCGCCTCGCCCATGCGCGTCCGATCGCAATCCAACGGTGATCTGAGACCCGGCTCACAGCACAATGTTTGGGTTCACGGTGAGCTCGGTTTACCGTGGACCACATGCCATTTTAAAATTTAAATAAATTCCAGAAATTGTTTTAAACTTTAAAATTTCATAACTTCTTAAAATTAACTCCAAATGTGACCATTTAAATTTAAGAAAATTCATATTTTTATTCTCTTCATGTTTATCCAATAAAATTTATATGTTTTTACTGTGCTTTTTCATTGTTTTAATTGTTTATTATCCTCGTTTTGCATGCCGAGAAGATTACGCCGCCGCCGAAGAGCTGGAGTATTTCCCTTAGGTTCCCCCATCACCATTTGCTGAGGAAGGCAAGTCACCACCCCATTTTTGAGCATATTGGACCCAATTTTTCTTAAATATCACTAAAATCCATAGGTTATAAATGCATTAGTCAAATTAAACGCCTTACATTATAATTATTAGATCCCCGACTTTGATTTGCAAACTCAAGCCATGCTATTGAGCCTAAACTACTTGTCACCATAATAGTAATACTATTAGATAGTTTCCAATGTATCGACACAACTGCTATAGGCTAAAAATGAGTCGTAGATACTTGGATTCTACTATATGATCCCCGTTATTTCTCTCATCTCTGGTATTCTGTTAGTTGTGGAGTTTTGGTTATGTATGTTAGCATGGTGGATTCCGGGTGCAAGTGAGGGCATTGGTTAGTCGCACTCGGGGCACTATAAGGACCGGTTTGTGGGATCCGTCACAAAGCACTTCCGTACTAACCACAAGTCTAGTGGGTAAGTCCTAACTGGAGGTATGAGATGTTCCAACTTGAGGCACCATTTGGAGGGGGCAAGTAGCACCTGCGGGTGACTTATACCGACGAGGCACAAAAGGGGGTGCGACGTTGTCTAGTGCGCTGACGCGCCAGTGAAACCTAGAGTGGGTGTTATTGGGTTGGAGCGTTTAATGCTAAAGGTTTTGGCACGAGTTCCCGTGGTATGGGTCATCTCGACACCCTATGGTGTGCAGGGATGAGTCCGTGTCGTATGGGTACAGTAGTACACCTCTGATCAGAGTTTAAATCTTTTCGAAAAGTTGGGCCCACGGTCAAGAGCCCGTTGTGTGACATCCCACAATTAGTTTACATTTGTGAGTGTTGCATGATGAAATGACATGTAAGGACTGTTGAGCGAGGAGGGATGATTGTACTCCTTGAGTTAGAAGATGTTGCATTGTTCATGATTTAATTTTCTGTACAAATAAATCTGACTACATTAAATGCTTCAACATAAAAATGTAATTTTCCGCACTTTAAGCCATTACCTTCCATTGTTATCACTGTGTATTATTATTGCATTCTCGGTGACTTGTTGAGGATGGTCTGGAGTAGCGACCCAGTCAAGGACGCGAGACTGGCGGAGATGTTCATCGCGTAGTTTCTTTTATCTTTAACACTTGTGTAATAATATGGTCTGTGAATCACAGATGATTGTCATATGTACGAGGTCGTGTGATGAACATCTTATTATTATTGTTTTTTCCTTGGAAATTCAATAAATTCTGGAATTGTTAAATTATGGCTGTTACAAGATGGTATCAAAGCCGACTTGACTGCAAGAAGCCAAACAGAACGTCTTTAGGACTTATTTTCAAAAAAATCTAAAAAAGTGGATCTATGAAAATTTATTCTATTTCTTTGTAACCTTGACTCAATCCCACTTCATTTTCTACCGGCGATCTTAAAAAAAACTTAGATGACAAACTTGGTTCTCATCTATTCTCATGAGCACGAGGGATCCATTGAAGGACTCTATAGACGACGATCTCCCTTTCTTCATCGTCAAAGCCAAGGCAATTGGATCAGAGACGACGAGCCAAGAAGCAACCCTTAGCATCATTTCAAGAGAATGTCAAGTGTAGAAGTCCTAGATACTGCTAGCCTAAGAACGATTTGTCAGATTTTCTTGAGTGTTTATTTTTGGTATGGCCATGTTTATACCAGTTTATGGTATAGGCAAGTATAGTATAAACTAATATCTTAACCAAATTTCACCATAATAATAACAAAGGACTCATTATTTTGAAAATAAAATTCCTCTAAGCATTTCCTATTTCTTTCGGGGTGTTCTCCCCCCCAGTTCAAGATGTCTTCCAACAATCAGCGCAACACCTCTGCAGCCAACAACACTCGCAACGTCAAACCAACAACTGAAGAGAACCTCATCACCAACAACCCCTATGGAAGTCTTATGCCCACCTGGGGTGCAACAAGACATCGTCAATCGAATCTGTCATCAGCACTAGTTCAACCAACTCTTGTCAAAGCCATGGCCAGTCAAAACCAGCTCATCTCTTCCCTTCTCGCACAAATGCAGCAGCAACAAGCTCAGCTCCAACAACAACAAGAACAACTTCATCAGCTTCAACGGGCCCAAGGAATTAATGTTCCTCGAAGATCGCCAGCACCAACTCCAGCTCAGGCAATTTAGCTGTCATAATTTCTCTGTATCCGCCCCCCGACCTTCTCACACACCACCAACCCCCTGATTGCAAATGATTGGCTTCGTAAAATCACAAAAAAGCTTAAACTTCTTCCCTGCACAGATCATGAGCGTGTGGCCTTCGCCACCCACCAACTGCATGGACCAGCCGCAGAATGGTGGGACCATTATTGGGAAGCTCGGGCCGTGAACCATGAAATTAGTTGGGCCGAGTTCACTACTACTTTCAAAGTCACCCACCTCCCTCCAAGAATGATTGTATTAAAGAAGAAAGATATTCGAGAACTCCAACGGGGAAACAATGTTGAACCATCAACTGAAGTCATTCTAACAAAGACATTGAAGCATGTTTCATCGACCATGAAGAAGCAAGTCGAGATTCAAGCTCGTCCCCACTCAAACAGGAATCAAAAGATAAAAACAAGGTTTAACCTAAAGGAAGATATAAGTGATATGGAAATTATCGAAAAACAGTGGCCCCCAGAAGGAATAATTGGAAATCCGTGCTATCATTTTGGTAAATTTGGACATATTGCACGACAATGCAGGCGAAGTGTGTTCCAACACCCTATGATTATATCCTCAGATGAAGACTAAAGTCAGGATGAAGCCGCTACAAATGAGCAATCGTTATTCAAGGCTTGTAGCAGTTGTGGAGAAATCAGACACCATGCTAGTGAATGCAATGCCGGTTGTCCAAGATGTACAGAAGATCATCCACCCGGACGATGCCTCACTAGTGGGACTACTTGCTATTTGTGTCAAGGAAGGGATCATATCCCCGGGGATTGCCACATGAGTTTGCTATTAACTAAGGTCGTTGAAGTTCAACGAATATGCTTTCACCTCACTCATCCGCCTACGAGGTATGGTAATATAAGTAGCAAGGGTAAACCATCTGATTCCAACCAATAGCTTGCTCTGAATCATATCGATTAGATATTGAAGAGGGATCACCATGGGAACCAAGTGGTTTTCTTCAACTGTCGTGAAGAGGGGCATTACTTCAATAAATGCCCAGAGCGTAGGAGTGTCGTTAACGAAGGCCTAACTAAGTCAAGCTCAATCTCCTAAGATGCAACCTTGAAGCCTCCAATTTGAATAAGTAATTCAAGAAAAGTTGAAGCCTATCCTTAACCATCTACTTTTAGCCTTTTCGAATCTCGGGGCGAGACTCTTTGTAAGGGGGATAGGATTGTAACTCCCCAAAATTTCTAAATTAAATAAATCAGAGAAATAAAAATCTTAAATAAATAATTTAAGTTTGAATAGTAAAATGGTTGAAAGAATTAGAAAATCTTAAGGAAGAATTAAAATAAAGTAAACATTTTTTTGGATAAAGTCATTTAATTAAGTTTTAACCAAAAAGAGGTAGCTAAATAAAAACCTTGAGAAAATTTATTTTTCCAAAAAAAATATTTTTGATTTTTGAATAAACTAAAAATAACCAAATAAATAAGAATAGGGATAAATAAATAAATCATGAGTTGAGAAAATTATATTAGGTTCCTAAGACCAAGATCTATTTTTGAGAATTTTGCAAATTTTTAGAACCTTTGCACACAACCCGTATTTTTTAAATGAATTTGTGTAATTATTTTTATTCAGAAAAGAATTTAAATCTCAGTGGGCCGCTCCCCTCCTTTCCCTCTCCACAGGCTGGCCCAGCCCACTTAGCCACGTGCCCCTCCCTGACAGGTGGAACCCACCTGTCAGTCCCCCTCTCTCCTCTCTCGCGCGTGCCCGAACCATCCTCTCTCGCTGCCTCACGGTCCCACCTGTTGGCGCCTTCTGTCGCATCTGCGCTCGCTCGCACCCACTGACATGTGGCCTTGCCCTGTCAGCTTCATCTTCCCCGCATCGTCGACACCCCCAAAATTCACCAAATCCGCCTCTGTCACGCACCATTCCAAAAATTGAGACCCCCAATTGGTCCCCCGTGATCCGGCGATCACTTTCTCTTGATTAACGACGCGTTCAATCCCTCCATCGCCAGAATCTCTAGTATGAAAATTTCACCAGCGCAATTTTGGAAATCCCCCACGGCTTGCCATGTATACACCTACCATACGCATCGCCAGCGCCATCTATTTAAACCCCTACACCCTCCGCGTCTTGGCTAACCCGTATTCGCTGAGACCCTCGCATTCCCGTGTGCCCGAACGCTAGTTTAGCACCACGCCCCTGTTCCACCTCCAGCCCCCGCTCACCATCGCCAGAGACCCTCGCCTGCCCCACCGTTGACTCCACCGTGGTCCTCGTCGCCTCCCCAACCACGACGTCCATTTTAATTAGGCTGAAGACCGCCGGAACATCGCCGTCGCCGTCGACCCAAAGACCTTCGCCTCTGCTCGTCGCCGACCATGCTTCGATGACCCCGAGTCACTATTTCGGTACCATCTTGATCGCCACCCTGTTCTTATTCCATTTTCGTGCTTAGAGTAGGCCGTCGACCATTGCAGTCGCCGCTAGGCTTGTCACAAGCCCGCTGTCGTCGCTGGAGAAGACGACCGACACGGGTAATTACCCGTGCCGTGTCGGATTCTATACCAGCCATTCGTTCGGGATCGAATGGCTGAGATTGAGTCCCTCCCCGAATTAATCTAGTCCGCTCGTTTTCCGAACCAGTATCTTTTAATCTTAGCCGTCCATTTTCACTTAAAGATCCCGCCTTGCCCGCGCGCGTCTGATCACGATCCAACGGCGATCTGAGCCCCGACTCACAGCACAATGTTCGGGTTCACGGTGAACTCTGTTTTTCGTGGACTAGAGGTTGTTTTCAAATTTAAATAAATTCTAGAAATTGTTTTAAACTTTAAAAATTCATAACTTCTTCAAATTAACTCCAAATTTGACCATTTAAATTTCAGAAAATTTATATTTTATTCTCTTCATGTTTATCCAATAAAATTTATATGTTTGTACTGTGATTTTTCATTGTTTTAATTGTTTATTATTCTCGTTTTGCATGCCAAGAAGATTACGACGCCACCGAAGAGCCGGAGTATTTCCCTGAGGTTACCCCATCACTATATGCTGAGAAAGACAAGTCACCACCCTATTTTGAGAATATTGGACCCAATTTTTCTTAAATATCGCTAAAATCTATAGGTTATAAATACATTAGTCAAATTAAACGCCTTACATTATAATTATTAGATCCCGACTTTGATGTGCGAACCCAAGACATGTTATTGAGCCTAAACTCCTTGTCATCATAACAATAATATTATTAGATAGTGTCCAATGTATCGACACAACTTCTATAGGCTAAAAATGAGTCGTAGATACTTGGATTCTACTATATGATCCCAGTTATTTCTCTCATTTCTGCTATTCTATTAGTTGTGGAGTTTTAGTTAAGTATGTTAGCATGGTGGGTTTTAGATTCAAGCAAGGGCATATGTTAGTTGCACCTGGGGCACTATAAGGACCAGTTTGCGGGATCCGTCGCAAAGCACTTCCGTACTACCACAAGTCTAGTGGGTAAATCCTAACTGGAGGTATGAGACGTTCCAACTTGAGGCACCATTTGGAGGGGGCAAGTAGCACATGCGGGTGACTTGTACCGACAAGGCACAAAAGGGGGCATGACGTTGTCCAGTGCACTGGCGCGCCGACGAAACCTAGAGTGGGTGTTATTGGGTTGGAGCGTTTCATGCTAAAGGTTTTGGTTCGAGTTCCTATGGTATGGGTCATCTCGACACCCTATGGTGTGCAGGGATGAGTGCGTGCCTTGTGGGTACAGTAGTACACCTCTGATAAGAGTTTAACTCTTTTCGAAAAGCCGAGCCCACGGTCAAGGGCGGGTTGCGTGACATCCCACAATTAGTTTACATTTGTGAGTGTTGTATGATGAAATGACATGTAAGGACTGTTGTGTTTACACCCAAATTTGGCACCAATTTGGAGTAGAACAAATGGTAGGCAAGTTTGGAACAAATTGGAAATTCTGCGTGTAGGCCGGTCCGACCTTTCCTACATGGCCGGTCTAACCTTAGTGGTGTCACCGGTCCGACCGACATTATATGGCCGGTCTGATGGAAGTTAGCTATTTTACGTCGAAACATCTCCATCGACCAGATGCCGATGAAAGTTAGCGTTTTACCAATAAAAGTTAGCTTTTTCTATTGGTATTGGGCTAGCTTCCGTTAGATTCTCTAGATTCTTGTAGTGGAAGAACGTTGCCGGTGAGCTAAACGAAGATGCACCCATGGATCCATGGATGCCATACGTGTACCTGCAAGATATGTAATCCACCTTTTGTGAAGTGCTTTGATATATATCCACCTTTTGTGAAGTTCTCTAATCCGTAATAACATTCACAACATTCACAGTTAAGCGTTGACTAGTTGTTTAATACGATAGATAATTATGTTTATATATTTAAATTTGAATATTTATATTTGTATTTGCATTTATAAATTCAAATATAGTTATTATTATTAAATAATACATAATTTATTATGTATTGTGTTTTTGTTAAATACATGTGCATAGTGTGTGAATAAGTGGTGAAAATTAAAAATAGGATTCTGTTTTGAGAGCCACTGCTGAAGTGGAACTCAGAAAATAAGTTTCAAAGTAGTCAAATCAAAAGTAAAAGTCTTGATTTAAGAGCTATTGCTGGAGTTGCTTCTACGAGATACTTGGCGGTATATCCTAACAATAAACTAAATTATTATAATTCTAAGCCAAGCAAACAAACTTTAGTATTATGAAAGCTACTTCACCGGTGAAACATCCGAGCATCGACCAAATCATAGGACCAACTAAAAGGTTAACATTTACGTCCTTTTCACCCACGAGATGCATCATGCACGATCGCCCTCTTTAAACCTTCTGACCAATTTTTTTAAGAAATGATTTTCTCGTGTTGAGTGAAGTACCAAGTAACCGATATTGAAATTACATTTTCCTGCTCAATCTGTATTGCTTTATAGAAGCCATCATGCCAAGCAACCAACTATAAGCATGGCCGGCCTTGGGGCTAGTGCCAACGGTGCGACCGCACCGGGCCTCTGAAAATAGGGGGCCTCTAAAATTTAGTATGCTAATAGGTCTCACAAGTATTAATAAAGCCCAGTTGCAAATTAGTCACAAGTCACGGACAGCAGGTCTATTAAGAGGAAGACCAAACGATCGATATTATTTTTCTCCTTTGTATTTAAATTTATTACTGTGAGATTCGTTAATGGCACTAAATTTTTCAATATTATTTTGTATCTTTATGGTGAATGAGGGCCTCCATTTTTTGTTCCGCACCAGACCACAAAAATGTCAGGACAGGCTCTGACTATAAGATATTCATACTTCAGAATGGGACATTAGGAGCATGTGTCTGAATGTTACACGTGTTTTCTACTCTTCAAATGTCATGCAAACAGTGACGAAAAACTATGAAAAAGTTTGACAAGTTGTCTACAATGTGAATCTATTATCCAACAGACCTTAAGTTCCAAATTCGACAAAGGATCAAGACATGAATAGAGAACAAACAGCTGTTAATGGCTCTTCAGGACATTCTCTCTCTCTCTCCCTCCTCTTCACAACACAAAACAAATTGCATCAGAGACGACTGAAATGTTGCCCAGGGCAGCGTGGTATGTTGAAATGTTTTTCGATGTTAAAGTATAGGGTTAATTTTTTTGTACTATTACAATTTTTATGGTTTGACAATATATCATCGATGTGTCCCTGACAGATAAGAACCGCCACAATTACAGACAGTGACATATATATAATTCTTAAAAATTATAATAGCATGTGAGTAATTTTCCCTAAAGTATATATAGGATCAGATACGATCCAATTGTTTAGTTAAGGTACGGAGGTTGCTTCGTACTTGTCAAAAGGAGATCAACAAGCTGGTACCAAATCACGTAAGAACTCCGATGTTGAGCGTACTCAAGCAAAAGTAGTACTAAAATAGATGACCTCTTGAGAAATGGTTAGGGATGGCAACGGGTAGAATACCCGCGGGTACTGCTCGCCCATACCCGTACCTAAATGAAGGAATTTATACCCATACCCATACCTGTACCCGCCCACGGGTATCAATTTGATCCCATACCCGTACCCGGGTATTTGCTACCCGACGGGTACCCATACCCGCAACAGTCAAACATATAAGTAACAAAAATAAGCAGCACTGCAGCAAGCTAGGGAATTCCTTCTCTCTTGCTTTGTGCGGCCGGCGGCGTAGAGTGCACTGAATTAGGTCACATGATTATGATGAGGTGTGAGTCACTTCTTGTCTTGGTTTCATGATTTTGGGCTGGGTTGGGCCTTTTAATTTTTTGGGCTGCAATTAAAAGGTGATCTGAGTTCTACAATGGCAATGAATCTCTACTAAATGTTAGGGTAATTTGGCCCATAGTGCGGTTTTAGCGGGTATACGGGTAAATGGGTATGGGTACTGCTTTCCCATACTCATATCTGCTTTACCCGATGGGTACAATTTTTTACCCAAATTTATGCCTATGGATACTAATTTCTTCCTATACCCGTACCCTAATAGAGTAATTCCCTACGGATAAATGGGTATTGGGTATCCATTGCCATAAATGGTAGTATAATATCCTGACACGAGTATCATTATTATATATCATGAACAGTCATATGCAGTATGTCAACACCCGGAAGAACAGGGGCTGATGTTTCTCCTGGACCGGCCAAAGAAAAACAATGTAGGCGCCAATTGCCATGTTTGACCTTGGGCTTGGGGGAAGAGCAGAGGACGTGGCAATGTTCCCTCGGCTCGCTGGCGTTGAATAAACAACTCATTTGCATTGCCAAAGTTCGTCGGCATTCAAGAAGTCGTTGGCAATCAGCTTCATGGTTCGCCGGAAGGAACACGAGTCAGAACACGCGAGGGCAATATTCAGAGTACATGATTGGCTCGTGATGGCTAGTTTCTGAATCTTCTGAATTCCTATACAAGATTATATTTTTACATAAATACATAGACATGGATGAGAGAAGAGGAGGAAAATTTTACAAACGCCGCGTCGCGTCGGCATGGATGGTCACCGTAACTAAAATTCTAAGGTGAGCGGCCATGGCCGCCCGGCGGCGGCAAGAGTGCTGGTCCCGCTCATGTACACATGCAGGCGACGGCTTTAACATGCGGTGCTACCAGCACTGGTCGGTCTCCCAGGTGCGGCGGCGGGTACGGCAGGCGTTGTACCACAGCGGGGGGCCGGGCGGCGCGCGCTCCATGGCGACCACGTTGTCGCGGTCGTAGCGCGCGCGGCTGTCGGGGTCGGAGAGCGTGGCGTACGCGTCGTGGAGCCTGATGAAGTCGCCGGCGGCGGGCGCGCCCGCCACGTCGGGGTGCCGCTCCCGCGCCAGGCGCCGATACGCCGCCTTGATCTCCCGCACCGTCGCGCCGGCTCGCAGCCCCAGCACGTCGTACAGCGTGGCGGCCCCGATCCCCGCCACCGCCGCCACGGACAGCGCGCACCGGACCTTGCGCGCCCGGTACCCAATCGCCGCCGGCTTCGGCGCAGAGACTCCGGCAGGCGCCCAGATCATCAGAGAAGGAAATCTACCGAGATGGAAAGATAAAGACGAAAATTAGGCAGGCGGATCTGGGAAGGAGAAGAGAGCGGCCGAGACGCCTCTGAAATTTATGGAGGACGAGGGGCAGGTGAGACGTTGTCTTCCGCGCCAATTTTATCCAGTCGAGCGGATTGGTCGGAGGAACTCGTCTGGATTTCCGGTATTCCCGGTCTTAAAACGCCTTAAGGATTCACGATGCAAATTTTATAGTCATGTTATATCAGATTTTTTTATTGACATAATATTTAATTAATGAGGAAAAAGAAGAAAGTAGTGTCATCACCATAACATAGTGCTAACCCGTTTTCAAGACGGATAAAACGAAATAAAACATTCACTGAGAGCCAAATCGTTTCGTCATAGAGAAGATATTTCATGAGAACTAGTTGCATTTAATTACACTGGTTAACCTAGGAAATAGTGAAATAAAACTCTTCATTGAGAGATGATATTTCATTTAGTTGCAAATCTAATGTGGATTTCTAGAAAACAGTGTTATGAAACACACCGCTGTGAATAGCCTGATTATTCCGATAAATTTTCTTTATACAAAAATGATTATTCTGTCTTTGTTTTATATCAATTAAAGTTGTTACGTTAATGCTTAATATATAAATATATATATATATATATATTAATTAATTAGTAAATATAAATACTAAAATAACAAATACTGAAGACAACATTTATCCGTACTTAAAAGTGAGGAAATATTAGTCGTTTAGAAACAATTACACGTACTAAGATGATATTAAATAAAGTTATAAGTATTGTCTCAATTAATTATAAAACCTAAATTTTAATAATGTTATACAAATTTAACTTCCGATGACTACTTCCCATTTAACTGCCTCTATTTTATAAGCCGGTTTGGCGATAGGATCGGATCGGTGGGCAGCGCGTGTCGTTGTCCCTGGTCTTCTAGAATTTCTGGTGTTTCTGTGGGCAGGTTGCATCGCGACGGCCGGGGTCGGGTCGGGCCCCGGGTTGATCGGGGCGTCCGCGCCGCCGCACGCTGATTCCGCGGTGTCAGTGTCGTCGCCGCTGCTGGTTCTGAATCCACCGCGCCGTGGCCGACCGAAAGCTCGTTGCAACTTGCAAATTCTCGGACACTAGCTTCTCCCGTCATGTTGAAGCCAGCTTCTTTCTTTCTTTTTCGAGAGGGAGAGGATGAAGGATTTTTTTAATAATCGTTTTTAACCAGAATTATAATTACTTCTGAGCTTTTAAAATATTTACAAAATTATCTTGTCTATCCGTAGTTTGGCCAACAATAGACAGAGCTTCTTTCACAAAAACATCAAAGTGATGCAAATCCTATATACTTGAAAAAAGTTAAGAGTGTGTTGGTCATTTTGATCTGAAATTCCCACATCGATGAGAGAGCCTATAGATAGTGTTACGAAAATCAGACCCGTATAACCTAACATAGCGGAATCAACAAGATCGAAGAGATGTCATGAGAAGATCACAATCAAGAGACAACATCGAGGCACGATATTTGGTAACGAAGTTTTACGACCCCAGGGCATGACTATAGACGCTCCTCCCCATAAACGGTGTCTACGCCGGCATCCAGGTACACCGCGACAATACCGCATACCCAAACCGACAACCTATCTTATCTTTCCTTGGTTAAACAGATGTTGGCTTCTACCTATTCCTTAATTATAACTCAAAGTCTAATCATAACCAGATCAAACACATATTCGACACATGAACCGAGAGGGGGTTGAGATGTCGGTTTCGAAAGGGAAGCGACCCATCGGCGATTTCGTGGTGGGCGAGGCCTCTGGAGCGTCTTCGCCACCAAGGGATCCCGGTGTGGCCCATTCGGAATTGGTTAGCGGTGGAGCTCCATGGATTGGTAGCGGGCTCAAAGGTGGTAAGGTGTTGGCGTGTGCTAGGCTCGATGGGCCTATACAGGAGGTAGGGGTCGAGCGCACGAGGCAGCCAGTTTTATCCCGCTGGCTCTGGGTTCCGAAGTCTATTTCCCCATCGAGTTCGTCGCTCCAGCTAGGGTTTTGGGCGAGAGTGGCGGAGGTGCGGTGATTCGGGGCGACCGCCAGGAAGCTTGTTCGCTCTGAACCCATGTACGTTGATTCCAGGTCCTTCACTAAAGTAGTCTCCGGTGCTGATATGGATCGTTTCGGGGGTAAACGGAGAGCCAATGATCGCGATGACGGCTGGGTAGCAATGGGGGTCATGGATCTGATCCTAGGGGGTTTGTGATGGGGGACGAGATGGACCATTTTGGGGGGTCAAAGGTTTGCTGGATGGGGAGATGGTCATTCTGGTGGTGGTCTACGATGCCGTGGTGATGGGGGTTTTAGGGAACGCGGTCGTCGGGGGTGGGAAGGACGACATGGTCCTCAAGGTGGTGGTGATGGATTTGTCTCAGATCTACGTGCTGAGGGATTTGGTGGCCAGTATGCTCATAGAAGGGACCAGCAAAGCGGTCGAGAGGTGAAATCTGATGAGTTGATTTGTTATAATTGAGGGATGTATGGTCACCACCAAGTCCGGTGTCATCGTCCGGCGATCTGCTACAGTTGCTAGAAGACAGATCATGTAGCTTCGCACTGCCCTTTGTCTGAGAACCAAAGAGGCGGACGATCGTTGGCGCATCTGGCAATAGAGTTATGTGGCTTTGGATTCCCTCATCATGGTTTTTACTTCCTGCAAACCGAAAAAAATGAGGATCCAGCTGTTGCTACTCAAATAGTTGGTCTATTGTCAGTTGAGGAAGGGGATTGTTTGGAGGAAAAGATTAAGGTTGAACTGACACATTCTTTTGAGAATGATTGGAATTGGAAGGTAAAACAGATCGGCAAGGACCAATTTCTGGTAGAGTTCCCGACAAAAGAAATGCGTAGGGGGCTTACCAGATTGGAGTCGGTTTGTTTTCAAAAATTCAAGACAAGGGCAAAAGTAATTGAGACAGAGAGAGTCATTGATTCATTTGGGTGCTTAGTCAAGTTTGGGTGAAGATTTTGGGAGTACCATCGGTGGCACGAACTATTGGAGATATGAGTCGACTGGCAGTGCTGGCGGGTAAGCCTATGGAGGTGGATTCTGAAAGTTTAAGTAGACATGGTCCTATGAGAATTCGAGTGGCTTGCAAAGACCCCTCAAAAATTGGGGGTACCTCAGAAGTTTTCATCAACCATGTGGGATATAATATTACGTGGATACCTGAATTGGACTTAGTAGTGGTCTATCTCTGCTTCAAATACAGCTTCAGGGTCAATGTCTTGGACATAAACTGATTGGCCAATTTATCCCAAATTTTCTTCGATGATGTTTCCTCCATGACAAGATATATGATCTGATCAGAGATGCACAATCTAATAGTCCCAGATGCTTGTGCCTTCATCTCATCCCATTTATCATCATCCATCTTGTCTGGCTTCTTGTCAGTAAGAGTCTTCAAAATTTTCCTTGGACCCTCAATCGGCTCTACGTTCAATTTTATCTCAGAAGCGCGACCATTGCTGTATTTTTATCTCTCTTATAAAAGTTGAAACCCTTCTCCCATTCTACACACTTTCACATTTCTTTCTCTTAGCTCAAACCCTCGAGTTCGTCGCCGTTTTCTTACTCCACCATCCACATCTGTAGCAGTATCCCGTCTTCGTCAACACTATCCGCTATTGTCTTCCCCAACCATTTTCTACAATGGCATCGACTTCAGACATCCCGCGGGTATTTTGCTTCGCCTTTTCTCTACATCTCCTCAATGCCTAAGGTTTATTTTGTCCTTACTACCCTTATAGAACCTAAGGAACTAGCTCATGATCCTAGCGATCGAGAGTCCATTCATATATTTTCTAGGACCCTATGGTGATGAGGATCCAACTCTATTGATTAACGATGAAACCAATTGCATCCCCTACCGAGTCGCAACTATGTATTTGGGCGATTGGGACAATAGTTTCCGTTGTTGGCTGAGTACGGTTCCTAGATGGAGAGACTGGTGCCACTGTGTGTCGGCCTCCAAGTGTGTTTTTTGATGAAATGAAGATTGGCCACTATATTGGACTGTCACTAGCCGATCCCCTAAAGAACGAGTCATTGTTGGACACATCCTGTTACTTCTGGTCTGATACGATCAATGCTTTTGTGTTTTAAAAATGGTCCGGTGAGTTCAACTCTTATTGATGTCGTGATGTTGACTTCTCTTGACATTATTGACACTGAGCACAAGATGGACTATATTGTGCCTACTCACCAGCTAGAGACCAAGAATCCTAGTGGCTGGGCTAAATACATCGATCGGCACAACAAGAAGACTGGTTCTGTCGGGCAACAAGATCATGTTGCCTTTCTGAACATCTGGTTAGAGCACATCGTCTTCTACGACTCATCTTGTGGTCTAACAAAGAACATTTATCACCTAGTCAAGTGCCTCACAGATCATCATTCGCTTCCAATAGGTCGTATGATGTTGGCTTGGTCTACATTTGCTGCATCAGGTTGCCAAGAGACTCATTTTAGTCGGCCAGTGGGTCACATTGATGACCCTAGGTGGTTTATCCAGTTATGGCTGAACCTCTACACCTCCAAGGCTATAGAAGACACTCCAATACTCTGAGAAGTGAGTTTTTCGATAGACTATCATCAGGAAGATGAAGAACCACGGACCCACTGATGCACGTCTTTTGGCAAGGCTTTGTCCACATTTGGAGGTGGCAGCTTAAAGCCGAAGGAGTGTGTCATTTGATTTGCCTATATCGATGCCAATGACTTTGAAGAACCAAGCAACTCCGATTGTCGGTCGTTAGAACTGATGATACATCAACGACTAATTATTATTTATCAACCATTTTCCTAGACCTTCTCCCTGTTGGCTTTTGTCATGGCTAGATCCAGTCGTCGTATGAATTTTATCACTCGACAATGTGCTCTGATCAATTTGACCTACAATTGACAAGAAAGAAAATATGAGTTATCCTAAAACTATTGGGCGATAACTAATTGACGCCGATCCCGCTAGTAACCTCAAAGGCTAAAACGCGTTGTAAAAATCATAGCATAACATAAAAAGATAACATATCGGCTAGCTTATCAGGTTAATATTTTACATGGACAACATCCTAATCGGTATGCACAGAACAAAGATCTTCTTACAAGGAATACTTCTAACTATGTTGGCATAGAACTTAACATATCGAACTTAACTGATACATCGTAAGAACCAATACTAGACATAGCAAATTATTAACAAGCCAGGTCTATCGCAAGTAATGAAGATATCCCATCAACTAAAACTCTGACATACATCAACCATATAAATTATGTTAAACCATCTCACATGACTCATATGAGCCTAGTAGACTGGAGCAAACCGAGATAATACTAAACTCATAGTCACCATATGATCTTGTCTAACTTAATCTGTTGGAAGATTATTAGGAAATTTCAGCGATTAATTTCCGAATAAGATAAATCATGGCAATCGCACTAACTAGCATGAACAGATTTATCATACTAGTCGGTAAGAACACAATAATCATGATTATAAACCGTACATTAAGGTAAATCATGTATTGTACGGTGGTAGTCGAGAATGAATCTGTGGTCAAGGCAGAAACATTTATGTTGGTGTCAGATCGCAGCACCCGACGATAACCTATGGTAGATGTAGATGGAAGACGCGTTGTGGTGACGTTCGTGAGCAGTCACGTGGAGCGCTTACTAAAAACCTTATTCACCTCACCCGGTGCAGGATCACAAGAGCGACTAGTTCCAGAGACCTGCAACTAGGAGAAACCAAAATGTGCGACCCTGTCTCACTAAATTGGAGGACTAACGGATAAAAATCGTGTTGACACATGCACCAAAGAAGAAAAAAGATATGTGATGGAATATGCAGAAGCTCCAAATAAACTAAGCTTTTATGTAGACACGATTTATACTAACCTGAACGTGCATCACAAAGAAGGCGGTGAATGTCATGAATGTCAGATGCAAAATGAAAGGAAGAATTAAGATAGGGCACACATCCTTATTAACTTCAACGGTTCGGTCATTTGACCAATCGTTATGTATAGATGTTGAGTCAGTTTCAGTTGGTTGTATGGGGGAAGAATGATCATGCTAAATTAAAATTCACAAGTTATGTCCTTGACATACCACACAAGAGTGATATGCATTGTTTGATAATATAATATGATTGTTTTCAATCGCAGGAAGCCATGAACACATTGGCACTTGGTTAGATCAAAACAACATAGAATCTAACGTTATGTTGAATTTTACAGAACAAAAAGCAGACAACCCAAGTACACAAATTGTTGCCAGAAGAGCAAATTTACCATACACAAAAATAATCTTATTTAATAGAAAGCCATCCTGGTTCAGCAAGGTTACCTTGTCTATTAGGAATTTATCATCACCATCAAGTATTTAGGTTTGAATATATCAACGTAAAAACATAGAAGTATAAAATAACCTTGGACAAGATTCAAAACAAGAGATCTATATTACCCCTTAAAAATCATGTGAGAAAAGCCCCTGTATTCGAGCTAAATACGATTTCGTTCCCACTGAAAGATGGAGTAATAGACTTCAATTTCCACTCTACTGATAGTCAACATAGTTGAATGGTGGGGCAACACATTATTTGCAGGCAACACTGATTCATACAAATAACGGAAATGAATCAAACAGAAAACGGTTCAGGTGCTTACGGTATGGTTAAGGTGGATGGCGTCGGGGTGGCGAGATTCTTCACTGGCGGTGGAGTGGTTCCTCACCGGTGGCGCCACGGTTCCTCACTGGCGGCGGCTAGAGTTGGGGCGGAAGGAGATGTGAGAGTGATGGAGAAGCGGGTCAACGAAGGACATAACATGCGTCAACTAGATCCGACGGTGGGGATGGACTAGCGTCGTTCCTCGCCGGCGATGGCAGCACAGGGTTGGGGGCGGAAGGGGTTGGCAAAGGGTGGGAATATTCGGTAGGAGTTAGGGAAAGCAATAGGTGCAGCATCTTTATATTGAGTGGTATTGCGGATAAATAATCAATACAAGACAAGGCAAATCTCTTAAGGCCATGTTCGTTTTGGCAGGGAACAACCGGGATTGGACCACAATCCACGGGGAAAATCCTGATCTAGAAAAAAACTCAGTCCATTAAAAAAAGTGTATTCGGTTAGCCCACTCAAGACTTTATTCTCGGCCCAACGTTGGAATTTTTCCCTCATCTGGGCCAGGAATTTACCCACCCCATCCCACCAGAGGAAAATCCCCCCTCACAGCCCTACCTGTCGCTGCCCCTACCCCGCCTCCGCACCCGCCCGCCCCGCCACATCGCCCGCCCCACCGCCACGCCCGCCCGCCTACCCCGCCGCCGTGCCCGCCTGCCCCTCTACCACGCCTGCACCGCCTACCCCACCATCGCGGACGAGCCCCGCGACGCGCGGGTGGTTCGTGGGCTCCTGCGCTCCTTGGGGCTCCACGAGAGGGAGTACGAGCCACGCGTCGTGCACCAGTTCATCGATCTGGCCTACCGCTACATCGACGACGTTCTCAGGGATGCCCAAGTCTACGCAGACCATGCTGGCAAGGCCCAGCTCGACGTCGATGATGTCCGCCTGGCTATATAGTCGAAAAGTCAACTTCTCTTTCTCACAGCCACCGCCCTACGAGGTACCAATCCCACCTTAACTCTCAAAATCTTTTCTTTCATTTTAATCTTGTAGGAGGCGGCTCCTGCGCCAGAATGATAGATTTTTGCTGTGCTCTAGCATTCCCGTGGCCGAGCCCTAGAACCCTAGCTTTTATGCTGCTCGATTTGTTTGTTCGTGAGGTAGCTCTTGGGTAGGAGAATTATGGTTGGTTGAATTTCTATATATTACGCTGGATTAGTGGGCGAAAACATCATATTGCGCTAGCAGTTTATATTTTTGGATAGTACTGATCAGATTTTGCCCTCCTATTGGAGCTGCGTGCGTGGACTGTCGATGAGATGGACTGTTGTATTCAGGATTTCAGGGATAATGTTAATTCTCCTTGGAAATGGGATTGACTTGTTTAGTAATTAGTACTGCTTGATTGTGTCTTCTTTGTTCTATATTACGACTTTAGCATTGTGATGAACTCTTTCATTGCGATGAGGCTTCCTGAGTCAAAGCCTTACATACTTGTTGTCTGCTGATGTGTTGGCCTAGCTATGTCCTTTGGTTCTTGTTATCTTGAACACACATCATGTAAGTAAACTTGATGCTTCACTTTTCTACAGATCTGATTGTGATTTCTCAGGCATCCCATGTTTTAACCTCCATGCATTAAACTATGAATCATGTATGTATGTACATGGTGCTCATAATTCAATTTTTGAAGGAATAAAAGTTTACTAGTGTTACGTACTTGTTTATGTTGTATTTGATTTAGATGCAGTCAAACTGTAATCTGCTAAGATCAGCACAACATTTGCTTGAGTAACATGCATATTCATATATATAATATGATTATTGTAAACTCCAAAGGGATTTAATTCTAGACAAAAGAACACATAATTAAGGGCCTGTTGGGAACTTTCAATCCCGGCCCATTCCCTGGGGATGGGCCGGGATTTTAGTTCAAAATCCCGGCCCATCCCCAGGGAATGGGCCGGGATTGTGGGCTCCCAAACTAGCCCTAAAGGGGGGATTTAACCCCCAAGGGGAATTAATATAGGGGAGAGATTGAGTGACATGAGAGGGATCCACTCAATCCCTCCTGGGATAGAATCCCCATCAACCGAACATGGCCTAAAGAAGCTGAGAGGTTGGTTGAATGGAGGATCCTGCTTCCAAGCAAAGGCATTGTACCGCTTCTCAAAAATGGCTGAAGAGAAGCTATGTCAAGGGTTGTGGGCCAAGGTTACCAACTCAAGCCTAGCCACATGAACAATATCGCATGAGTACTGTAGCATGAACAGTATCCATGGCTACCGTAGCCGTTAGGATTAGATTAGTCATTCCTTTAAAATAGTAGATTAGATTAGAGTTAATTAAAGAAATAAGTCTTGTAAGCTCTATAAATAGGGTGGCATTCATTAGGAATCAATCAAGAAAGAAAGAAATAGTCTAATCTCTCGTCTCAATGTTCTTTCCAACCTAAGTCTACCTCTCATCTCTAGCAGTCGTCGCCGCCCGACCATAGTTGTCATGGCGTCGCTTAATAATGACGGGGCGGTCGCCGACAGACGCCACGATCGACAACTCGACATAAGCTAGTGTGGTGATCTCCTCAGGCCATATGGTGTCCACCTAAGTGCGTGTGGCGACAGATGGACACCATAAAGCTTCACGATGACGCTGGGCATAGCTGCTTCAGATTTTTTGTGTTCTAGGCTTCTTGCAATGGGTTGAATGTGTTATGCACTTCTACGTTGGATGGCCTTAGTCTAGATAATGCAAAAAAAACCTATCTCACCTGGAACTTTCCCTTCCACCTCCAATTCCTGAGTCCCGTAGTCCCACTGCTACCTATGTCACCGCCAGTTTTGCTGCTGCTTGAGTCAGCGCCCACCGCTCCCTCCACTAGCATCGGCCTATCCCTCTTGGTACCCGCCGCTCCCTCCGCCGTTGTTGGCCTCTCCCTCCTGGAACCTGTCGCTCCCTCTTTCGCTCCTGTGCACTCTCGGCTCCTCTATGTAGAGCACTTGAGTTCCTCTACTTTGCTTTTCTTGTGGTATCCCTTTCTCTCCTCCCCTCGGTACATATCGCTTGTCTAGTACACATGGATCTGTTTTCTTTTTTTCATGTGAAATAGTAAAATAGTATTGTTGTCGTTCACTTGTTCACTGTTGCTACAAATTAGTATTGTTATAAATTTCACATGTTCACTTCTTGGTTGCTTCTCTTCCATGTTGTTCACTTGTTCAATATTGCTATAAGGTAGTATTGTTGGCATTTTCCTACTTGCTTATTTGTGTATGACTTGCTATGAACAATTGTTGTTGGTGTTGTTGTTTGTTATTTGAATATTTGTTAATTTGCTATGAAGTATAGAGAATGGACTATTAGACTTAAGGAATATATCTTTTCATGTGCTTCTAGAATTACATTTATGTTGTTACATAAATAATTGTGTTATAGTGCTGCTACATCATTTGTGAAGTGAGTATTGTGTCGCTTCGCTGCATGCCATACTTTCCTAAAATGTGTGAAGGTAGTTTGGCGCCTCACCATGGCGCCGTAACAACTATACGCCCGACTATCTTCTCAACGGTGTTTATCCCGTCATGGGTTCAACCCATGACGAGCTACCTGTTTAGGGTAGCTTCTAGCTTCTCTCTATCCTTATTTGTCAAATTGGATATTGCAAAAGCCTTTGGCTCTGTCAGATGAGAATACCTCCTTGAGCTTCTCCACTATCTAGATTTTGGGCCTAGATGGCGTGAGTGGATCTGTATGCTCCTCTCGACTTCTTCCTCACGGGCTATCCTTAATGGTCGCCTGGGAGGTGCCTTCGTGCACTGTTGTGGTCTCCACCAAGGAGGCCATTTGTCCCCAATGTTGTTCATTCTTGATATTGATCCTCTAAATAAGCTCCTAGATCTCACAATGATCTCTAGCGCCCTCTCCCCTCTCCCTACAAGATGCAACATCTCCAGAACCTCTCTCTATGCGAACGATGCGGCTCTCTTCATTTCCCCCACACACCAAGACCTTTCTAGCTTCAAGGACATCTTGGATTACTTTGGTAAATCGACTAGTCTAATCACCGATGTTGGTAAGACAGAGATTTTTCCTATTTGTTGCAACAACTTGTATGTGGGCTCCCTACAAGGTGTCTTCCTCGCAAAATGGAACAACTTCCCGTGCCGCTACCTTGGCCTCCCCCTCCACCACAGGAAGCCAAGGAAAGCTGAGTTTCAGCCTCTCATTGACAAGATTGGTGGTCGCCTCTTTGGTTGGAAGGGAGGCCTCCTCTCCTCTCAAGGTCGACTCACTGTCTTCCAGGTTGTTCTTTCTACCATCCCGACATACCACATTTCTCCACTCCAAGCCCCAAAATGGGTCTTACGGCGCATCGATAAGTTGCGACTGCTTTCTTATGGAAAGGTGCAAAGGAAATCAATGGCAACCACAACCTTGTTTGTTGGTCCACTATCTGCACTCCTAAAGCCTTCAGGGGCTTGGGGATCTTGGACCTTCGCCTCTTTAGTCGAGCTCTGCATATTTGTTGTCCTTTGAAGGTTGCTTCTCATCCCCTTCCTTTGGACAACACTGATCGAGACCACTCTGATTCCTCTACGGAAATCACCATTGTGGTGGGTGACCGTTTTAGTTTCTGGTTTTGTCGTTGGCTCAATGGTTGTGCTCCAAAAGACTTGCTCCTAGCCTTTTTCGGCTCACGACACGGAAAAATCGATCGATTCAGAACAAACTCTCTAACAATAATTGGATCAAGAGTGTTCGCCACCTTCGTGAGCATTCTCACCTATTAGAATTCATTTCTCTATGGGCTTGATTTCAAACTTCCATCGAGTGTCCTCAAAGCCAGACCGAATACGTTAGAAGTGGACCACAAAAGGTTGCTACACAGCGAAATTTTCTTACCTTGCTCAATTAACTGGTCTCACATGCCCATCTTGGCCATCGATTATCTAAAAAGCGAAAACTGATGGCAGATGTCGATTCTTCGCTTGACTTGCCATTCAATGGAAGATCCTAACCGCTCACAACCTTTATAAAAGAGGTTGGCCTTGCAGGATTTCTTGCATCTTATGCGATTAGGCGAACGAAATAGCTACCCACCTCTTTTTAAATTGCATCTTCACCAAGGAGGTGTGGCACCTTGGCATTTTTGACCCTTTTTCCTTCTTCCCCAATTCTCTCAATGGCCGACCATTGGCGAAGCCTATCCCGTGCAGCCCCTTCTTCCTAGAAGTTTGCTTTTAATGACACCTTCATCTACATCATTTGGAATATATGGAAGGAAAGAAATTGTCGTATCCTCCATAGAATTCAGTCTTCAACACATCAATTATTTCACATGATCACCCAAGATGTCTCGCTTTGGCTTCAAGCTTTGGCTTCAAAGTCACACTAGGGACTCTCCTTAGTAGTTTGTTAGTGTTGGCCTTAAGCTCTTGCTCATGCTAGTGCTGTTTCCCCCTTCCTTTTTTGACCTCTCCTTACCTCTGCTCTTCACCGTTGGTCTTTCCTGTGGCTTTTATGATGTTCCTCTTTCTTCTTTAATACAAGTGCAGATCTTCTGCCTTTTTTTTCAAAAAAAGAAGAAGTAGAAGCTGATTGAGAAGCTGCCTCAAACACTCCCTCAGATTCTAAGAGTAGTCCTAACTGTTAAAATCTCCCTCAAACAGAGCCTAATCTACTATTCTGGTGTTGCGACAAGTGATCATAAAAGCTAAGGTAATTAAACAAAACTAATCTGGATATCTGTCTGCTCAACAGCTTATATTTCAATACGGTCTCTAGACTCTGGTACAGCTTTCAAATTGACAATTTGTAACTGAAAAAATCGAACAAACGATGTTCTGGTATGTGACTACCTTGGGATGAGAAAAAAGATTGGGTGCTAGAAGCCTAGAAGCTGTTCAATAGTAAGTGGAGCACAAAGCCAATATGTGGTGTATCCTGCTGCCATTTTTTACACCACTCCAGACCAGAGGCGGAGCCAAAGCATCTCCTTGGGGTTCTCAGGAACCCCCTTACAAAAAAAAATTAGCTACTATTATTAAATTTTTATCTTTTGTGCACCCCCTCAGATTTAATATAGTATACCGCTTAAAGCGGTGCACCCCCTTCAATTTTACTCTAGCTCCGCCACTGCTCCAGACGGAAGTCGAAGCACCCATTTGCCCACCAACAAGACTGCACCACAAGCACACTAGTTAGGCAATGTTCAAGCTTTGCCCTGCTTATAGCAAAAAAGTAGATTATGTACCTCCTCACATAGTAGTAGCAGAAATCAGCAAGGATGAACGTCTGAACGATTTCAGAGAGAAGCACCATCGAAGGCCCAGAGCAGTAAACAATCGGCCGCAGGTCGGCAGGTGTACAAAACCTATAGAATAGAGCATACTTAATTGGTTTACGTGTTCTCTCCAAACCAAATGAGTAATGTTGTTACTATCGCATGCGTGAAAAGTAACAGATTTCTCAAGAAGATACAGCTCAAAACGCAGATGTGATAATATGATAATATTCCCTATGATATCATTGTTAAGATATCACGAGATGATTGAAAAGGGAATACACATCAATTAAAATGCATTAGGTTGCCACATTAATTCTGGTATTATCAATACTCACTGCACTGCAGCCAGCAGCCCAGACACATAGCCCATGACAACTGCAGTGTCACTTTGATGTGTGATAAACAATAAATAAACTAGAGGTGGTGTTTCATTTTGTACTTCAAGCATAATTACACATTTCACTTGTTTCCTATTATTCTGTTTTGTTCATCTAAGTTTATGTGTAGCATCAAGCCTTAAACTCTCAACCTACCTCTTGTAAATGTCATGTGCTATAACTGGTATGAACATCATTTACGTCCTCGTTTCCTTTTATTCTGTTTTGTCAAACTCATGTTATTTGTTGCCTCGACTGTCAACCTACCTATGGTTGAGTGAGAGCTTGACCAAAAGGTAACCAGTGACGAGAAGCTCGGACACCCAGCGTAGGCGTGGCACAGCAAAAAAATTCTGGAACCAGGACCCAGTTGGCGGCGCAACACCAGCTGAGATGTCCATGGCAGCATCTGGAAAATCAAGCACCTGGCTACTGCTGGCAGCTTGAGCGAGCTCGCGCTGCTCCACAACCTAGCTAGCGCTGTTCCTGCTGCTTTTACAGAAAAGCTTCTCTTAAAAAAAATTCTATGGTCCTTGATCTACAAGCAAACTGATGAATTTCAACAAGGGCAGGCAGAAATTGGTCTCTGCTTTTTTTTTCCAATTGCATTTGTATAGCTTCAGTAAGAGCTGCAGGGCTGTAGTTGGTTCTGTTAGAAATAAACACAGCGCGCACAGTGATCGTATGGCAATCGTAGTGTGTGCGTCGGTGTGGTGTTATGAAGCTAGCTGCGTGTGTTTAGCATGGTAGGGGGCTGCATGCAGTAGAAGGTTGCTGTTGCAATTCTGTTGGAGGCAGTTGCGTGCAGTGTGCATGCGTGGAGTTCCTGTTAGCACGTCGTCCGCGTACGAGCGCGTCATCCGCTCCGCCACGCCGGGCATGCAGGACGATGGAGTACGTGCTCCTGGAAAGCATGCATGCATGGTCTGGGGTCTTTAAAATACTGCAGCTGTTGATTCGTGTTCTCATGCGAAGTGAACAGGAGCAATAAAAGGCTCAGCGTGTGTGAGGCGCGCTGCAAGGTGTTTGGGCGCCATTGTTGTTTTTATGTTTGCTATTGTTCACTTGTCTTCCACCTCTCGCCTTCTCTCTCAGCTCTTTGTGTTTGAGGTGTTTGTGCGCTGCGAGTTCCAACAAGTGGTATCAGAGCCTGTATGCCCAAGATCCTGCGCTACAACCTCGACTCCATGGCGATGATTCCTCACACTGCTGGTTCTCATGTTGGGGGGAGCACGGTGTCCATGTCGTAGCCGGTGTTGTCGCCGACGAGCTACACCGCCTGGGCGATCAAGGTGGAGGCGATCCTTGATGCCCAAGGTCTCTGGGAGGCTGTGGCTCCAGCAGATGGCGCGGCCGTCGACGATAAGAAGAACAAGACGACGCGGGTGCAACTACTCCAAGCGCTGCCAGAGGACATCTTGATGCAGGTGGCGACGAAGCTGACGGCGAAGGAGGTGTGGGACAGCCTCAAGACAAGGTTCGTCGGAGCCGATCGCGTGAAGGTTGCTCGCCTTGCCACCCTCAAAGGCGAGTTCGACGTGCTGTCCATGGCGGAGGGGCAGGAGTTGGACGACTATGCCGGCAAGATCAGTGGCATGGCAGCGAGGTACGCTGGACTCGGTGCGACCCTCGACGACGCCGCCATGGTCAAGAAGCTTCTCGACACCGTCCCTGATCGCTTGTACCCTGCGGTGGCGGGGATTGAGCAGTTTTGCGACGTCGACAAGATGCCATTCGAGGAAGCGCTCGGTAGGCTGAAGGCTTTTGACGAGCGTTCCCGGCGGCGCACCCGTGCCAGCGGCGAACGACGCGATGACCAACTCATGCTCACCGAGGCCGAGTGGGAAGCTCGACAGAAATTGAAGAAGTCCTCGATTGGGAAGTGCTTCAACTGCGGTGTTCGCGGCCATTTTGCGCGGGACTGCCGCAAGCCTAAGAAGGAGGAGGCGTTGCTTGCCAACGCCGACGAGGAAGCGACGCTCTTGTGAGTGCAGGACGACGGCGCTGAGTTTAGGGGAGATTGTTAGAAATAACACAGTGCGCACAGTGATCGTATGGCGATCGTAGTGTGTGCGTCGGTGTGGTGTTATGAAGCTAGCTGCGTGTGTTTAGCATGGTAGGGGGCTGCATGCAGTAGAAGGTTGCTGTTGCAATTCTGTTGGAGGCAGTTGCGTGCAGTGTGCATGCGTGGAGTTCCTGTTAGCACGTCGTCCGCGTACGAGCGCGTCATCCGCTCCGCCACGCCGGGCATGCAGGACGATGGAGTACGTGCTCCTGGAAAGCATGCATGCATGGTCTGGGGTCTTTAAAATACTGCAGCTGTTGATTCGTGTTCTCATGCGAAGTGAACAGGAGCAATAAAAGGCTCAGCGTGTGAGGCGCGCTGCAAGGTGTTTGGGCGCCATTGTTGTTTTTATGTTTGCTATTGTTCACTTGTCTTCCACCTCTCGCCTTCTCTCTCAGCTCTTTGTGTTTGAGGTGTTTCTGCGCTGCGAGTTCCAACAGGTTCAGCCATGGAGAGTGTCATCAATATAGTGATTGAACTTCAATGTTGTGCCTGTGAATGGTCTTTGCCAGCGGGAGGTCAATGCCACCGCATTTACCTTCTCAGGTCAGGGTGCGCAGGAGGTTGGCATCAAGGAAAGAGGCGGAATTGTATGAGGCTATTGACTGACTGACGAGTCCTCCTTTTCAGGTGATTGGAAGTTGAACAGAACTAACAGAACTGTGGTTATATGATAGGGATTGCCTCAAAATGTAGGGTTTCATGATAAAAACCCCAAAGCTTGGGGTTTTGTGATACCTATGTCTCAAAATCAGGTGCTTCATGAAATTTACTCGATTGTAAATGTTACATACTATAACTGGTTTGAAGTCTGAACATAATTTATATTGGCTCTTCACTCCAAAATAAAATAAAAAACTACAACAGTTTGTTAACGGCAAAAAAATAGTCAGAGAAGAACCTGAAGGACCCAGCGTGCCCAGCTAAGAAACCTTGCAATGCCCAATGCAAACACATAATGAGTTGTGAATGGTTCAACAATCTACACCCAGAAAACAAACAGCATAAGAAATTCATTGGTTTGCATAATGAGGGTCATATGTATGTATCTTTTAAGATATACCTTTGTGTTTTGCATCAAACGCAATTGTGGCAGTATTGAAACAGCTTCCAAATAAACACAGAAGGCACAGAAGATCCTATTGATGATGTCATGTGATGTTGAAGGATGAACCAGTAGAGCTAGGGGAGCACAAGGCAACACCTGGAATGTTAAGTGTAGTAAAATAGCATGTATGTTAATGAGAAAGGGGCTGATAAGACGAATGACCACCATAAGTATAGAAAGCATGTCATGTGGGGCCGTAAATACACCCGGCATCGGCGGGCCCGCAACTTGCGCAGGGCGGCCGAACAGGCAGGCCGCGCACAGGAAGAAGGGAGCCGGCGCTAGGAGGGTTGAGCAGATCAGGGCCATGATTAATCTAGAGATAAGCTTAATTAGTTGCTAAGAGATAAGATTAGTTATTTTGGTTGCTAGAGATAAGATTGGTTAGCTGCTAAGAGATAAGATTAGTTATTTTGGTTGCTATAATTTAGGGGATTAGCCCGTAGGGGTGTCTTTTGTGGCTATATAAGCTGTAGCGGGTGTCAGATGTAATCAAGCAATTTATTATCAATCTATCTACCTTCTATTCTCCAATTAAGCCTACGGCAGAGGGGTATAACCTCGCCGAAGAAGACGGACCAAGACTACGAACTACATAGTCGAGGGCCGACCACTATGGGATCCGACGCCCTTGACAACTTGGTATCAGGATCCCGGCGTTCCTCCTCCGCTCGAGCTCCCCCGCAACCGCCGATCTCCGCCAGCTCCCCGCCATCTACAGCTTCTGCAACGTCTTCGGCAGCCATGGGCAGCATGGGCGACGACGTCAAGCTAGCCCTGGAAGCGATCGCAGCCAACATGCAGGCCCTGCAGTCCGCCGTCCAGGCCAACGCAGCGGCAATCCAGGCGCTGGCCAACGACCGTTCGTCATCCTCCTCCAGCGGGCCGCATCAGGGAACCGGCGAACATCACAATGACCGGCCACCGCGGTTTCAGAAATTGGACTTTCCCCGTTACGACGGCAAGTCTGATCCCCTAATCTTCATTAACCGTTGTGAGTCGTATTTTCATCAACAGCGTATCATGGAAGAAGAAAAGGTGTGGATGACCTCGTACAACCTGGAAGAAGGCGCCCAAATGTGGTACATCCAAGTTCAGGAAGACAAGGGCGACACCCTCACATGGTGCCATTTCAAGGAACTCCTCAACCTCCGCTACGGGCCGCCGCTCCGTTCTGCCCCATTATTCGAGCTTGCTGATTGTTGGCGTACAGGCACGGTAGCTGAGTACCAAGACCGCTTTCAGGCGCTCCTACCCTGTGCCGGGCCGCTATAGAAGATACAGAGGGTGCAGCTGTTTATGGGCGGCCTCTTGCCCCCACTCAGCCACGCCGTGCGCATCCACAATCCACAGACGCTAGCAGCCGCAATGAGTTTGGCGAGGCAGCTAGAACAAATGGACTTGGCCATGCAGACAGGCCCCAGAACAGGCCACCATGGCCTTCTGCCGAGCCCTCCACCACGTACGGCCACGCCGGCAGCACCAGCAGCCAAGCCAGCCGCACCCACGACCAGCCGCACCCACGACTTTGGGAGACGAGCAGCCAGTGAAGCGCCTATCGCGTCCGGAACAGGAGGAGCGCCGCCGGCAGGGCTTGTGTTACAATTGCGATGAAAAGTATACACGAGGCCACAACCGCGTATGCAAGCGGCTCTTCTACGTCAGTGGCATGGAAATCACCGATGAGCCCGCAGAGGACTCATCCACGGAAGCTCCTGTCTTCTCCCTCCACGCCCTAGCCGGCGTACATTTTAGTGACACCATGCAGGTCACCGTTATGATGGGCAAATCATCCCTGCTGGCGCTACTCAACTCGGGATCAACTCACGACTTCATCTCTGAGTCGGCCGCCCGACGTACTGGCTTGCCCATCCAAAGCCAACTGCGACTCACAGCGACAGTGGCAAATGGCGAGCGCGTCCCCTGCGTGGGCATTCTTCGGCAAGTCGCTTTCTCTATCCACGACGATCCTTTCTACACCGACCTATTCGTGATGCCCCTTGCAAGTTTTGACATGGTGTTGGGCACCCGCTGGCTGGCCACATTGGGTCCGGTCCTATGGGATTTCGGCGCCAGGAAATTGATGTTTTATCGGCAAGGCAAACAAGTCTGCTGGCAGGGCATACAGGGACCATGGACCATTGGCCCCAACACTTAGCACCACCTCGGCATCACCATCCCTGTTGGACGAGTTGCTCGCATCCTTCACGGGTGTCTTCTCCGAACCACACGGGCTTCCTCCGGTTCGCTCCCGAGACCACGACATCAACCTCGTCCACGGCGCACTGCCAGTCGCCGTGCGCCCCTATCGGTACCCGGCATCCCACAAAGATGAACTGGAAAGACAATGTACGGCCATGCTAGAGCAAGGGCTAGTCCGCCGAAGCTCCTCGGCGTTCTCCTCGCCCGTACTCCTCGTCAAAAAACCAGATGGGCCATGGAGGTTTTGCGTCGACTACCGCGCCTTGAACGCCATCACAATCAAGGACGCCTACCCCATCCCCGTGGTAGACGAGTTGCTGGACGAACTACACGGCGCCAAGTTCTTCACCAAGCTAGAGCTTCGTTCGGGATATCATCAAGTTCGTATGTGTACAACCGACATCGACAAAACGACATTCCGCACCCACGACGGTTTGTACGAGTTCCTGGTGATGTCATTCGGCTCGTGCAACGCACCGGCAACATTTCAGGCATTGATGAATGACGTTCTCCGGCCATTTCTACGCCATTTTGTGCTGGTGTTTTTTGACGATATTTTGATCTACATCACATCGTGGGCTGATCATCTTCGACACCTACGAGTCGTCCTCACAGTGCTGCAACAACACCTCTGAGAAACCAAGGGTTGGTTTCAGAGTCTATGATGAGTGATTGACTGTGTTTAACCTCTGGTTCGAAGGGGTACCTCCGAAGGGGTTCGGAGGTTGGACCTCTGAGGGTGTTCGGAGGCTGTTTCACTGAAGGGTTCGGTGAGTTTGGTTGCTGCAGCTGTTGCAGCGGAGTGTGCCTATCGGAGGGGTCCGACAGTACACGATGACTGGGTTGTACCGAAGGTCTCGGTACTTTGGGCGGTACACTGGAGTGTGTGCCGAAGGTTGCTAACCCGGAGAGGTCTCCGGAGTACTGGATACACTTGTCTGCTTGTCTGTGGTGCGCAGGGGATTGCGGAGGCGACGAACGGTTCGTACCAGGTGAACCTGGGTCAAGCGGGAGGCTTGATGCTAGTGGAGCGGGGAGCTCCGTCACGAAGGATGCGAAGGGGTCTAGGTCGGACCTCGGGTCAAGGTGCACCAGGAGAAGGCAGTAAGTGCGGAGTGTGACTCCGGGTGAAGGTACTCCGAGACAAAGTCCTCAGAGGCGAGGCACTTCAAAGGGTACTCCGGAAGGAGTGACTTCGGAGTTTGGTGGATCAAGTCCTCAGCTGAGGCAAGGTGTTCGAAGTGTGCTCCGGAGGGAGACACTCAAAGGATACCCGACGAAGGTCTCAGAAGTCGAGGTGCATCGAAGGCATGGTCCGGGTGAGGCTCGTCGAGGAGTGTGCTCGGGGAGAGACGCTGCGACGAAGTGCTCATGGAATGCTTCATGCGGAGGCCTTGGACGAAGGAGGGACTTCGAAGGGTGGTACTCCGAAGGTGGGGCTTCGGAGTGACACAGGCTTCGGAGCAAGACTGGCTCCGGAGTGAGGATGACTTGTGGTACTTCGGCCATGCATGGCTTTGGTACACGGACTGACGGAGTTCGAGCTGGGAGAAGCTGCGAAGCCGTGGTGGTCCACTCCGAAGGTGGTGGTGCGAAGGCCCAAAGGCTTTGACGGCTTCGGCTCAAAACCGTCACTGTATCGAAGGCTGACTTCGGTGAAGCGAAGGCCGTCAGGCTCAAGGCTTCTCACCGAAGCTACCGCACCCCTCGCGTGCGAAGGGGGGCTTCAGAAGATTCCAAGACTGTAAAGGCTGACAGTGTCTGCTCTGCAAAAAGCTGACGTGTCCCCTCTGCAAAGCTGACAGAGAAGCCTCCAAAATAAAGTTGACTACCTTTTGTACCCCTCAGTTCTGATGAGACAAACCTTTGTAAACCCTAGGGGTAAAGTAGTCAATTCACTTGGGTGAATAGTGGCTATAAATATGGGGGCTGGGTAGGTAACATTTAACACTTTGAGCATTCACTGTTAAGCCCCTGTACTAGCCACCACACGTTGTACTCATCCTGTGAGTTCATTTATTGTGTTCCTTGTTCAAGCAGCGAAGCCCTGCTTCTGTGTTCATTTTGCTTGAGCTTGTTTTACATACCTCGCTGCATACTTCGATCATTTGTGTGTCACTTCGAGTGACTTGTGGTAGTGCATCGAAGCCTGTCTAGGCAAAGTGTGTTTTGTGCGAAGTGTGCTTTTCAGTGTGCGTTCGCTCTGTGTAACTGGAGGCTAGACCTCGCTGCTTACTAGCGAAGCCCTGATCGAAGCCCGTGTTTCTTATCGTGTCTAAGCCCCTAGCGAAGTCTGTTAGTGTGCGTTTAGACCTTCGGTGTACGAAGCCCAGCACCAGTTGCTGTCGCTAAGTACTTGGTCGAAGTCCTCAGAGGGTAGTCCACTCGTGCGAAGGGTGAAGTGCGAAACCTGCTCAAAGCACCTTGTGTGCGGAGCCTGCACTGACTTAGCAGAGTTGGTTTTTCGGGTTTGAGTGGAGCGAAGTCTTCTTGGCTTCGAACTTTTGCTCCTTGCGAAGCCTGTGTTCGGAGTCGTCTAATACCTCCGAACCAGAACTTCAAAGGTTGTGTTCGAAGCCTGTTCCGCAGTTGACTGAATTAAAACAGAAGGCTGTTTTTAGCCTGAAATTTTAAAAACTCCCATTCACCCTGTTGGGGGAAAATATCTCATCTTCGGGGTTATTGCCGAAGCAACATAAAGGCAGTCAGCCAGTTCGAAGGTTCCCAGAAGACCATCTTCGAAGATGCTCGGAACCTGGTTCGAAGCACGAAGATAGGCATCGGTTCGGAGTATATCTTCGAACTAAAGCCCTTCAAGATCTTTTCTGCCAGCTAATATGGAAGACTTATCTTCTTTCTCATTAGATTAGTCTTTTACCATTTTAGCCCTATTAAGGAAACCGAATAGTTTCCACTATGTCGGTTGTAATAGAGGGGTAAATAGGTCTTTTCCTTAATGTTTGGGCCTATAAATACCCCCCAATTCACCCTGTAATAGGGACCGAATACAAGTTATTCAATACACACTTTCGAACTATTCTAAGTTATTATCCTTTCGGAGGCTTAGAACAATTTGCTTCACAAACACTTCATTTGTTAGTTTCTTTTCTACAGAAACCTGTTAGCGTAATCTTTTACGCCAACACACCCCCCCTCTGGTCGTCGTTTCCGGTCCAACAACCTCCTCTTCGTCAAGCGATCCAAGTGCGCTTTCGGCGAACGCTCCGTCGCCTATTTGGGCACATCATCTCCGACACCGGGGTCGCCATGGATCCGGCCAAGGTGCGGGCCGTGTCTGACTGGCCGCAACCCAAGTCCGCTCGGACTGTCAGAGGATTCTTGGGGCTTACGGGCTACTATCGCAAGTTCGTCCACGACTACGGCACCATTGCAGCCCCCCTGACCGCACTATTGAAGAAAGAAGGCTTCTCGTGGAACAGCAAGGCTGCGGTGGCATTCGAATCCCTCAAGACGGCAGTAACCACCGCCCCGGTCTTGGCTCTTCCGGATTTCACACAGCCGTTTGTGGTGGAATGTGATGCGTCCACCTACGGTTTCGGGGCGGCATTAATCCAAGACAAGCACCCTATTGCATACTTCAGCAGACCAGTGGCACCACGACACCGCTCTCTAGCTGCATATGAGCGGGAACTCATCGGGTTGGTGCACGCCATCAGGCATTGGCAGCCATATTTGTGAGGTCGGCGCTTTACGGTGCGAACTGACCACTACAACCTTAAATTCCTCCTAGATCAGCGCCTTGCCACAATCCCGCAACATCATTGGGTCGGCAAACTCCTCGGCTTCGATTTCGCCGTCGAATATAAGCCTGGGGCTCTCAACAAGGTGGCAGACGCGCCGTCTCGCCGCGACACAGAGGAAGAAACCGAGGGTGGCACTGTCCTAGCAGTTTCAGCACCACGTTTTGACTTCATCGCGCGACTCCACGACATGCAAGCGACCGACCCGACGCTGGTCGCCCTCCGCGACGAGCTGGCAGACGGCTCCCGGACGGCCCCTTGGTCTCTCACTGATGACTTGGTTACTTATGACGGGTGGTTGTACATACCGCCATCATCCCCGCTCCTGCAAGAACTACTAGTGGCAGTTCATGAGGATGACCACGAAGGGGTGCAGCGCACGCTGCATCGTCTCCGCCGCGATTTTCACTTCCCCGACATGCGGCGCACCGTCCAAGATTTCGTACGCGCCTGCGCCACGTGCCAACGGAACAAGTCAAAGCACCTACACCCGGCAGGCCTACTCCTACCGCTCCTTGTTTCGACAGCGGTATGGGCAGACATCGGACTAGACTTCGTGGAGGCATTACCATGAGTTCGGGGGAAGTCGGTCATACTCACCGTGGTGGATCGCTTCAGCAAGTATTGCCACTTCATCCCGTTGTCACACCCATACTCAGCGGAGTCCGTGGCACAAGCCTTCTTCAACGATATCGTCCGCCTACATGGGATGCCACAGTCCATGGAGTCGGATCGGGACCCCGTGTTCACCTCTACATTTTGGAGGGAGCTGATGCGCCTGATGGGCACCAAGCTGCATATGACGTCGGCATTCCACCCACAGTCTGACGGTCAGACGGAGGTCGCTAACCGTGTTATTGCTATGTACCTTCGTTGTTTTACAGGTGATCGTCCCCGCCAATGGCTCTGATGGCTGACGTGGGCCGAGTATACGTACAATACGGCCTACCAGTCATCCCTCCATGACACACCCTTTCGGGTGGTCTATGGGCGGGACCCACCATCCATCAGGTCCTACGAGCCAGGAGATACTCGTGTGGCCGTCGTAGCCAAGACGATGGACGAGCGGAACGAATTCTTGGCTGATGTACGGTACAGGTTGGAGCAGGCACAAGCTGTTCAAAAACTCCACTATGACAAGTGCCACTGCCAAGTCTCCTACAATGTGGGCGACTGGGTTCTACTCCGACTTCGTCACCGACCTGTCGCTTCCCTGTCGGCCGAGCCCCACGACAAGCTTCAACCACGCTACTTCGGGTCGTACCGCATCTCCGAGTGCATCAACGACGTGGCTGTACGGCTGGAGCTCCCCCCTCGCGCCAAGCTCCATGATGTTTTTCATGTGGGCCTATTGAAGAAGTGGGTAGGCAACCCACCAGCAGCACCGCCCACACTGCCCAACATTCATCATGGCGCGGTGGAACTTGAACCAGAACAAGTGGTGCGAGCCCGGTTGGCCAGGGGTGTCCGTCAAGTACTGGTCCACTAGAAGGGCCAAACTGCGGCATCAGCAACATGGGAGGATTTGGACAGTTTCCGCGACAAGTACCCCGACTTTCAGCTCGAGGACGAGCTGAGTTTGGAGGGGGAGAGATGTCATGTGGGGCCGTAAATACACCCAGCGTCGGCGGGCCCGCGACTTGCGCAGGGCGGCCGAACAGGCAGGCCGCGCGCAGGAAGAAGGGGGCCGGCGCCAGGAGGGTTGAGCAGATCAGGGCCATGATTAGTCTAGAGATAAGCTTAATTAGTTGCTAAGAGATAAGATTAGTTATTTTGGTTGCTAGAGATAAGATTGGTTAGCTGCTAAGAGATAAGATTAGTTATTTTGGTTGCTATAATTTAGGGGATTAGCCCGTAGGGGTGTCTTTTGTGGCTATATAAGTTGTAGCGGGTGTCAGATGTAATCAAGCAATTTATTATCAATCTATCTACCTTCTATTCTCCAATTAAGCCTACGGCAGAGGGGTATAACCTCGCCGGAGAAGACGAACCAAGACTACGAACTACGTAATCGAGGGCCGGCCACTCTGGGATCCGACGCCCTTGACAAAGCATGTCTGGCACAAATAGCCGGCGTCTTGATAGAAATTATGTGAGCATTGCATTGATAGTGAATTAGTAAATACGTGTAACTAAAATAGATAAGCAGGATATGATCTTGGTGGCGGTTACATGGAAGTTCAAGTAATTAAACTGTGTTCAAAGCCTACATCAAGCAGGGGAACATTTAAAGAATTTGGGTTATGCAAGGCTCCAGCAATTCTGGTTCACACAATGAAGTCAGAGAGGACATACAAGAAAGAGAAAACCACAAACTTTATGATTAATTGATGCTCACAATGTCTAAGTTTAGAAGCTGATAATGCTCTTACCACATAGTACAATGCAAAATTGTCCTTGTCTAACATATAATTTTACCTCAGTTTGAACCGAATCATGTAGATGACAAAAAGAGTAGCTGCTAGTGTAGTTGTATCAAGTATTGTATGGATATCATACTCCATAACAAAATCGTCTATTGCCTGCCTTGCTGATTTACACAATGGTTGTCCTTGCAATTGGGATTTGGTCATGTTCTTTGCTTTACAGCTTCCTGCTCTACTATAAATGCCAATCCATCATGATGCTTCCACCCCATCTCACAGTTCTGTCAGACAAACAACACAGATTAGTGTAAACAGTAAACGAAATGGAATGAGCACATCCTTGGTTCCGCTGGTAAGAATCTGAAAAGGAGAGTTCTCCGGCTTCTGATTGCTATTTCATTTCAAGCTTCTCTAGCTATTGAGTTTTACAATAAAAAACAATAATACAAACTCTTTAGAGAAGCTTCAAGGCTTGATCTATCTATTGCGACAGCTGATCATATAGAAACTAGGGTGGTTAAAAAGGAACTAATCTGGATATGGGTCTGATCAACAGCCTACATTTCAATATGGCCTATGGACTCTGGTACACCTTTCACATTAACAATTTGTAATAGAAAAAAATCAAACGAAGTTCTGATATCTGACCCACTTGGGTTGAGAAAAAGGTCGGGCGCTAGAAGTTGTTCAATAGTACGAGTGGAGCACAAAGCCAATCTGTTGTGTATCCTGCTGCCATTTTTACACCACTCAAGATGGAAGTCAAAGCACGAGTTTCCCACCAACAAGGCTACACCACAAGCACGCTAGTTAGGCAATGTTCAAAGCTTTGCCTTGCTGATAGCAAAAAGGTAGATTATGTACCTCTTCACATAGTAGTAGCAGAAATCAGCAAGGATGAATGTCTGAACGATTTCAGAGAGAAGCACCACCGAAGGCCACAGACCATAGCCCAGGGCAGTCAACAATCGGCCACGGGTATCCAAAACATGCAGAATAGAGCATAGTTAATTGGTTTACATGTTCTCTCCAAACCAAATGTGTAAGGTTGTTACTATCTCATGCATTAAAAGGAACAGATTTTTCAAGAAGATACAGCTTAAAACACAAATTGTGATAATATGATAATATTCCCTCAGATTTCATTATTAACATGTGATCATGTGATGATGGTAGAAAAGGGAATACACATCAATTAAAATGCATTAGGTTACCACATTAATTCAGATATTATCAATACTCACTTTGATGTGTGATAAACAATAAATAAACTAGAGGTGGTCTTTCATTTTGTACTTCTAGTAGAATTACACATTTTGCTTGTTTCCTATTATCAGTGTTTAAGTAGGTGCTAGGTGCTAGTAGGGCGGTGATCCGGCACCTAGTGCCTAGAGCCGCCTAGGTGGTGCCCAGGTTTCATCCCTGTTTGCACTTTCCCCCTGAGCTGTCGGGCACACACGCAATTAAATAGCTAAGCGACGGCGGCGCCCAAGGCATCTAGGGGCCACGGTCAACCGCCCAAGCTGTGGTTGACTCACCTTGGTGCCCCGCCTGCCCAGTATGCCAACGAAGGCCACCACGCAATGCTGGGGTGGCACTCAGCGTCTTTCAGCCACCTAGGCAGCAGCTAATCCTGCCTTTTTGAACGCTGCCTATTATTCTGTTTTGTTCATCTAAGTTTATGTGTAGCATTAAGCCCTCAACCCTCAACCTACCTATTGTAAATGTCATGCACTATAACTGGCATGAACATAATTTACATCCTTTTTTTCCTTTTGTTCTGTTTTGTCAATCTAAGGTTATCTGTTTCTCAACTGTCAACCTAACTATAAAGAGTAAATTTCATGAAACCCTAGAGGTTTTTAGGCAAATTGTTGTTCAATGCTCAAAACCCAATACCACTACTTCCTCTAGGAATTCCATCATCTGAAAAGTGGCCCCAACTTTTAGCCCCCATCTCTTCTCATTGCCTTACAATATCTCAGCAAAGCAAATCTGAAAGATGAGCAGCATGAGCTCAAGCACGACGATGATGGGCGTGCTGGTGTGCACCTGTCTTTGACAATTAAATTTCATTGGTGGGCAGTGCAGTGAACAAAAATGTGGCCACTCAAACATGAAACTAGGCTACAATGCTACCTAACTACGAAGGACATGTTTGATCTAACTCTACCCCCGACATCTATGCTATATACGCGGTATTGTAGCGGCATGTTAGGGTTAGCTAAGTCGGGTTTTCTATTAGAGATTAAGAAGTCCTTTAGGAGTACTTAGATTTTAGATTAGAAATTATATTAGGAGTCCTTATCGTATTATATTAGGAGTACTTAGATTTCAGATTAGAAATTATATATCTAAGAGGTGTGTGTATATATATATAAAGGGTTGCTATTATAGGAAAGTCAAGAAAAAGTAATAAAGTTGTCTATTCTTCTATTTTCTGCTCAAGCCAGCCATGGTAAAACTCCATACAGTATATATCTATCAATCGATGAGAGGGGAACAATCTCGAGTCGTCCAATGAGAGGGGAAGAACCTCAAGCCATGACTACCCATCGCTATTTGTTACAAAATTTGGGATCCCAAGACCGTTGAAGATATGGTGGATACCATTGTCGTAGAATGCTTGATGTTGTTCCTCTCTCGTTGCATGACTCGAGGCAGTTCTCCTCTCGTCGCTTGATAGATAGACACAACATAAAACTTTACTCTGGCCGGCTTGAGCAGAAGGTAGAAAAATTGATAACTTTATTAATTTTACTTGGCTTGGCTAAAACGGTAACCCTTGATATATATACACCTCTTAGAGATATAACTCCTAATCTGAAATCTAAGAAGCTCTACTTTAATCTGTTAAAGGACTCTTTGGCTCTGTTTGGGATGGTTGCAGATTTTCTAAAAAGCAGATGCAGCTGAGATTCTGTTTAAATTGGATTATGTGAGAAGTGTTGCATTAAGAAGTCAGGTGTTTGGCAGCCTAGCTTTTTAATTAGTTGTAGGATTGTAATGAATCGATAATAATTATTCATATTTCGTACCACAGTAAAAAATAGTAATATCTAAAATATTCTCTTTACCATATTGCACAAGTAATTAATATTTCATAACTACATGCATGACACCGTCTATATATAGTATACTTTACAATATATTATATATGTAAACTAACATTAACCAAAGAACTATAATGTTATTTACAATATATTATACATTTAAATCCAATATATTTTTTGTATTCACTTCTTCGACGCAAATTTCTATGAAAACTCTAGTGGCAAATGCATGTATTACATGGTAGTAAGAAAATAATTTAATGTTAACTAGCTGATAGTTTTTAAACCATTGAACAAGCATACTATTGAATCTATAAGAACCAAACATGCTCTCACAGATGCTGCTATACCAATAAAGCGAAACATACAATTCATCATGGACTGAACATTTGAGTTTTTATACTACTGAACAGGTAAACTAGTTATACTGGAAGCAGGAAATGCATTATAAAAGGATTCAAAAACAAATAAACAAAGTTCAGCCATGTTGTTCTTAGATAAAGAATTCAACCAGAATGTTATGTCCAGTTAAATGTACATTATGTACATATCGTGCATGGGTACATATATCAACTTGTGTGCACAACTTTGGTTTGAGTATCCAATCAGCCAGTCCTAAACATAAGAATTTTTGTAAGGAGTACACTCCAACAAAATGTACAACAAGCAGGAAATATCACTTCTGGAATTCACTACCAAAGCAGTACACAAGGCAGTCAAAGCTCCATAAGAGTACACAAGGAAATTTCAGTGCAAGCAGTACACAATCAGGAAGCAAGAGTACTAGACTACTAGTAGCAAACATTCAGGCAGTGGCATCGGGGCAGCGTCTAGGTATGGAGGCACCATCACGGCGGTGTCCAGGCGGCGGCGTGGCGGCAGGGCAGGAGCGGCATGGATCCTCACCGGCGGCGGCTAGGGTTGGGAGCGGGAAAACAACATGGCAAAATAATTGTGGGGGAAAACAATATGTGCAATTTGCAGAAGCTGAGAAGCTAGGCAAAAGGTGAATTCTGCTTCTAGGCAAAATAATTGTAGCGCTTCTCAAAAGCGGCTGTAGAGAAACTAGTTGTTTGGGGCAGCTTCTAGCTTCTCAGAAGCAAAAACTGACTGAGAAGCTACCCCAAACAGGGCCTTCTTAATCTCTAATAGAAAACATGACTTAGCTATCCCTAACCCAAACATGTTGCTACAGTACTGCATGGGTATTGTTCACGTGGTACTGTTCATGCCTAGCCAATGTCCATAACAGTAACAGTTTGTACGATAAAATAAAGTAGTTTAATTTTTATTTTAAGTTTAAAATAAAAAAATAGTTCAACTAAATACCTTCAATTTATAAACTGCTCTCAATCTATAATTTTTTAAGGCTAGCCAAACCTAGCTCTTTTAGATAGAGAGCCCTGACAAGAAGCAGGGCCTAACATCCCTCAACTTACCAAAGTAAAAAGAATGACCATAAATTGATAATTTCAGTGGAGTAATCTGAATTATGTGATCATGTAATGACTACATGGATCACATGGGTCTTTTTAACCACAACACATAATGTAGTGGCACGGTAAAGAAAGCCACCAAGTATAGAGGTCGGTAAAGAAAGCCGCCAAGTACAGAGGTCTGAACAATCCACCAGATGCTGATGCTTTCATTTCACCATGGCTGAAAGTAGCAAGCTTCCGCCATTTCTATCCGTTCTGCTCCCCTATAATGGCCACACTACATAGCATCCGTCATGCCCCACTGTTCTATCAAGGAGAAACTTCAGCACTGCATAGAGGGCATACCTGCAACACAATCGAACAAATTCGTCACCTTCAGGCAATCAAGATAGTAATACCTAAATTGCTGCAATTATTGGATGTTCTCAACATACTAAATGGTCTCCTATAGTCGGGCGGGCAAAGAATTTTTTGTAAATAATATCTGACTGAGAACTCATCAAGGGGATGGTGGTCACTTTTCTGGATATGAAAGGAGGGACTAGGGATGGTGTTCATTATATACCTTACTTAATTGCAGCCACTGGTTTATGCAGTCAGAATGGTATGAATGCTTGCAAGGAAGTGAAACCAACAATTCACCTTCCTCAAATTCCACATGACAAATAACACATCTGCAAAATAGTTTCATAAATCAGCAGATTGTTACTTGTATAAAAAAATGTGGGACATAAAAATTAGCATATGTTCCATACCGTTCCATGTTGCCATCTTGCTTATCCTGTGCCCTATAAGTTATGGAAGGTAATGAAGCAAGAGTATCTGCAGACAGGCCTCTGCTTCCTGTACCAACAACGTCACCCAATGCAACCAGCTCCTGAGAACACCACAACCATTAAAATTCTGTCGTGAATCCCGAATCTTCAAGTGCACAAAATGCAAAGAATACCGGTGGTTTATAATGGAATTTTGATTAAAAAAGGAAGAATTAACTCACCTCATAAGAATATTCATCTGGATCAACATCTTCCCATGCATCCTAAAGTTTGAGATACACAAGTAATTAAAATGTCAGACACTAGCTTTATTCTAGGAAGATTATGGACAAGCACACCAAGAAAAAAGGCCATGGCATTATCAAAGATGTAAATTGCTCATTTGAGGATATTTTTAAGCCAACTTTGCCTGTCTAAATTACAGGGATTGACATTCAAAATGTGATTTTACATGAACAGTAACATGCTTATTTTCAGGAATCAGAATCTGATCAGCAAGAGTAGCAGAAAAACGGTCCCAAATTATAGTTTCAGTATCTAGACATGCAAATGGAGGGATAAAAGCCAGATCATGCCTTTTGTGTTCAACAAACCTGTATCCCTTTCAACATGAGTAACACAATTCTAACTTGTAACTTCTAAACACTAAGAAAGGAATGTGATACAGATGCCATCACCAAATCGATTCTGTATGTACTTGAAACATTCAGTTATCCATGCTGAAAGAATGGGTCGACAAACAAGTGGGTATTTAAATTTCTCCCAGAAAAAATCCAGGAACTCTCCTGCCCCTCTCATTCTCTCGCAGAATCAAAATTATTCAGTGAAGGATTGCATGAACATACGCATAAAACAGTGAATATATCTATTATGTTGTTAAGAGAGGGCAAAAAGAAGCCATCATGTTTGCTCTTGAGGCCTAGAAATTACAAAATAATTGGAGAAAGAGAAAAATATTTCCACGGAAAGATCATAGTGAGTTCAAATTATAACAGTGGAGATTGGTCATACAGCATACATTGCGCCATTATTAGGTGGATCCAGATTATAATGGTGCAGACTGATGATATAATTGCATACAAAATACAATTGCATTTACAGAAATAGGAGCAATAGTTTATATCAAATGCAACTCAACTTTCAAATAAAATTTAATGTAGCTCCATGCAAATTGCCGGGGGGAAATAAAGTTGCATGCAAGATTGCGAGGGAAAAATATGATAGATAGGATACAAGCACCCTAAACTCCTAAACTCGTACGATGGAAAGACATATCACCTGTGCATCATTCCCATCTTCTTCATCCTCTTCCTCAACGTCATCATGCTCATGATCCATCACTTGCCCTACAAATCAACAACAACAGAGTAAGTACAGAAAGAAAAAATGTGAAACGGCTCATTTGTGAAAAGGGGAACCCCTTTTGCACTCACAATCACTGATATCAGCGTCAGCAAGCTCCACAAGGTGGCCGGCGATCTCGCGCACCTCGGCGTCATGCAGTGCCCTCGCGAAGGCTTCGTCGTCCTCGTATTGCGCAGGGTCTAGCTCGGCCGCGTCGCCCACATCTTCGTCCTCGTCGAGCGCCTCCCCTTCCCCTTCCTCGTCCTCCTCATAATCGCCCCCCTCGTCACCATCGTGCTCCTCCCCCTCGGCCCCTCCTCGTCAAACTCGTAACTCCCAGAATCCGAGGCCGCGTACTCGCCGCCGTGCACGCTAAGCATCATGTACGCCTGCTCCTGCGCCGGAAAAGAAAAAAAATCAGTCGCAACTCCAGAACCTCGGGGGAGCCCTCGAGGTCCCGAAGCTTACCTGCTCCTGGAGGACGAGGGCGAGGGCGAGGGCGAGGTCGTACTCCTCCTGGCTTAGGCTAGTAAACGGCCGCCTAGCCGCCGCCGCGGCGCCATCGCCTCCAGGTGCAGGGGGTGGGTTGGGGGTAGGGTTCTGTCCGGGGCTGCGCTCATCGGCGCCGCCATCGCCTCCAGGTGCGGGGGGTGGGTTGGGGGTAGGGTTCTGGCCGGGGCTGCGCTCATCGGCGCCGCCATCGCCTCCAGGTGGTGGGGGTGGGTTGGGGGTAGGGTTCTGGCCGCGGCTGCGCTCATCGGCGCCGCCGTTCCCCTTGGCGGCGTCCATGGCGGCGATCGGAGAAGGGAAGTGTAGAAGAAAGGGGAAACGGAGGACTGGAGGAGGACGACGCCGACTGGTTAAGCTTAACCGGGTATATATAGGTCAGGTGGTTCAAACAAACGGCAGTACGGCACCAGAATCGATCAGGCATGGCAGCTCGTTTCCTTCCACTTTTTTGCCAGGGTCCCACATGTCATCTCGTTTACTTCCTCTTTTTTTGCCTAGGTCCCACATGTCAGCTCGTTTCCTTCCTCTTTTTTTGCTGGGTCAGTGGGTCTCACATGTCAGCTCGTCATCCTCCTCTTTTTCCTGGTCCCACATGTCAGCTCGTTTCCTTCCTCTTTTTGCCTGGGTCCACATGTCAGCTACCGCCGTTCACTGTTTTGGTTTTGAGGATTTAACTTTAACTAACAGTATTTTTACATTATCAAAGTATATAGTATACAACGTTTATAGTTAGATTCATAATCGAAAGCTTTGTATTAGTATTGTATATTTAGAGTTTTTTAAATCTTGTTTAAAATTAATAATAATAATAATGTATCTGCTTTTGGTCAAAACGACAATTGAATATTTCATGTAAAATGGTACACTATCACCCAAGTTGATATTATTATAATTTTTATTCGGTGGATTGTGGAAGTTTTATAATGAATGGTACAAAATATCTCTAGAACCTTGAAAAACGGAAGTTTTATAATGAACTAGATGCTAGGGTGTGTCTATGGCACACCACCTGTAATAATCGTTGCGGCTGTGACACACTAATGGTGTGTTTGCGATGATATTGGTTCGGCATCCGCCTTTGTTCGGAAAAAATAATCATGTAAAATCAAATAAAACACTAGACGTTATAGCATTCCATTTGTTTTAGTTCATTCAAATTTGTGCACAAATGGGTATCAATCTAGTCTCGAGCAAATCCAAGGGGTATTAATCCAGTAATTGATCCATCACCAAGAGAAAATTATCATATGAATATTGAAATCATTCGGTCTGCAATCAACATGAAGTTCATCTACTTGTCCATTGTCATCTTATTCTCAAGTTTTCTCAGGTAGTTCAGAATCTGAAAACCATTAGAAATCAGTACGCATCCTTCATGAACTATCAAAATGAGAATTTGATTCAACATATTTAAAGCAGAATAAGAATTTTACCTAATAATAGGCACACAACTTCAAAAAAAGACACACACATATGTACTTCACATGATTTGTCACTCAAGTTAGTTGTTTTAATAATAAGTTCATGTACTAATATTTGAATTCATGACAAATAGAGCGAAGTGGAATGCATATTGCACATTGGAGCTTGATATGGCTAAGGCCTATGAAAAATTGATGAGCAACATGCTAACCAATTACAGAGAAAATGGCATATACTACATATATGTAGGAAGATTGCTGAAAAGGTAGAATATGAATAGGTCACCATTTCATGTTAGATTCTTTCTTTAGAAGAATTTGGTATAGCAGAGAATTAGTGCAAGTGTGGCATCCAAACATGCCGCTACTATTATGGTAATCATCGCTCCAGTAGAAACTCCATGATGGTTCTTGCTTTTAGCTAACTTCCAAGCATGAGTAGATATGATTACAAAATATTCATGTTTAAGAGAGAGCTAAGAAAACCACACGCAAAAGATTGGTAAGAGAATAGGTTAGTTAGATACATTGAGTCACAAATATAGCTTTGCCTCCCCGGTAGAAGTGAATTTCTAATGTATTCTCTATGACACTAGTTGTGAAACTTTTTGTGATTACACGATGGACACCACTGGTATCATCTTGAATGTTAAAATCTTTCAAAACTTTAGAACCCTAACAAATTATCACAAAGCTCGATTAATAATTTCTTAAGAGAACAACAATAATCCAAATTGTATGATGCAACTTTAACAAGAACTAAATAATCCATGGATATGTTGAAGATAATAAGAACAGGATCTCAAAAAACCATTTAAGGAGGAATTAATTCACACCAACACAACACAAGGTATTCAAGAAAAGAAACTTTCATACTCCCTCTATTCTTAGACGGACGATGTTCAATGCATGTAGACAATTCCCAAAATCTTAATTCACTAATAAATACAAAAACATTAAGTTCTGATATGTCAAAATTATATTACCGATTTATTGAGAATACCCGATTTTCCTAGCAGTGGGCGTTGTAGAGGAAGGATGATGAAATTCAGGCATAGCATATGATGGCAATGGAGTAGTTGAGGAAATTCCGATGAAATGGACTAGCCGAGCAGTTGATGATGATATAAAATGGAATACACATCAATTCAAAAATGTTAAGTTGCACAATAATTCCTAATTATCAATACCCACTACGTTGCAGTGAGAGTCTTCGATATATGATAAACAAAGAAAGAAACCAGAATATTCTTTCATTTTGTGTTTCTAGCACATTTCCATTGTTTCCTTTTATTCTATTTTGTCAATCCAAGGTTATCTATTGGCACAACTCTCTACCTACCATTTGCAAATGTTGCATACTATAATTGGTCTGAACATCTTTTATGCTAGCTCTTTAGTGCAAGGTACAAAACTACAACAACAGTTTTTCAAGGACAAAAAAGGCTCAGTAAAGAACCCGAAGGACCCGGTGTGCACCGCTAAGAAACCTTGAAACTCTCAATGCAAACACATAATGAGTTGTGAATGGTTCAACAATTTGCACCCATAAAAGAAACAATATAAGAAAGTCAACAATTGGAATTGTGCTCTGCATTGAGGATCATATCATATGTATCTTTTAAGATTTACCTTTGTGTTTTGCATCAAATACAAATGTGGCGGTACTGAAATAGCTTCCAAAAAAACACGGATGGCCCAACAGATCCTATTGATAATGTTATGTGATGTTGAAGGATCAACAAGTAGAGCTAGCGCAGCACAAGACAACACATGGAATGTTAAGTGCACTAAGATAGCCTGTCTAGTAATAAGGAATGGGCTAACGAGATGAATGATAAACAAGAGTATAATAGTTACCATCTTTATAGAAGTGAAGTGAGCTTTTCATGGACAGTGAATTAGTAAATATATGTAACTAAAATGCATAAGCATGGTATGATCTTGGTGTTGGAAACATGGAAGTTCAAGTGCTCGAACTGTGTTCAAAGCCTAGACCAAACATGATAACATTTATAGAATTTTGGGTTTTGCAAGGCTCCAGAAATTCTTGTTCACACAATGAAGTCAAAGAAGTAAGAGAACACCACAAACCTTATGATTAATTGATGCTCACAGTTTCAAAGATTGGAAGCCGATATTGATCTTACCACATAGTACAATGAAAAATTGCCCTCGTCCAGTATATAAGTTGACCTCAATTTGAACTGAATCATGTAGATAACAAAAAGAGTAACTACTCGCGTAGTTGTATCAAGTATTGTATGGATGTCATACTCCATAACAAAACTATAGTACAACCTAATAGCTAGAAATAATGTTGTTAAATCTTGAGACTTCAATGACAATCTTACAGTAATTTGAGGAGGTTTGAACAAATTAGAGCATGGGTACAAAACATAAATGCGGGAATTACATAAAGAAACATTAACAAAAGGGAAAAATGAGTGTGCGACTGTGTGCACAAACACGGTGTGTGCGCGATTCGAGCATTGACTCAATTTAAATGCACATTGAATGACATAATTATTTTATTCTCAATAGAAAAACTAGGAGATAAATGGTCATCCATTATCTAAACTACGCAAGAAGCCTAGGACACAAATCAAAATCTATTATGGCCATAACCTACACTGGACCCACCAAAATATTTATAAGACCATACCTAGTGAATAACCAAAATTTGCAACATCTGACACCTAGGTTGTAAGTTAACAAAGGGAAAGATCATCATACCACTAGATCAGGTGCGTCCTCCTCATTGCACATCACCCACGACACACCGGTGTTCAAACCCATAGCCATATTTGCAGCCTAATTAATATACGACTTGTTAGCAACCCCAAATTATTTTTCCTTCTGGCCCATACTCATTCTCAATCTGCATCCAAATAACATAGAAATTCGTTGTCTAAGACAAATGATGCTAACAACATATAGTTATATAAGTATCATGTCTTAATATAGCCATATCGTTACCCAACCAATGATGCTCTTAGTTTTTTATGAGTGTATCGGGCAGTAAAACATACATAAGTACAATCTTCCAAGAATAAACAATTTACATATCATATGGCTAGAACAGTTTTTTTATTCATCCTAGAATGTTATAAGTTATAACTTATGTAATTGCATCTATGTACAGTAATATTTTTAGCCCCACATAAGCATATAATCCTTATACTTGCCTAAGATGTGATAATCGGGCCACCTTGGGAAGCAAAGAGCTCTTCACTCTTCATCGTTTCCACTATTTTCTTAGTGAATCCATGCATTGTCGTCTACAAAGTAAAGTCAAGTCAGAAACCACATACAAACAAGATTTCCATCTCTAATAAGATCCACAAACGCTGGGCGACTACCACAGTCCTTAAAAGTTCAATTGCCTGCCCTAAAGCTAATGCTTTGTACATACTTTAACCAATTTGAAAAGCCATTGCAAAGTTTGCATGCAGCAGAATTCAGGAGACAAATATAAAACATACACATACACAGAGAAAATAATAATTTTCTGTTCTTACAAACACCATTTCAATAAAACCTCAAGAATACAACCATTTCTTTCAGGAAGAAAGTTAGCGAATAAACTGACACTGAATACATACAAGTTTCAAGGCTTCACAAGCACTCTGCTACTCGCTCTCTCTAGCCAGCTGCTGCTATTATGATTTACAAACACCTCTTGCTCGACTTGGAAAAGGAATGCACACAACCGAGCATCTAATCCAACTATAAATAAACATCTAATATATCACACATATGTTCTGCACACAATCACGAAGCAAGAGTAGTAGTAGCAAATTAGCTTTTCTAAAACATGTTGAAGAGATACACTTGAAAGGGGCATCCAATCTTAGCTACAGAGATTGTAAATCAAGCAGAACATAAATGAAAAAACTGGGACATGGTTCGGGTGCTTACGATGTGGTCAAGGTGGGAAATGCAATGGCCGTTTGGGGAGAAGGCCAAGATATAATTATGAAAGTGATGATTAAGCATGTGCTTTGGATACAATGTTGATGTGCTAAACGACAAGTAAAAAAGAATTTTACTTGTATTCTTTGGCATACAGAAAATTGGCAAATCCTAGAGATTAAGGAAATGTTACCTGGATTAAGACATCAAAAACACTCTTGCAAAAAAGCACATTAATACTAGAACCCATCAACGAACCAACACAAAAATTGAAATATATAGGGGATAAAAACACCCTTCAAATGCAGAAAAATTCCATAGTAATATTAGGATAATTAATCATGCAAATTTCTATAGTAACAACCCATTGATTTTCTTGTTTTGCCCATGTTGATGACACAAATAGAAAAACTACATGAACAAGAAAGTTCACTCTAAAAGGCAATAGGGTAAAGCAATATAAGTGGTTGGATACTTACAAGACTTTTAGATACTGCATCTGTCCAAGGTAATTAGGTATTTCGCCGTATATGGAGCAATTTCTTAGAACCCTGTGACACAACGATGCATATGTGATGTTCGTTGTGGCTAAGGCGCGCAAATGGTGCGCTTGCGTTGATGTTGGTTTGATATTTGCATTCGTCTAGTTAAAATGATTATGTACGAGCAAATAAAATATTTGAATTTAGAATATGAATATATAATTTTAACACTAAGATGGTAGCACCGTCGCAAAGGATTTTCTATGCGTGGATTTTAACATGAAAGTGTTGCAAATGTGAAGATAAATGAATAAAAGTGTTACAACAAAGATTGTAGGAGACCCGACGTTGTGTAACGACTGAATCATTCTTATAGTGCTCTTAGTACCAAAATAAGGATCCACTAACCTGAAAGAACAGTGCCCAAGAAAACTACGATTGGATCGAAAGTTCTGATTTGGAATTGGAAGTTCTGATTATTTTCAAAATTGGAAATAGAGAACTCAAATTGGAAGTTCTGATATGGTATCGGAATTTCCGATAATTTATTGTTTGCGAAATAGAGAGCTCAAATCGGAAGTTCCGATATAGTATCGGAAGTTCTGATAATTTTCTTATTTAGAGATAGAGAGTTGAAACTAGAAGTCCCGATGCGTATCGGGAAAAATTACACTGATCGGAAGTTTCGATATGAGGTATCGGAAGTTTCGATGCTACATGGAATAGGAGTCCGAGAGTGTAACACCCCAGAAAATAAAAAAAGGAATAAAATAAAGAAAGTATTATTTAACTCAATTTTGGATTTATTCTTATTAGGAAATTCACAAAAGAACCCAAATAAAACCAAACAGGGAGAGATACTCAAAATTTGGACTTGAAAATTTTATGAGATGAACTAGAGGCCAAGATATAATTTTAGGAATTTTACAAATTTTTACCAACAGTGGTTCAACCCCTAATCAAATATATGAATTACTGGATTTATTTTAAATCAGAAAAGAATTGAAAATACTTAATGGGCCTCAACCCCGAATCCACCCTCAGCCCAGCCCAACCCAACCGTAAGCCACTGACATGTGGGACCCCGGTGTCGGCGCCGTTTTCCCCTCTCTCTCCCGCCCGCGCCTGCCTCGGCCCCACATGGCAGCCTCCCGCCTACGCTCTCCTCTCTCTGGCAGACATGGCCCGCCTGTCGGCCCTTCTATTTTTGTTTCGACCACTGACAGGTGGGGGCCACCTGTCAGCATCGTCTTCTCCATGGAAGGGGATCCCCCCTTCCCTCTTCCCGGCGATCCCCTTGCCATTTCTCGCCGCCGGCCGCCTTGATTCGCCCGATCCGGCCCCTGATCGCCTTCCTCGACCGCCCCGACCTCCTTCCATCAAGAATCGACGCGTTTTCATGCTTTTGGAAGCCAACCCGAGGAGAATGGAAACCTCGCCGGAGAGACTTGGAATCCCCTCGGATCTCCACGTTTCCCTTCCGTTTAAACGACGACGAAGCCCCTATTTAAACCCCTCCGGCCACCGCACATCGCTCACACCACGTTAGCCTGACCCAGAGCAAGAACTGAGCGCCCCGCCCCCATTTCGGGTTTTCTCTCTGTTTCGACTCCGGCAAACCCTCGCCGGCGATCCAGGCCACCACGCCCCTCGCCGTCGCCACCTACGTGACCACCAAGGCCCGCCCGTCCTCGGCCACGCCTCCGCTGGTCGGAAGGACCACCGGATCGCCTCGCCGCCGGCGAACCCGAGGAACTCCACCGCCCCTCTTCGATGCCGGTCACCGTCAGCTCACCGTCACCGCCACCACCGGTACGACCGAATTCCCCTGGCCTCGCCAGTCCCATTTTAACCCCTAGCATGGTCGATTACCCCTCGCCGTCGCCGGATTTCGTCGCCGTCGCTCCGCCGGAGCCAGAGACGAAGGGGTACTTACCGCTTCGCCGCGTGCCGTGCCGGACAGGACCTCGGCCGCGCGATCCACAGCGCACGGCCACGATTAGAACCCGAGATCGAGGGCCCAGATTGCTTTGACCGATGTTGACCGGTATCGGGCAATCTGAGCCCTCCAATCTCATTTAAGCACCCCGCTCCACTAGTGACCGTTAGATCTTGATCCTACGGTCCTGATCACCCCGGCTCACGCGCGTAGTCGTCGGTTCACGGTGAACCCAGTTCACCGTGGACCAGAGACTGTTTTCTGGTTTAAAAATAATTCAGAAAATAGTTTAAACTTCAAAAATTCATAACTTGCTCATTTTAACTCCAAATTTCACCATTCAAATTTTGTTAAATCTAGAATAATATTCTCTACACATTAAGGCCATAAAAACAGTAGGTTACTGTTACCCAAAATATTTTTATTAAATAAATGAATAAAAACCCTTTAGGGTTAAAATTTGAAATACAGGAAATAAATTAGGAAAATCCTAAAAAGATAAGTTTTACTGTTTTATACCAAACTTTAGAATATTAAAATATTACTTCACATAAAAACACCCACAAATATGAATATTGCTTATTTGGTGGATTTTATCTGTTTATTAAATGTATTGTTTGCTTTTCCGTATCGAGAAGACTACGAGTTCGTCGAGGAGCAGGAGTTCTACCCCGAGGTTCCTCCTTCACCCTTTGCTGAGCAAGGCAAGTCATCGACCATCTCTGTGGAAACAGTTGATCATCATTGAGCCCATGATTTTAATAAATTATCGCTATAACACATAGATTAATATTGCATTAGTCAAAGATCAAGCCTTACACTTATATTTATTAGATCCCTGTCCTTGTGTGCAAACCCAAGCCATGCTTATTGAGCCTTAACTCCTTGTCACTCTACAAATACTATATTAGCTAGTGCCCAATGTACCGGCACAACTGCTATAGGTTAAAAAGAATGAGTCGTAGATAGCTGGATTCTGTATAAGTATTTCCCTGTTATTCTCGTCTCTGGACTCTGTTGGAGTTGGCTAGGTTATAAGTATGGTGGGTTCCGGGTGCAAGCTCGGGCACTGGTTTGTCGCACCCGGGGCACTATAAGGACCGGTCTGCGGGATCTGTTGCAAAGCACTTCCGTACCAACCACAAGTCTAATGGGTAAGTCCTAACTGGAAGTGTGGAACCCTTCGGCTCTATGCACCATAGTGGAGGGGTACAAGGGGCTAGCCTGCGGGCGACTTGTACCAAAGAAGGCTCAAGGGGGGGTATGGTGAGCACTCGACATGTCGAGACACGATACGAAACCCATAAGAGGGTGTTGTGGAGTCGGAGGGAACCATATGGAAGGTTTTGGCACGAGTTCCCGTGAAATGGGTCATCTCGTTACACTTTGGTGTAAGTGATGAGTGCGTGCCTTGTGGGTACAGTGGTACATCTCTGATCAGAGTAATTTAATCTTTTCGAAAAGCCGAGCCCACGGTCAAGGGCGGGTTGTGTGACTACTCGCAGTTAGATTACAATTGTGTGAATGTTCGGATTATTCATGGCACGTAAGGACTGTTGAGCGAGGTGGGGTGACTGTACCCCTCGAGTTAGAAGATGATGATACACATGCACATGTTTACTTTTCCGTACTAATAAATTGCTCTCATTTAAAGCTTTACAATTATGCTGCTTCCGCAAAATTAGCCACTATCTCCCTTGTTATTACCTTGCATTATATTTGCATTCGGTGGCTTGCTGAGTACATCTGTACTCACCCCGTTGACTTACAACATCAGAGCCCGTCTACTACGAGGAGGATGAAGGTCTGGAGTAGCGACCCAGTCAAGGCGAGACTGGAAGGAGGCGTTCATCTAGGACCCTTGTTTTATTAGTTTCTCTTCATCTTTATTCACTTTTGTATTAATGCGGTCTACGAACCGTGAATGATTGCCCGTATTGTACGTGGTCGTGTGATGAACGTCTTGTTTTATTGATATTCTATGGAATTTCAATAAAGTCCTGATTTATTAAATCGGGGCGCGACAAGATGGTATCAGAGCCGACTTGACTGTAGGAAGCCAAACAGACCTGACCCTAGGACTTATATTAAACATATTTTCTTACAAAATGCTTACCTTCTCATCTTCTGAAGTTTTCACAAAAATTTCTCTCTTTTGTAGATGCCGGCCCATACCATGAGCGGGAACCTTCGTGATGAGGCCGGATTCATCCGCGAGCTACGCATGCTCGTCAGTTTTCTCGGATTTGAGCATGAGCCGATGTACCATGGAGTCTTCCCCGACGAGGAAGAAAGCTTTTGCGAGGTCACCGTCGTCGTCCAGCCCTCCCCTCAGACAGCTCACACCTATCGCGGAGGAGGACCTACCTTCTTGGTTGCCAGTCAGCGCACCGCCCTCCAGGCACTCACGGAGCTCCGGATGATCTACGACAGCGAGCTCTACGACACGGACTTTCGCTTCGTTCCTCTTCGCACCCCCGGGAGTCCACACAGTGTCTTCGTCAGCACCCTCTCCCAGCGCCATTCGGCGATTGGTCATACCTTGCGCTTGTTGGAGGCCATGGATGATCTCCACTACGAGGCGCTGCAGGACGCCAATGGACAACGCGACACTATCAGCTTCTACCGCCATTCTTCTGAGGACCTGAACCGCGAGAACGGAGAGCTTCGTCGCCGCATCCAGCAGGGACACCGCTTGACTGCCAAGGCAGAGGAGTTGCGGCGTCAGAATGAGCTCCTTCGACAGCGTGTCGCCACCAACCCACACCTCTGCTACCAGATCGAGGAGTTAAAGAAGGACATTGAGGAGATCGCACCTCTTCCGCCCCGCAGGAAGAAACCCATTCAGACTCCCACAGTGAGGCCCAAGAGGATCTCCCGCAGCGCACCACCCGCCGGACCGTCCAGTTCCTCGACCCCGCCCGTCTCCCACGAGCCCGAGATCGAGCCGTCCCCCGAGCTACCGTAGACGTAGTTTTTCGGTTGAGTGTTTTTCATTTTTGCTTGATTGTATTAGCATTCATGTCAAAACATAAGGCATGAATGAAGTAATGAATAAATGTAACCGCAAGAACGGCATTTTTGGAATAAAATTTAATAAAAGTATCCGCTAAAAGAATGTTGTCTAATTTTGGAAACCTCAGGATGTCGAACAACCAAGGCTCCGACGCTCCCCAGAACGGAGGAGAAAACGGCAACTTGCCACAGTGGGGAGCGACCGGGCAAAGGCAAGCCCCAGTCGCCAACCACCCTACACTGGCTGAGATGATGGCCACTCAGAACCAGTTGGTTGCTGCCCTATTAAACCAGATGCAACAACAGCAGCAGCAGATGCAAGAGCAGCAGGCTCAGTTTTTCCGCCATCACCAACAGCCCGAGCTGCATCATCACGCCGCCCCAGCTCCCGCTCCCGCGTCCCAGCTCTCGGAGTTCCTCCGAGTTCGCCCACCAACCTTCTCAAGCACCACCAACCCCATGGAGGCTGGGGATTGGTTAAGGACCATTGAGAAGAAGCTAGATCTTCTGACCTGCACTGAGCAAGAAAAAGTGGCCTTCGCCGCCCATCAGCTCCAGGGTCCCGCCGCAGAATGGTGGGACAACCTGCGAGAGACTCTGCCCGAAGGACATGTTCACACTTGGGCAGAATTTTCTGATGCTTTCCGTGCCGCTCATATCCCAGAGGGCATCATCGCACAGAAGCAGCAGGAGTTCAGGGACCTGCAGCAGGGGAGCAGGTCCGTCACGGAGTATTTACACGAGTTCAACCGGCTGGCTCGATACGCGCCTGAAGAAGTCCGTACTGACGCGGCCAGGCAGTCTAAGTTCCTTCGAGGTCTTAAGGATGAGTTGTCCCTTCAACTCGTTTCCGGAGATTATGCCAACTTCCAAAAGTTGGTTAATAAGGCTATTATTCAGGAGACTCAGCAAAATAAGGTCGACTTGAAGAGGAAGAGAATGATTGCCTTCAGACAGAATCAAGGCATGGCACAGAGGCCTCGCTTCACCCCTCCTCCTCCGACGCCACAATACCACCCCCGCCCAGTACATCGTCCGGCACCACCTGCCGCCAACACCAGAGCCGGACAGCCTCGCCCCGCTCCTGCCGCGCCAGCTGCACCACCCGCCCCGGCAAAGAAGGCAGAGATTCTGCGCGACAAGCACGGCAAGCCCGTGGTATGTTTTAACTACCGCCAGGAAGGGCACTTCGCCTATCAGTGCCCCCACCCCAAGCGCGCACAGGGAGTCACGACGAACCCCGCCATCCGTGCTCGCGTCAACCATGTCACCGCCGAGGAAGCCCAGGCTGCGCCCGAGATCGTGATGGGTAAGTTCATGGTAAATTCAGCAATTGCAATAGTTTTGTTTGACACCGGAGCTACGCACTCCTTCATCTCAACAGAATTTGTGGAAAAGAACAATCTAAGCACAGAAGAACTACCTAGAGCCGTACAAATAGTCACCCCGGGAAAACAAACTCTAGCCCTAACATATAGCCCAAAGGTATGGATAGATATCCACGGCACCATATTTTGGGCCGACCCCATCCTTATTGAATGCCAAGGCCTGGATCTCATTCTAGGAATGGATTGGTTAAATAAATACCAAGGAGTGATAGAATGTGCCCAAAGAAAAGTGACTGTGACCAGCGAAGAAGGGACTGCCATCACATTTCAGATGCCAAGATTGAAGATCAGAAGACCAAGACTACATCAGATTACCTTGGAAGAGATACCAGTAGTCAGTGAATACCCGGACGTGTTTCCAGAGGATCTACCAGGGATGCCACCCAAGAGGGACATCGAGTTCAGGATTGACTTGGTGCCAGGAACCACCCCTATCTACAAGCGACCATACCGGATGGCCGCCAACGAATTAGCTGAGATGAAACAACAATTGGAGGATCTTGAAAGGAAAGGCTATATCAGACCAAGTACGTCGCCATGGGGTGCTCCCGTCATCTTCGTCGAGAAGAAAGAAGACAAGGCAAAGCGTATGTGTGTGGATTATCGCGCCTTGAATGAGGTAACCATCAAGAATAAGTACCCGTTGCCTCGGATCGACGATCTCTTCGACCAGCTCAAGGGAGCTACAGTATTCTCGAAGATCGACCTGCGGTCTGGTTACCATCAGTTGAGGATCCGAGAAGAGGATATACCCAAGACTGCCTTCACTACCCGTTATGGATTATACGAGTGCACGGTTATGTCCTTTGGATTGACCAACGCCCCTGCATTCTTCATGAATATGATGAATAAAGTGTTCATGGAGTATTTGGATAAGTTCATAGTGGTTTTCATAGACGACATCCTCATTTATTCCAAGGACCAGAAGGAGCACGAGACTCACCTCCGGTTAACCTTAGGAAAGTTAAGGGAACACCAACTGTATGCCAAGTACAGCAAATGCAAGTTTTGGACGGCAGAAGTAAAGTTCCTTGGACACATCATCTCTGCGCAAGGAATCGCAGTAGACCCTGCCACCGTAGAAGCAGTTACGGATTGGTTGCCACCCACGAACGTATCTGAGATACGAAGTTTTCTAGGTTTGGCCGGATATTATCGGAGATTTATTGAGAATTTTTCTAAGATAGCCAAGCCAATGACCAAGTTGTTGCAGAAGGGAGAGAAGTTTGAATGGACGCCTGAATGCGAGGAGAGTTTCCGTACCCTCAAGACTCGTTTGGTGTCTGCACCTATACTGACCCTACCGGATATTCGCAAAGACTTCCATGTCTATTGCGACGCATCTCGCCAAGGATTGGGATGTGTTCTTATGCAAGATGGAAAAGTTATCTCTTATGCCTCCCGACAGTTGAGACCTCATGAGTTGAATTATCCGACTCATGATCTGGAATTAGCCGCCGTAGTGCACGCCCTTAAGATTTGGAGGCACTATCTAGTTGGAAATCGCTGTGAGATCTTTACGGATCACAAGAGCTTGAAGTATATCTTCACACAGCCAGATCTGAACTTGAGGCAAAGACGATGGCTGGAATTGATTAAGGACTATGACTTAGGTATACACTACCACCCCGGAAAGGAAAATGTGGTAGCTGATGCCTTAAGTCGCAAGGGATATTGCACAGCCATGATGATTCAAGAACACGCACCCTTGTTATGTAGGGAGATGGAAAAATTAAATCTTGGGGTAACCACAAGAGCATACCTAGCCACCTTGGAAACCCAACCTGTCTTGTTCGAGCAGATCCGTGAGGCTCAGATGGAGGACCCGGATATAGCTGCCATTAAGAAGAACATGAGACAAGGAAAAGCCCCCGGATTTTCAGAGGACGAGAGTGGCACCATATGGTTTGGAACTCGGATATGTGTGCCGGATAAACCTGAAATAAAGACTCTTATCTTAAGAGAAGCCCATGAGACATTGTACTCCATTCATCCCGGCAGTACCAAGATGTACCAAGATCTGAAGGAACGTTATTGGTGGGTTAGCATGAAAAGAGAGATTGCCCAGTTTGTCGCCGAATGTGACACCTGCAGGAGAGTAAAAGCTGAACATCAGAGACCTGCAGGACTGTTACAGCCACTTAAAGTGCCGGAATGGAAGTGGGAAGAAATCGGAATGGATTTCATCACCGGATTACCAAAGACCCAACTGGGGTATGATTCTATTTGGGTGATCATCGATCGGCTTACGAAAGTAGCTCATTTCATAGCCGTCAAGACGACCTTTAGTGGCCCTAAGCTAGCAGAGCTATATATGGCCCGGATAGTATGTCTTCATGGAGTGCCCAAGAAGATAGTGTCTGACTGAGGAAGTCAGTTTACCTCTCGTTTTTGGAAGAACCTCCAAGAGGAGATGGGCACGAGGTTGAATTTCAGTACTGCCTACCATCCTCAGACAGATGGACAAACAGAGAGGGTAAATCAAATACTAGAGGATATGCTTCGAGCATGTGTTTTGGATTTTGGAGCCACTTGGGACAAAAGCTTGCCATATGCAGAATTTTCATACAACAATAGCTATCAAGCCAGTCTTCAGATGTCTCCTTTTGAGGCCCTATATGGACGTAAGTGCAGAACTCCTCTACTTTGGGACCAAACAGGTGAATCCCAAGTATTCGGAACCGACATTCTTCGTGAAGCTGAAGAGAAGGTACGAATCATCAGAGACCGACTCAAGACAGCCCAATCGCGACAAAAGAGCTACGCAGACAATCGTCGCCGAGACTTAGCCTTTGAAGAAGGAGAGCATGTCTACCTTCGGGTTACACCTCTCCGTGGGACTCAACGGTTTAACATGAGAGGAAAGTTGGCCCCTCGATATGTTGGACCATTCCCCATTATTCGACGCCAAGGCGAAGTTGCATATCAGTTGGAGTTACCATCCTCATTGGCTGGAGTACATGACGTATTTCACGTATCTCAACTCAAGAAGTGTCTCCGCGTCCCCACAGAGCAAGTGGATCTTCAGCAGTTGAATGTTCAAGAGGATCTGACCTATGTGGAAAAGCCGGTTAAGATATTGGAAGTCAAAGAAAGGACCACCAGGAGTCGAGTCATCCGCTTCTGCAAAGTGCAGTGGAGCAATCATCCGGTAGAGGAAGCTACATGGGAAAAAGAAGATGAACTCAAGGCACAGCATCCTGAGCTATTCGAGGATTGATCCGAATCTCGAGGACGAGATTCTCTGTAAGGGGGATAGGATTGTAACACCCCAGAAAATAAAAAAGGAATAAAATAAAAGAAAGTATTATTTAACTCAATTTTGGATTTATTCTTATTAGGAAATTCACAAAAGAACCCAAATAAAACCAAACAGGGAGAGATACTCAAAATTTGGACTTGAAAATTTTATGAGATGAACTAGAGGCCAAGATATAATTTTAGGAATTTTTACAAATTTTTACCAACAGTGGTTCAACCCCTAATCAAATATATGAATTACTGGATTTATTTTAAATCAGAAAAGAATTGAAAATACTTAATGGGCCTCAACCCCGAATCCACCCTCAGCCCAGCCCAACCCAACCGTAAGCCACTGACATGTGGGACCCCGGTGTCGGCGCCGTTTTCCCCTCTCTCTCCCGCCCGCGCCTGCCTCGGCCCCACATGGCAGCCTCCCGCCTACGCTCTCCTCTCTCTGGCAGACATGGCCCGCCTGTCGGCCCTTCTATTTTTGTTTCGACCACTGACAGGTGGGGGCCACCTGTCAGCATCGTCTTCTCCATGGAAGGGGATCCCCCCTTCCCTCTTCCCGGCGATCCCCTTGCCATTTCTCGCCGCCGGCCGCCTTGATTCGCCCGATCCGGCCCCTGATCGCCTTCCTCGACCGCCCCGACCTCCTTCCATCAAGAATCGACGCGTTTTCATGCTTTTGGAAGCCAACCCGAGGAGAATGGAAACCTCGCCGGAGAGACTTGGAATCCCCTCGGATCTCCACGTTTCCCTTCCGCTTAAACGACGACGAAGCCCCTATTTAAACCCCTCCGGCCACCGCACATCGCTCACACCACGTTAGCCTGACCCAGAGCAAGAACTGAGCGCCCCGCCCCCATTTCGGGTTTTCTCTCTGTTTCGACTCCGGCAAACCCTCGCCGGCGATCCAGGCCACCACGCCCCTCGCCGTCGCCACCTACGTGACCACCAAGGCCCGCCCGTCCTCGTCCACGCCTCCGCTGGTCGGAAGGACCACCGGATCGCCTCGCCGCCGGCGAACCCGAGGAACTCCACCGCCCCTCTTCGACGCCGGTCACCGTCAGCTCACCGTCACCCGCCACCACCGGTACGACCGAATTCCCCTGGCCTCGCCAGTCCCATTTTAACCCCTAGCATGGTCGATTACCCCTCGCCGTCGCCGGATTTCGTCGCCGTCGCTCCGCCGGAGCCAGAGACGAAGGGGTACTTACCCCTTCGCCGCGTGCCGTGCCGGACAGGACCTCGGCCGCGCGATCCGCAGCGCACGGCCACGATTAGAACCCGAGATCGAGGGCCCAGATTGCTTTGACCGATGTTGACCGGTATCGGGCAATCTGAGCCCTCCAATCTCATTTAAGCACCCCGCTCCACTAGTGACCGTTAGATCTTGATCCTACGGTCCTGATCACCCCGGCTCACGCGCGTAGTCGTCGGTTCATGGTGAACCCAGTTCACCGTGGACCAGAGACTGTTTTCTGGTTTAAAAATAATTCAGAAAATAGTTTAAACTTCAAAAATTCATAACTTGCTCATTTTAACTCCAAATTTCACCATTCAAATTTTGTTAAATCTAGAATAATATTCTCTACACATTAAGGCCATAAAAACAGTAGGTTACTGTTACCCAAAATATTTTTATTAAATAAATGAATAAAAACCCTTTAGGGTTAAAATTTGAAATACAGGAAATAAATTAGGAAAATCCTAAAAAGATAAGTTTTACTGTTTTATACCAAACTTTAGAATATTAAAATATTACTTCACATAAAAACACCCACAAATATGAATATTGCTTATTTGGTGGATTTTATCTGTTTATTAAATGTATTGTTTGCTTTTCCGTATCGAGAAGACTACGAGTTCGTCGAGGAGCAGGAGTTCTACCCTGAGGTTCCTCCTTCACCCTTTGCTGAGCAAGGCAAGTCATCGACCATCTCTGTGGAAACAGTTGATCATCATTGAGCCCATGATTTTAATAAATTATCGCTATAACACATAGATTAATATTGCATTAGTCAAAGATCAAGCCTTACACTTATATTTATTAGATCCCTGTCCTTGTGTGCAAACCCAAGCCATGCTTATTGAGCCTTAACTCCTTGTCACTCTACAAATACTATATTAGCTAGTGCCCAATGTACCGGCACAACTGCTATAGGTTAAAAAGAATGAGTCGTAGATAGCTGGATTCTGTATAAGTATTTCCCTGTTATTCTCGTCTCTGGACTCTGTTGGAGTTGGCTAGGTTATAAGTATGGTGGGTTCCGGGTGCAAGCTCGGGCACTGGTTTGTCGCACCCGGGGCACTATAAGGACCGGTCTGCGGGATCTGTTGCAAAGCACTTCCGTACCAACCACAAGTCTAATGGGTAAGTCCTAACTGGAAGTGTGGAACCCTTCGGCTCTATGCACCATAGTGGAGGGGTACAAGGGGCTAGCCTGCGGGCGACTTGTACCAAAGAAGGCTCAAGGGGGGGTATGGTGAGCACTCGACATGTCGAGACACGATACGAAACCCATAAGAGGGTGTTGTGGAGTCGGAGGGAACCATATGGAAGGTTTTGGCACGAGTTCCCGTGAAATGGGTCATCTCGTTACACTTTGGTGTAAGTGATGAGTGCGTGCCTTGTGGGTACAGTGGTACATCTCTGATCAGAGTAATTTAATCTTTTCGAAAAGCCGAGCCCACGGTCAAGGGCGGGTTGTGTGACTACTCGCAGTTAGATTACAATTGTGTGAATGTTCGGATTATTCATGGCACGTAAGGACTGTTGAGCGAGGTGGGGTGACTGTACCCCTCGAGTTAGAAGATGATGATACACATGCACATGTTTACTTTTCCGTACTAATAAATTGCTCTCATTTAAAGCTTTACAATTATGCTGCTTCCGCAAAATTAGCCACTATCTCCCTTGTTATTACCTTGCATTATATTTGCATTCGGTGGCTTGCTGAGTACATCTGTACTCACCCCGTTGACTTACAACATCAGAGCCCGTCTACTACGAGGAGGATGAAGGTCTGGAGTAGCGACCCAGTCAAGGCGAGACTGGAAGGAGGCATTCATCTAGGACCCTTGTTTATTAGTTTCTCTTCATCTTTATTCACTTTTGTATTAATGCGGTCTACGAACCGTGAATGATTGCCCGTATTGTACGTGGTCGTGTGATGAACGTCTTGTTTTATTGATATTCTATGGAATTTCAATAAAGTCCTGATTTATTAAATCGGGGCGCGACAGAGAGCCCTGATCAGAAGTTCCAATTTAGGGATTGGAAGTTCTGATGTGGGCGTTGTTGACACGAAAACGTGCCCCCGCATTTGGGTCAGCTCGACAATCCAAAAGTGTGCGGATACTTAGGGACAAGCCTAAGCGTAACTCGGCACCGACATCGCATTCCGACTACCCTTAGCCGTGGTAAGGGGGGTGGAGTCGCCAGGCAATTAGATCACACAAAATAATCCAATTAGTTGAAAGAAATATATTAAACAAAATAAATCAACAAACCGGTCGGAGCCTATCTGCTTCGAAGTATGGTGCGAAGGGGGTCACCGAAGCGTACCTTCGGCGTCTAGTGCGAGGTGCCCCGTCGAAGGGTACCTTTGGCGTTTGGACTGATCCGACCGAAGATGAACTCCGAATGGATCTGGACGCGACAATCACCTCCGAACAGCGGGGTTCGGCGCGAAGTCTCTAATTTAGTACGATACAGGATAGTGATTTAGACGCAATGCACGAGGGCAGCTTCGTCCGGAGTAGAGTGTGAACGTGGCGAAGCCTGTCGTGACGAAGCCTGTTGATGGAGCGTGCGGTCGAAGCAACAGTCCTCCCGAAGGGTGTTCTGGCAACCTCCGAAACTGATCTCTCACCTCCGGACACCTCCGACGAAGTAGCTCTGAACAAGGAAACCTGCAACAGAGTAGATTCAAAATACCAATTCGGCCTGAGGACCGAATTCTGCTGTGTTGCACTAGTAGCGAAGGTAGCAATCTATTACGCAGATTAGCGGATACTTCACAGGCGAAGTAATAAGGCGATAGCAATCTATTACGTAGATTAATGGATACTTCACAAGCGAAGTAATAAGTATTACCACTGTTCCGAAGTGACCGTCGGAGGGCTTCCAGGAAAACCCATGAAGAGGTATAGAAAAGTAAATATAATTAAATGCGATCAAAGCTAGGGCTTTGTGTTTGATTTGTGTTGGGGGCCTTCTGAACTGGCTTTGCCTCTGTACTTATAGGGGTGAGACCTCTAATCTAATCTGCTATTATTCAGCTGGATAAAGATAAAGACTTAGCCGGAATCGCACCCAACTCTATCTCTGTCGAAGTGGGCCTTCGACCAGGCCCGTCGAAGCCTGCTCCTCGGGCCGAAGCTTCGGCGGCGTGGGCCTCCAAAGGCCTTCTTAGCCGAAGGTCGTGGGCTAGCTGGAAGCTTGCGGAGCCCGTAACCCAATGGTCCTTCGGCTCTGTAGGGCTTCGGCCTGACCCGGGACATATGCATTTTCGACCCAAATTACCAAAATTAATATTTTGACAATTTTAACCATTGATGCCATTTTTTGCTATCAATACATGCCCCCTGCCTTTTAGTGAACTAAGTGAACTAAAAAGCACAACGAGCTAAAGACGATACCTTCCAAATCGGCCTTTCAACGCCTTTTACGCTGTTTGCCACCCACTTGGGAAATACCTCTTAAAGTACATATCATTCAAAGCTCTTCGAAACTGCTCCCCTTGCAGAGATTCCAACACATATACATTGCCAGGAGTGATTTAAGCTATTCTGAAAGGGCCTTCCCAACTAGGTGACCATTTACCAAACTTGGGACTCTTAGTGCCTAAGGGTAAATTCATCTTCCAAACCAAGTCACCCACCTGAAACGATTTTGGCTTGACCTTATTATTGTGGGCTCTAGCTACTCTCCTCTTATCTACTTCTATGGCTTCTAAAGCCTTCAATCTCTTATCGTTCACTTCTTCTAGGTTATCCTTCAAAAGAGTCTCATACTCTTTGACCGATAAGCCATCTTGCCTCAACACTCTCAAGGAGCCAAGATCTACTTCTACAAGTAGAACAACTTCTTGTCCGTATACCAATTCATATGGACTAACTTTGGTAGCACCGTGCTTTGCAACTCTACTAGCCCATAGTGCCTCGAAGAGCACCTCATGCCACCTTTTAGGAAATTCTTCAATTTTCTTCTTAATGAGCTTAATTACGGTTTTATTACTAGATTCGGCCTGACCATTGGCCTGAGCATAGTAGGGTGAAGAATTTATCAACTTAATACCATAACACTCGGCAAAATCCTTTACTTCTTTAGAAACAAATGAACTGCCTTGATCTGTAGTGAGAGTTTGGGGAATGCCGAATCTATGTATAATGTGCTTCAAGATAAAGTCAAGTACCTCATTGTGAGTCATGTTCTTGAGAGGCACGGCCTCGGTCCACTTGGTGAAGTAATTTGTCGCCATCAACACGAACCGATGCCCTTTTGATGAAGGAGGGTGAATTTGGCCGATGAAGTCTAGACCCCAACCTCGGAACGGCCATGTCTTGATAATAGGGTTGAGTAATGAAGCAGGAGCTAACTGAATATTTCCAAACTTCTAACATGCTTCACACCCTCTATAATACTTAAAACAATCCTCAGTCACAGTCGGCCAGTAGAAACCCGCTCTTTTGAGCATCCAACTCATCTTCTGGGCCGACTGATGAGTGCCACAAAGTCGTTCATGGACTTCTCCCGTAGCCACCTAGGATTGTTCATGGTCTAGACACCTTAACAGTACTCCGTCAATGGTTCGGCGATACAGTGTGTCGTCTATCAACACAAATTTAAACGCCTGTCGCCGAACCTTCTGATCAACCCTTTGGCTATGGCCTTTCAAATACTGAACGATTGGAACTCTCCAATCGCCCTTATGGGCTTCGAAGGGTTTTGCTAACTCATTCCCTGAAAAAGTTTCTAAGCTACTGATTTCGGGGTGCCCCCCGAGTCCTTCCTGCTTCTGTCGAAGCCTAGCCGGACTGGCCATGCGGAGGGTATCACGCCGAAGTTCCCTGCCGGAGGGTCCGGGCTCCCGGAGGCCCTCACTGTGCGGAGGACTCTAGCTCACAGCCTCCGGCGTGCTAGACCCTTCAGTGGGTAGAACACTCTGATTCTGGGACCTCGGCGTGCGGTAGCCTCCGGCAGTCGGAGGAGTCCCACCCGGAGGATGCGCTTGTCCGAAGTCACTGACTTTGGTAGTGAGGCCAAACATCGGTTTCTCCCATACAGAAAATTCTCCTCTCCCGACTTGGTAACCGGATGCTTGCTGAGCCAAATCATTTGCAATTGAATTGGCTTCTCTTGTCACATGAGAAATTTTGAAGTCATCAAAAGTAGCAATTATGTCCAGGCACTTATCCAAGTAGCTATTCAGCAAGCCATTAAAACATTGAGCACTCTTAGCTACTTGTTGTACTACCAACAGGGAATCACCATACGCATGGACATGTTTAACACCCATGGAATCTAACAACTCAAGCCCTAGCAATAAAGCCTCGTATTCAGCTTGGTTGTTAGTAGAAGGAAACTCTAAACGAGCCGAGGTCTCAAAATGCATTCCGCTAGGCGAGATGAGAACCACCCCAATACCTCGGCCATTTTTGCAAGCTGAACCATCAAAGTAAAGTTTCCACGGCATTACTTCAATCAAAGCAACATTGTCACTCCAACTGATGTCTATGTGGTGATCAACTATAAAGTTGGCTACGATTTGGCCTTTCATAGCTCTCAGGGGTTCATAGGAAAAATCATATTCGATCAAAGCATAAGCCCACTTTCTGATTCTTCCGCTTAGAATCGGCTTTTGCAACATGTGCTTCACAACATCGGTTTGGCAAACGACAACACTTATAGTAGGGAGAAGATAATGGCGCAATTTGGTGCACGTGTAGTAAAGTGATAAACACAAACGTTCCACAAACACGTACCTGGTTTCGGCGTCCAACAGGCGGCGGCTCAAGAATGTGATGATGTACTCCTTTCCTTCTACCTCCTGGGTTAGCACAACCCTGATCACGCTATCTTCAGCAGTGATATATAGACGAAACGGAATCCCGGCTTTGGGTGCTCTCACCACGGGTGGTGACAACAAGCACTCCTTGATTTCCTCAAAGGCGCTTTGCTGGCTTGCCCCCCAAACGAACTCAACCTTGTTCTTTAGCCGGAGTATGGGGACAAAGGCATCAATCTTGCTGTAGAAGTTGGATATAAAGCGACGCAAATAATTCATCTTGCCTAGCAACTTCTGCACATTCCTTTTGCAAGGTCGGTGCTGCAATGTTTCTAATCTTCTCAAGCCTCTTAGGATCAACCTCTATGCCTCTCTCGTGAATCATGAAACCTAAGAACTTACCCGCTGACACGCCAAAAGCACACTTGAGTGGGTTCATTTTCAAACCATATTGCTGCATCCTATCAAAAGCAACTTTTAAATCGGCTAAATGGTTTCCCATAGCATCCAATTTGACCACAACATCGTCAATGTAAACTTCTAACATAACCCCTAGCAAGTCATGAAAGATTCATTTCATAGCGCGTTGATACGTGGCGCCAGCATTCTTTAACCCGAAAGTCATAACGACCCACTCGAATAAACCGACAAAACCAGGGCATCGAAAGGCAGTCTTGTAGACATCCTCTTCGGCCATGAAGATTCGATTATAACCAGCATTGCCATCAAGAAAACTTAGTACCTTGTGCCCTGAAGCTTCGTTGATTAGCATGTCGGCTATCGGCATCGGGTACTCGACCTCGGAGTGGCCTTGTTCAAATCCCTGAAATCAATACATACACGTATCTTGCTGCTCCCTTTCTTCTCTACCGTCACAATGTTAGCGACCTATTCTACGTACATGCATGTCCTTGTACATCGACGATGAAAAATGTTGTTGGTAATGTCTTGTTGCCCACTGTCAACTCCATGGAGAGCACGCCCTTGGCCTCGGAACTCTCACCGTTGAAGTCGTTAAGCATCAAGTTGGTCTTCTTCATATCATTTTCATCCCTGCCAAGTTTCTTCAATAACGAGTAAGGCATTAAGTTAACAGTGGCACCACCGTCGACGAGCATCCGGGAAATCATCTTTCCATCGATGTGACCTTTGACGTAAAGAGGCTTTAGATGACGAGCCGAGTCCTCGGGCTTCTCGAAGATAGCGTTGCGCGGGCCGAAGTTCAATTGAGCGACCTCGGCCTCGTCCTGTGGTAGGGCGAACTCGGCGGGCAGTGTGACAACGTTGATGTCCATCGCCTGGGTGCAGGCCCCTCCGAGACGGGCGAGTAGTCGTCGTCGAGCATGTCGTCATCGTCGTCGCTTGGTCTAGGAGACGGGTTGGTCACCTCAACCGACTTCATTCTCCATACCTATCTTGTGGTAGGTCGAGGGCAGATCTCTTCAAAGATAGCATCATGCTCGTCCTCGGCCTTCTTCTCGCGCATCTCCTGTGCCCGTAGTCGTTGTATACGTCTTTTTGTGATTTGGACATGCCTGGAGGTGCCCAAGACGGTTGTGGCTTGGTGCCAGGCGCTACCGTCTGGTTCCTGACACCTCTAGCCGAAGTGGTATTGCTCCCTTTGGCTTCGTGCACTCTATCTCCGGAGGGTCCCTCGCTGCGGACCCCGGTAATCGGACCGGCCTCGTTCGGCCGATCGAACCAGGCTTTGGCGCAGGCTCTGGTCGAAGCATGGGGTTTACCTTCGTCAGACTTCGGTGATAAGGCCTTCGGGATCGGGACTTCTTGAGACCCTATCCTGACTGTGATAGCTTCGGACTTCCTGTCTTTGGCCTCCTCGCGCTGGTACTCTTCGACTTCGCCCTGCACGGTCTGGTTCGGAGGTACTACGAACAGCCTGTGGACAATGTCTCCCTCCGTTGCGTCTGTTTGTCCCTGCCATTCATGATACCCCGAAGGAAAACAAGGCATAGCGTTAAATTGCGGAGGGTACGGCGGAGGCATCGGCAGCTCTAGTGGCCTCGCCCACTGTGAGCCGAACCCGTCACCCGGAGGGGGTTTGGTAGAGTTGATGGTACCTTAGACCATATCAGTGAGGGGTCCTGCCAGGCTGGAGGTACGTTCGGACAATGTCGGCCGAAGCCTCCTATCGGAGGGTTCGTCCAAAGTGGTGCGGGGTTCGGCCATTGGGGGCCGGAGTTATTGTATGGAGGGTTCGACCATTGATATCTGAAGCTACCGTTCGGAGTGTCATGCCATCGTGGCCCGAAGTCGCTATGCGGAGGGTTCGACCACTGCGTTCCGAAGCCATCACGAGGTGGGCTCGGCCACTGTGGTCCGAAGCCATCCCCCGAACGCCTTGGGCCCTTCGGCTGACTCAGTTTTTAGCGTGGGGGCCTGTTTCTTTGGCCTTTCTTTGATGCTTGTTTAACAACATCTTGTATGTTACCTTCGGCCTCTTGTGAGCCTTAGCCGAAGGGATGTCAATGTTCTGTTTCCACACTCCTACCTCGGGGTTCTTTGGTATGAGTGTGCATGTGCGTGGTTCTCCAACAATTACATCCTTCCCTTTAGTTGACTTGGCCTGCTCTGGCCGAATCAATACCTTCTTTTCGCCGAGGTCAACGGCATTGACGGGAAAAGGATCCTTGTCCAGCTTCATCTTTGGATGATGGTCTATCTTCAATCGTCCTTCTTCTATGGCCGATTGAACCTACCGTCGAAAAGCATTACAGTCGTTAGTATTATGTGAATGAGAATCATGCCACTTACAGTATGGATGTTTCTTCAACTCATCGGCAGAAGGGATGACTTGACCTTTAGGCAGCCTGAGAAGTTGGTTCTTTAAGAGGAAATCAAATATTTTATCACACTTAGTTATGTCAAATGAATACTTGACCTCACTAGGCCGATTCTTCGCGGGAGATGGTCGTAATTCGAAGCAAGTGATAGGTTTACTCTTAGCGTTCCAGACCCATTCAGATGCGTACATGTCGGCCGAATCCTCCTATTCTGATTCCTCTTCATCGGAGTGTTCCTTGACATGGATCTCGGCCCTAGGTTTGTTAAACATTTTAATAAACTTTTTATCTTTGGTTCGGCCTTCTCGGACCAGAGCCTGCTGCAAGACTTGGCTAACCTCTAAAATTTTTTGGTTGTCTAACCTTTCTTTAATCTCAGAACACAACCCGTTAAAAGCTAGTTTCGCCAAATCTATTTCTGAAATACTAAGGCTAAAACATCGGTTTCTAGTATCCCTAAAACGCTTGATGTACTCAGAGGCGCCCACGTTAGATTTTTGTCTAACCGATGTCAAGTGTGAAAGCCTAAGTTCCATCTCACCCGTGTAAAAGTAATCATGGAATTTTCGCTCTAGATCATCCCACATTTGAACGGAGTTCGGTGGGAGCGCCGAAAAATAGGTGAAAGCGGTGCCGGATAGAGAGAGAGAAAATAGTCTAACTTTTAGAGCGTCTATCCCGCTAGCTTCTCCACACTGTGCTAAAAATTGACTAACATGCTCTAGCGTGGTTTTGCTACCCTCGCCGTCAAATTTAGTGAATTCAGGGATTCTATAGCCGCGGGGGTAGGGTATTGTATCAAGATGGTCGGGGTATGGCTTACGGTAAACCCTAACCCAACCCTTAGGTATGAAATCGGCACACTCCCTGAATAGTGCGCGGATCTTCTCCTCTAGGTCATCTTGGCATGCTACATGCGCACATCTCTCGTGCGGGGGAGCAACACGCGGCGGGATGTCGGCGTGCTGGCCATAGGCCTCTTCCCTATATGCTAGTTGTACACCGTGCTCAAGCCCAGGTGATTGTGCATGTGGTGCGGGCAGGGCTGGTACCGGTGCAGGTGGTGGCGTGTGATATGCAGCGCTAGCTTGGCCATAAGCATAATGACCAGTCTCGACCACGGGTGTTAGGGCCAGAGACGTAATGGTCTTGCCAGTGCTACCGTCAGTTCTGTTGTACACATGATTAACCGGAGGTATGCTAGCAATAGGGACTGATGGTATGGCCTCAGTAAGGTCAGACCTTCTAAGTGTAGCCTATACTTGGGAGCTAATTGCCGAATCTAAATGGTTGGCTAGCGAAGCACTAACAGCCTGATCTACTGATGCGACTATATTTTGCTCAATCTCTAAAGAGGATAAACGAGGTGATACAGGTGTTACCTGGACCCGAGCGAGGTCGGGGTTGATGGTGTCGTGCTTGATGAAGCCTGCGCGTGTCTTGACGTAGCCTCCCAGCATCATGTCCTGGAGTGCCTTCAACTTTGCCTCGATCTCTGCTCGGTCTTCTGCGGGGATGTCTTCAAGGGTAGGTGTTAAGATGTTGCGGTTGTTGATATCTGTGCCTCCTACGGTGCCATCGGCAGCGTAGACGTAGTAGTCATTGTAGATGTACCGTGGCCGATGTAGACGTACCCGTCATGTTGGCGTAACTTTCCCAGCGGAGTCGCCAAAAAGTGTGTTGACACGAAAAAGTGCCCCGCACTTGGGTCAGCTCGACGATCCAAAAGTGTGCGGATACTTAGGGACAAGCCTAAGTGTAACATAGCACCGACATCGCGTTCCGACTACCCTTAGCCGTGGTCAGGGGGGTGAAGTCGCTAGGCAATCAGATCACACAAAATAATCCAATTATCCGAAAGAAATATATTAAACAGAATAAATCAACAAACTGATCGGAGCCTATCTGCTTCGAAGTATGGTGCGAAGGGGGTCACCGAAGCGTACCTTCGGCGTCTAGTGAGAGGTGCCCCGCCGAAGGGTACCTTCGGCATTCGTACTGATCCGGCCAAAGATGAACTCCGAACGGATCTGGACGTGACAATCACCTCCGAATAGCAGGGTTCGACGCGAAGTCTCTGATTCAGTACGATACAGGATAGTGATTTAGACGCAACGTGCAAGGGCAGCTTCGTCTGGAGCAGAGTGTGAGCGTGGCAAAGCCTGTCGTGACGAAGCCTGCTGATGGAGCGTGCAGTCGAAGCAACAGTCTTGCCGAAGGGTGTTCTGGCAACCTCCAAAACTGATCTCTCAGCTCCATACACCTCCGACGAAGTAGCTCCGAACAAGGAAACCTGCAACAAAGTAGATTCAAAGTACCAATTCGGCCCGAGGACTGAATTCTGCTCTGTTGCACTAGTAGAGAAGGTAGCAATCTATTATGCAGATTAGCGGATACGTCACAGGCGAAGTAACAAGGCGATAGCAATCTATTACGTAGATTAACGGATACTTCACAAGCGAAGTAACAAGGATTACCACTGTTCCAAAGTGGCCATCGGAGGGCTTCTAGGAAAACCCACGAAGAGGTACAGAAAAGTAAAGATAAGTAAATGCGATCAAAGCTAGGGCTTTGTGTTTGATTTGTGTTGGGGGCCTTCTGAACTGGCTTCGCCTCTGTACTTATAGGGGCGAGACCTCTAATCTAATCTGCTATAATTCGGCTGGATAAAGATAAAGACTTAGCCGGAATCACACCCAACTCTATCTCTGCCGAAGTGGGCCTTCGGTCAGGCCCGCCGAAGCCTGCTCCTCAGGCCGAAGCTTCATCGGCGTGGGCCTCTGAAGGCCTTCTTAGTCGAAGGTCGTGGGCTAGCTGGAAGATTGCGGAGCTCGTAGCCCAATGGTCCTTCGGCTTTGTAGGGCTTCGGCCTGACCCGGGACATATGTATTTTCGGCCCAAATTACCAAAATTAATATTTTGACAATTTTAACCATTGATGCCATTTTTTGCTATCAACGGGCGTAACAAATTGGATCTGTTGGGTCTTGAATTGTTTGAAGCTAATCTGTTGGGTTTCGAATTGTTGGAGACTAGGGCTCTCACAGGAGGAGGTCTTGGAGATAAAGTTATTCATAGTTTAGATCAGATCTAAACCCTAGCCACCAATAACTCCTCTCCTCGCTTTCTTGATCTCAAAAGTTGAGATTGAGAAATCTTCTGTTTCTCACATGCGGTGCTAGCACGCCGGCATGGGAAGGATATCATCCCTGTATGTGTGGATACCATGGAGGCACTGCTCCAATAGCAGCGCTCGTGGGCTTCTTCACATGAACACTGACATCATCTTCGTCTATTGGATCGTCGGGGAACGGCCAGAGTGAGGCGAGGACAAGCAAGGACGTCCTTCCCCAACATCTTCTTCCGCTGCGCCTAGCGTGTCTCGTGCTAGAAGGTAGCGATCTATGATCCCTCACGCGCAAGGTTCTTGGGATTGGGGCGAAAGTTTTGAAATTATCGACTAGCATAGCTTCCCCATTCCCCAACATACACTCATACTCAGGAGGACCATAATATGATATGTCCTTGCGAGTCTCTATGTTCAAAAGCAAGAATTCATAGAGAGGTTAGGTTGAGAGTGTATTGGACAAAGCTGTAACGCCCTGGGTTTAATAAAACCGGGAATTTATTGAAATTCCATAGAAAATCAATAAATACAAGACGTTCATCACACGACTGCGTACAATACGCCAATCAATCATGGTTCGTAGACCATATTATTACAAAAGAGTTAAATAAAAGAGAAACTAATAAAATAAATCCTCTTGATGAACGTCTCCTTCCAGTCTCGTGCCTTGACTGGCTCGCTACTCCAGACCGTCACCCTCCTCGTAGTAGACTGCCTCTGGTGGTGTAAGTCAACGGGGGTGAGTACAATCGTACTCAGCAAGCCACCGAATGCAAATATAATGCAAGGTAATAACAAGGAAGATTGTGGCTTACTTTTGCGGAAAAGCATATTTGTAAAGCAATTAATGTGAGTAGGTTATTAGTATAGAAAATTAAACATGTGTATGAACCATCTTCTAACTCGAGGGGTACAGTCAGCCCGCCCTCGCTCAACAGTCCTTACATGCCATGAATAACACGGACATTCAATCAATAATAAACTAACTGCGAGAAGTCACACAACCCGCCCTTGACCGTGGGCTCGGCTTTTCGAAAAGATTTAGACTCTGATCAGAGGTGTACTATTGTACCCACAAGCATAGTTGTTACGGCGACGCGGTGATGCGCGGCGACCTAGCATCTTCACAACTTTACAGCACTTATGGCGCGCGGCGTGGCGTCGCCATAGACACATCGGTGTGGCGACCAATATAGAAAAATAGCTTATAGAATTTAAGGATTTTAAAAAATTTATCAATATATAAGTACTAAATTGCAAATAAGAATAGTAATACAGTATTATAAAAATAGCAATTTCATATCAAGTTGCAATAATGTTAATTTATATATCTTATAAAATAAAAATATGTAATTAAAATTGCAATAAAATATATAAAGTTATGTCTAATATTATATTTAAATGTTCATTTAATAATATGTTTTATAAATTTGATCCAATAGCCCATTTAAAGCCCAGTCTGAACTAAAGTCCATTTCTAACCCTAATTTTCTCAACCCCTCCCTTTCTCTCTCTCTCACCTCCCTTTCTCTCCAGCCGCCTCCCATTCCCTCCAGCCGCCGCCACACAATCCCCTCCCCCCTCTCTCTCTCTCACTTCACTCTCAACCGCCGGCCACCGCACTCCTCTCCCTCCTCTCTCTCTCTCACCTCCCTCTCAGCCGCCGGCCGCTGCACTCCTCTCCTTCCTCTCTGCCATCTTCCGCACCGGCGCTCCTGGCCATTCGCCCGTCGCGCTTGGTCGTGCCACGCCTGGCCCGTCCGCACCGCTCGTCGCGCTTGGCCCCACGCCGCGTCCAGCCTCGTTGCGCCTCGCTGTGCTGCTCGCTTTCTCCTCTCTCTCCCTTCGGTATGTCGGGCGCCACGGCCGTGGCGGGCGCCACGCGACGCCATAGCGACGCCACGCTCCTGTGGCGCTCGCCATAGGCCTTCAAGCGATATGGCGTGGCGTGGCGAATTGCAATTTTCCGCCACGGCGATATGGCGATGATATGGCGACGCCATAACAACTATGCCCACAAGGCACTTGTTTCCCGCACACCGCAGTGTGTTAAATGACCCATGTCACGAGAAACTCGTGCCAAAACCTTTAGCATGGAACGCACCAATTCGATAACACCCTCTTATAGGTTTCATATGGTGCCCCAGTCACTTCGGGCCAACACTGTACCCCCCTTGAGCCTCGTCGGTACAAGTCACCCGTAGGTTGCCCCTTGCCCCCTCCACTATGGTGCTTCAAGTTGGTACGATCCATACCTCCAGTTAGGACTTACCCACTAGACTTGTGGTTAGTACGAGTTTGTTTTACAACAGATCCCGCAGACCGGTCCTTATAGTGCCCCGGATGCGACCAACCAATGCCCTAGCTTGCACCCGAAACCCACCATACTTATAACATAGCCAACTCCAACAGAATCCAGAGACAAGAATAACGGGGGAAATCATATAGTGGAATCCAACTATCTACGACTCGTTCTTTTATCCTTTAGCAGTTGTGTCGGTACATTGGACACTAGCTAATATAATATTTAAAAGCAACAAGGAGTTTAGGCTCAATAAGCATGGCTTGGGTTTGCACACAAGGACGGGGATCTAATAAATATAATTTAGGGCTTGATATTAGACTAATGCAATTATATCCTATGTGTTATAGCGATATTTAAATAAAACATGGGCTCAATTATGATCAAAATAGGGGTTGTGACTTGCCTTGCTCCGCAAATGGTGAAGCTGGAACCTCGGGGTAAAACTCCGGATCTTCGACGGCGTCGTAGTCTTCTGGTACGAAAAATAAATACGACATTCAATAAACAATCCAAAAATCACCAATACAAGCATACATGTTTTTGTTGGATTAAATAAAGGAAATAAATCTTAAGATCTATGAATTTATTACCTAAGTACTTAAGATTAGTTTTTAAGGGCTTCTGCATTTTATAAATAGGAATAAGTAATTACCCTAAGGGGTTTTTATTTTCCCATTTAGATGTGAATAAGATGTACAAAACAACCCTACTGTTTTTATTTCACTAAAATAGTGAAATGAAGTTATTATGTCCTCTGAAATTAATATATGAATTTTTAGGGTAATTTCAGAGAGTTCAGGGTTTTTATTACATGAAATAATCATTTATCCTAAAAGGGATTTTGACTTGTTATTTAATAAGAATAAAATGTGCAAAATAAACATATTGTTTTATTGCATAAATGTGTAGAGAATAAAGAGAAAAATTTTACAAAATTTGAATGGTCAAATTTGGAGTTGAATTGAGCAAGTTATGAATTTTTAAAGTTTAAACAATTTTCTGGATTTTTATATAAACAGAAAAGGGTTCTGGTCCAAGATGAGCCAGGCTCACCACGGACCAGCGCACTGTGCGCGTGGACTGGAGCCCTCTGGACCATAGGATCTAGATCCCACGGCCAGACGCGAGGCGGGAGGGGTAAGTGGCAGCGGACGGCCTAGATGGGCCCGTACCGCTTTTACTAGATCGATGACTCTGATTAAGTCTCCTCGGGATTTAATCGGGGCCGTCCGATCACAAACGTGCGGCCAGGATATGATCCGGCATGGCACGCGATGCCAGGGTAAAATACCCTTCGTCTCCAGCGACGACGGGGCTCGGGCGCGGTGGCGACGGCGACGGCGAGGGGGATAAGCCCTAGATCTCGGCGGAAATGGAATGAGGAGAGGGAGGGGTTCACGACCGTACCAGATACGGCGGCGGCGAGGGACTAATGGTGACCAGCGACGAGGAGTGGCTGCGAGGTCCTTCGGGTTCGACGGCGGCGTGCGGTTCCGGCGGTGATCCGGCCCAACGGAGGTGAGGCCGAGGGAGAGGAGGCGACGGCGGTCCTAGAGGCATTGATGGCGAGGGCGGCGGAGTCCTGTGGCGCCGGCGAGAGGCTGCCGGAGCCAAAACAGAGGGGGCGGTGCAAAGTGGATGGGTGAGCGCTCGGGAACGTGGGTTTAGGGGCACAAATGTGAGGGCGGAGGTGCGGTGAGGCCGGAGCTTTTATAGGGGGGTCGTCGGCGTTGAAATGGAAGGGTAAGGGAGGAAAACCCGAGGGGTTTCCAAAACGGCGTCGGCGACGTTTCCATAGGCTCGGGTAGCTTCCATAGGGGCGAAACCGCGTCGGCTTTAGGTGGAAGGAGATCACCGGCGATCGGGAAGACGATGCCGCACGCAATTCAGCGAATCCAGGCGGCTGGCGGCGGGATTAGGGAAGTGGGTCATCGGAAATGGAAGGGGGATCCCCTTCCATCGGAGACGAAGATGCTGACATGTGGGGGCCACATGTCAGTGAGCGCAAGCGAGGGCGAACGCACCGGCAGGCAGGCCAGGGAGGGCAGTGGGTGAGGCGGAGCGCTAGAGGCTGACAAGCGGGGCCGACCGAGCGCGGGCGGGAGAGAGGGGAAGGGGGCGGCGCCGATAGGGTGGCCCCACCTGTCAGTGGCCGAGGGACTGGATTGGGCCGGGCTGAGGGCGATTTGGAGGTTGCGGCCCACTAAGATTTTAAATGCATTTTCATTTAAAATAATTCCGGTAAAGCAATTATTTGCTTAAGGCTTGAAGCACTGTTGCTAAAATTTTGTAAAAATTCCGAAAAATTTGTCTTGGCTCATAGATTCCATCATAAATTTATTAGGTTCAAATTTGAAGTATTTCTCCTTGTTTTGCTTTAATTGGGTTCTTTTAGCCTTTTCTCTAATTAAATAATTCCTTTTCAATTCAGAAAATTTATTTCCCTCGTTTTTATTTTATTTTTATTCTAGGGTGTTACAATCCTATCCCCCTTACAAAGAATCTCGTCCCGGTATTCGAAGCAAACTTCGGGAAACTTAAGGGATTGGGGTTCTACTGGTGCTCCGGAATGGGAGAAGGTGGTGCTTGAGAAATAGGTCGAGCGTTCTACGGAACTAAGTTGATTGGGGTTTCATTGAAAATGCCTTCTGACATACCTTGAGCTTGTTGAGCGGAGATGTGGTGAACTTGATTACGTCCCACCGGGCTTGGAACGGAGGGTGGTGACTGCTTGGGGTATGGGCACATATTGGTGAAGTGTCCTGCCTGGCGACAATTAAAGCATATTATAGGGTTATCATTTCTGTCCCTCTTGGCTCCGGGAGCTTGCACTAGAGCTCTTCTAGCTGGCGGTGCTTGGGGTGGGATGCTTGAACTTGGCCATCCAAGGACGTTCCGTGGCTCGACAGGGGTTGGGGCTTGAGGAGGGATCACTGAGCGGGGTTTCTGTGCCATTCCTTGTTGCTGACGAAAGGCGATCATTCTCCTCTTCTTCAGGTCCACCTTGTTTTGTTCGGTCTCCTGAATGATTGCTTTATTCACCAAATTCTGAAAATTGGCAAAATCTCTAGAGTCCAAATAAAGTGAGAGCTCATCCTTCAGTCCCCGAAGAAACTTGGATTGGCGGGCTGCGTCCATGCACACTTCTTCCGGTGCATATCGGGCCAACCGGTTGAATTCATGCAGGTACTCCGTAACGGTCATGCTTCCTTGATGATGGTTCCTACCTCATCAGCCCTAGTGATGATGGCATCGACCGAGTGTGTTGCGAATTCTATAGTAAACGTGGATGGTTTATAGGGAAGTATACCGGACCTTGCGTTGGCTTGTGAGCTATTGTATCGTCAAGGATCTTCTTGAGCAACCCGTGCAAGGTGTTGACCAACACCTCAGACTGATTGATGAGAGTGTGGTGGAGAGTATTGTCGATGGTGAGAAACCAAGGGTTGGTTTCGGTGTTTTGTGATGAGTGATTGACAGGTTTTTTACCCTCTGTTTGAAGGGTACCTCTGAAGGATGTTCGGAGGAGGTTACCTCCGAAGGTGTTCGGAGGTTGTACCTCCGGTGGGGTTTCGGAGGTTGTACCTGTAGCGCCCCGATTTAACCAAATCGAGACATTATTGAATTTCCATAGAAAAACAATAATACAAGAGGTTCATCATGCGACAACGTACATACGGTAAAGTCCATGGTACGCAGACCATAATTATTACAACATTGTTTTAATAAAAACGATAATAAAATAATTAAACAGCGGCATGACGAACGTCTTCTTCAGGATCTTTCTTCTCGACTGGGTCGCTACTCCAGACCGTCTTCAAGATGAGCATCCTCTGTGGGGTCCAACGGGTATGAGTACAAAAAGTACTCAACAAGCCACCGCAAATGCAAATAATGCAGGATAATAAACAAGGAAGGATAAAGGCTAACAATGCGGAATAAAGCAATTGTAGTTATGGCATTTAGTGTGATCATATTTTAATCATGCGGAAAGTAAATATGAACATCATCAACATCAACTAACTCGAGGAGTACGTTTTACCTCCTCGCACAACGGTCCTTACATGTCAATCCATCATGCACATTCATATTCAAAGTAAACTAACTGGGGGATGTCACGCAACCCGCCCTTGACCGTGGGCTCGGCTTTTCGAAAAGATTTAAGACTCTGATCAGAGATGTACTACTGTACCCACAAGGCACGCACTCATCTCAACGAGATGACCCATTTCATGGGAACTCGTGCCAAAACCTCAATATGAGATGTTCCAAGCGATAACCACCCGCTCTAGGTTTCGCCGGCGCGCCGGGCCGCATCCTGGCTAACGTCGCACCCCCTTTTGCGCCACATTGGTACAAGTCACCCGCAGGTGCAACTTGACCCATCTCCAAGTGGTGGCCTCGGTTTGGAACAACCCATACCTTAGTTAGGACTTACCCACTAGACTTGTGGTTAGTACGTAAGTGTATTGCAACGGATCCCTCAGACCGGTCCTTATAGTGCCCCGGGTGCGACTGACCAATGCCCTAGCTTGCACCCGGAACCCACCATGCATACACTCACAACCATGACTCATCACCAACAGAATTTCCAAAGATAAGAAGTATCGGGATCATATAATAGAACCATTTCACTACGACTCATTTTATCCTATAGCGGCCGTGCCAATACATTGGACACTAGCTAATATCATTCATCATATGGTGACAAGGAGGTTAGGCGAGATAGCATGGCTTGGGTTGCACATCAAGGTCGGGGGATCCTAAATAAATATAATGTAAGGGTTCATTTGACTAATGCATATACATAACCTATGTGTTTTAGCGATAGTCAATTCAGACATGGGTTCAATATGCTCAAAAGAATGGTTTGGTGACTTGCCTTGTTCAGCAAAGGGAGAGGGAGGGACTTCCGGGAAGTATTCCGGCTCCTCGGCGGCGTCGTAGTCTTTTTAATATAAAGATTAAAACAGAAAGAGCATAACACTCAATCAAACATATAACATTACATTACAAGCATATAAGTTAAAATTGGTTGATTAAAAATAAATAAACTCAAAGGTTAAGGTTCTGAATTTTATAAATAATTTTAAAGGGGTTAAAATGAAGGGTTGTCCTTTTTAGAAAACCAATGTTTAAATGTGATTATTGACATATTAAATTCTCAAATAAGTGTGTAATGAAAAGTTCATGTCAATTTGGTGGTCTTCAGTGAATGGACGGAAAGGAAATTAATATAAATTTTTCTGAAGTGTAAATATTTTAATCCATATTTTAATCCTAAAGTCTTTTGAATAATTATTTGAATAAACATGAAAATGTCAAAATAAACCTACTGTTTTTATTGCATGAATATGTAGGGAATAATTTTATGAATTTTCTAAAATTGGAATGGTAATTTTTAGAGTCCAAATGCATTAGATATGAATTTTACAAGTTTAAAAGCATTTCTGGAATTTATTTTCAAATTTTAAACCTCTCGGGTCCACGGTGAGCCAGGCCCACGGTGAACCCGCGCACTGTGCGCGTGCGCCGGGTCGATCTGGACCGTCGGATCCAGATCCGACGCGCGAGGGCGAGGCGGGACGCGTAAGTCGCGATGGACGGCTAGGATTAAAACATTCGAACCGGTACCACGTGGACGCACGGGATTAAACGCGGGTTCTAAATACAGATGGACGCACGAGATCGCACCGTACCGCTTCGCTCAGATCCGACGGCCAGGATTAAACCGAACAGATGATTTAACCCAAGCGTTGGATCTGGATCGCACGGCCAGGATTGAATCCGGCACAGTGCGTGTCGGGGGGGGTAAAGTACCCCTTCTTCCCCGACTCCGGTGGTACGACGGCGAGCGATTCCGGCGAGGTCGAGGGCTATCTAGCCTAGCTAGGGCTAAAAACGGAAAGGGGGTACCGAGGGGAACAAAAGGGTACCGTTGCGGTGGTCCGGGGTCGACGGAGCGAGGCCGGCGACGAGCGTAGGCGGTGGAGGCGTTCGGGTCCTTGACGGCGACGGCGATCCGGCGGGGTTCGACGTCGGCGGAGGGGTGGCCGAGGTCGGGGTCGTTCTCGCGGTCACGACGGTGGCGGAGGCGCGGGGCCGGGGTGGTCCGAGGCGACGGCGAGCGGTGGCCGGAGGTGAATTAGAGGGTGGGCGCTAAAACGTGAATTGCGAGTGTTCTGTTCGTTCTCGAGGCGATTAAGCGTGGGGGTCGGACGCGGCTCAGGCTGGGGCTTAAATAGGACGCCGGGGAGGGCTCGCATGCAAGGGAAACCGGCCGAGGGCCTTTACTCGCCGGCGATGGCTCGGCCATGCACGCGGAGCGGTGATCCCGTGGCATAAACGCGAGGGTTAAAGCGGGGAAACGGTCGGCGCGACGCGGGGGACCGAGTTATGGCGGCAATTTAATGGGGGACGGGCCGGCGAGGCGGATCCGAGGGCGAGGTCGTCGGCCGGCGCGATTTGGGGGCGACGGCGGGAGGTTGAAGGCGAAACTGACATGCGGGGGCCACTGGCCAGTGAGCACGAGCGGGCGAGGGTGGCGACTGACGGGTGGGGCCGAGGTGTCAGGTTCGCCGCGCGAGGGGAAAGGTTTCGGCGCCGACAGGTGGGGTCCATGTGTCAGTCTAAGGCGAGCGCGGTGACGGGCTGGGCCGGCCGAGAGAGAGAGAAGGGAGGGAAGGAGCCCATTACTGTTCCAATATTTTTCTGAATAAAAATAATTCCAGAAAATAGATTAGAATATTAGGGCTACTTCCAAGGCTGGTAAAAATTTATAAAATTCTCAAAATTATATTTTGGTCTTAGGATCATATACAAAAAGTTTCACCTCCTGATTTGGGCATCTACTCTATGTTGTAGTTCAAAAGGGGTATAAAAGAGATTTAAAAGTATTTTCTGAAATAATAATTCCAATAATTTGAATTTAATAATATTTTTATTGTTTTGAAAAATTGGGGGTGTTACAGTACCTCTGAAGTGTGTTCGGAGGTGGTCTCACCGAAGGGTGTTCAGTGGATGGTTGCTGCAGCTGTGCAGCGGAGTGTGCTTGTCGGAGGGGTCCGACAGTACACGATGACTGGGTTCGTACCGAAGGCTTCGGTACTTTGGGCGGTACACCGGAGTGTGTGTCGGAGGTTGCTAACTCGGAGAGGTCTCTGGAGTACTGGATACACTTGTCTGTTTGTCGGTGGTGCGCAGGGACTTCGGAGGCGACGAACAAGGTTTGCAGCAGGTGAACCTGGGTCAAGCAGGAGGCTTGATGCCAGGGGAGCGGGGAGCTCCGTCACGGTGGCGGCGAAGGTGGTCCGGGTCGGTCCTCGGGTCGAGGCGTGCCAGGTGAAGGCAGAGAGTGCGGAGCGTGGCTCCGGCTGAAGGTACTCCGAGATAAAGTCCTCGGAGGTGAGGCACTTCGAAGGTACTCCGGATGGAGTGACTTCGGAGTTGGATGGATCAAGTCCTCTGCGGAGGCAAGGAGTTCGAAGTGTGCTCTGGAGGGAGACATTCGAAGGTGCCCGACGAAGGTCTCAGAAGTTGAGGCGCATCGAAGGCATGGTCCGGGTGAGGCTCGTCGAGGAGTGTGCTCGGGGAGAGACACTGCGACGAAGTGCTCATGGAATGCTTCATGCGGAGGCCTTGGACAAAGGAGGGACTTCGAAGGGTGGTACTCCGAAGGTGGGGCTTCGGAGTGAGGAAGGCTTCGGAGCGAGGCTAGCTCCGGAGCAAGGTTGACTTGAGGTGCTTCGGCCTGCATGGCTTCGGTACACGGGCTGACGGAGTTCGAGCTGAGTGAAGCTGCGAAGCCGTGGTGGTCCACTTCGGAGGTGTTGGTGCGAAGGCCCAAGGGCTTTGACGGCTTCGGCTCAAAACCGTCACTGTATCGAAGGCCATCTTCGGCGAAGCGAAGGCCACCAGGCTCAAGGCTTCTCGCCGAAGCTACCGCACCCTCGCGTGCGAAGGGAGGCTGCAGAAGGTCAAAGACTGCAGAGGCTGACACTGTCTGCTCTGCAAAAAGCTAACGCTGTCCCCTCTGCAAAGCTGACAGAGAAGTCTCCAGAATAAAGGTGGACTACCTTTTGTACCCCTTAGTTCTGTAGAGACAAAATCAATGTAAACCCTAGGGGTAGTGTAGTCATTTCCTTTGGGTGAACTGTGGGCTATAAATATGGGGGCTCGGTAGGTAACATTTAACACTATGAGCATTTACTGTTGAGCTCCTGTAGCCACATACCTCGCTGTATTCATCCAGAGTTCATTTTACTGTGTTCCTTGTTCAAGCGGCGAAGCCCTGCTTCTTTGTGCTTTTTGCTTGAGCTCGCATTACATACCTCGCTAGTATAGTGCACCGAAGCCTGTCTAGGCGAAGGTTGTTTCAGTGCGAAGTGTGTTTTTCAGTGTGCTGTCGGTCTATGTAACTTGAGGCTAGACCTCACAGCTTACTAGCGAAGCCCTGATCGAAGCCCGTTTTGCTTCTTGTGTCGAAGCCCTTAGCGAAGTCCTTTTGCGTGCGTGTAGACCTTCGTGTACGAAGCCCAGCACCAGTTGCTGCTGCCAAGTACTCGGTCGAAGTCCCCAGTAGGGTGTCCACTCTTGTGAAGGGTGAAGTGCGAAGCCTGCTCAAAGCACCCTGTGTGCGGAGCCTGCACTGACTTAGCAGAGTAGATTTTCGAGGGTTGTTAGTGGAGCGAAGTCTTCTTGGCTTCGAACTTTTGCACCTGCGAAGCCTGTGTTCGGAGCTGTCAAAGTACCTCCGAACCAGACCTCCAAAGGTTGTGTTCGAAGCCTGTTCCGCAGAAGACAGAACTAAAACCGAAGGCTAGTTTTTAGCCCGAAATTTTAAAAGCTCCCATTCACCCCCCTCTGGTCGCCGTTTCCGGTCCAACAATTGGTATCAGAGCAGGTTAAGATCACCAGTTGACCTTAACCGGTTTTGTGATCTGTTGGCGACATGGATAGAGGCAGTAAAATTCCTCTGTTCGATGGGACAGACTTTGCATACTAGAAGGTGCGCATGGAGGCTTACTTGTTAAGCCAAGGAAATGCAATTTGGGAGATTGTGGACTCACAATACTCCATCCCTGATACTCGCACCACTCAAACAGAAAAGGATCAGTATAATGCCAATTCCAAGGCAAGAAATATACTGTTCATTGGTTTGAGTAGAAGTGAGTTTGATAGGGTGCAGCACCTTAGGACTGCTAGGGAGATTTGGACAACTCTCACTGTCTTTCATGAGGGCTCTACGCAGATTAAGGCCAGGCGCCAAAGCACCTACAACCAACAGTATCAGCTGTTTGTGCAGGCACCTGGTGAATCTATAGATGCCATGTTTTCTCGCTTTGACGCGATAGTGAGTAACTTGCAATCCAACGGGACGCTTGCTTACAGTGATCATGATAGGGCTATCAAGCTTCTCTATGCTCTTGATCGTAGCATATGGGAGGTGAAGATATCCAGCATTGAGGAGTCTGTAGGTTATGACACATTGACCTGTGATGAACTCTTTAGCAAGCTGAAGTCCACAGAGATTGCCAAGGCATCTCTTGCAGTGCACAGAAGCTCTTTGCCACAGCCATTGGCATTGGTTTCTAGCACTAGCCGTGGCACCACTGCAGAACCAAGCACATCTGGCACTTGTGTTCTTACAGATGGTTTTGCTTTGTCCTCCCTAGTCTCCGTCACAAAGGAGCAGGTGGACACTCTAGATGATGATGAGCTTGCTCTCATTGCCCGGAGGTTCACCCGCTTTCATCATGAGAGACGGGATCAGAGGAGAAGTGGTTTTAGTGGTTGCTTTGAATGTGGCGACACCTCTCACATTAAGGCCAATTGCCCTAAGCTCAAGAAGAGAGATGAGAGTGAGCGCCCCAAATACCACAAAAAGGAGAGGAAGCCTTTTGTAAGGGCAAGTGCGGCAAGATGGCTAAGAAAGTAGCCAAAGCCGCTTCCAGAGCTTTTGTTGCTGCTCTCAGCGACATCGACACTTCCTCAACTGAGGAGTCGAGCTCTGAGGAGGAGGAGTCCCCAAGGAAGGAGGACAAGAAGGACAAGAAGGGACGAGACTTCACCGGCCTTTGCTTCATGGCCGACAGCGATCACAGCGGCGATGAGCTTAACTCATCTGAGGTAACACTATCATCTGACCAAGTACTAATTAAATTAGATGAGCTGAATGAAGTAGTACTTGGTCAGGATAGATTACTTGTGCAAGCCGCTAGAGAAAGAAAAGACCTTAGACTTAGGCTAGAAACCATCTCTACTGAATATGCCATGCTTAAGTCTAAATTTGATGATGCTGAATGTGAGTCCTGTTCTGTTGTCATGAGTGAGCTTGCTCAGTTGCGTTCTGTTCATGCTCAAACTCTTTCTGAGCTTGAGACTGCACAGAAGCAACTTTTGGAGGTGGATTCTAGACCTCATGATGTTATTGATTGCATGAACTGCTCTTTATTACGCGAAAGCATTAATTTACGTGATAAGCATGTTCATGATTGGAGGCTAGATTGGAGAGGGCCGGTAGTTCTAAGGATGTGCAACCTGTTTGTGACACTTGCATCACCCTTAAGGACCAGCTAGGCACTGTTAGAGAGCGAGCTGAAAACCTCATGTCTGAAAATGAATACCTTCTTTCCGTGGTTAATAAATGCACTGAGGGAAAGGGTAGGATGGATTTGCTCTTGGCCAAGACCAAGTTGTGTGCTGACAGAGCAGGGGTAGCTCTAGGTTTGGGGTTTGAGAGGATTTCTTCAGACAGTAAGACCAAAACTGTTTTTACCTCTCCCACTACCTTAGAGAAAGAAAGAGCTCTGTTAGACACCCCACTAGCCAAGAAACCTACCCGAGCTCAAAAGAAAACCACTCCTCCTGCCAAGAAAAATCCTCCCAAGAAAACCACTCAGAGAAACCCAAGGAGCCTGTGAGAGTTGCTCCTGTGACCCATGAGAGTGCCCCCAGGAGAGTGTTTCATTGTTCCTATTGTCAGCGGGCAGGTCATTTGGTTGGGTTCTGTTTTCGTCGCATCAAGGATGAGCGACGCTCTCAGGCGATGAGTTACCAGGACATGCATTACCTATCTTTAGGTATGCATGAGTCTGAGTTTTACTATCGTCCTGCTTTTGAGGCTCCTCGTGCTTCTCGGAGAGGTTTTGCTCCTCGAGGTGTTCACCATGTTCCATATGGTGGTAGACCCCGGGCGAGTAGCTTTGTACCTCGTCAGAGTAGGAGACCTCGACATGTTGTTCGTTCACAGCATGTAGGTAGACCTCGCACTTTGCATCATTTCGATTTTCCTGTGCGTAGACCGTCTACTTTTACTGCGCCTACTACTCGTGTCACTCAGTGCTGGATGCCTCGTCATTATTTCACTCACCCCAGCACTGAGCGATCGAGATATTCTTATCATGTGTAGGTGACAGATCGAGGCTTGAGGGCACGTGGATCATGGACTCCGGTTGTTCGCGCCACATGACCGGAGATGCAGCTTGGTTCTCCAGCCTCACCACAACCAAGCAAAGGGAACATATCACCTTCGGAAACAATCGAAGGAGTAGAGTGAAAGGTAAAGGTGTGGTAAGAATTAACTCGAATTTCACTCTCAAAGATGTTGCATTGGTTAAGAACCTGGGATACAATTTGCTGTCTGTATCTCAGTTGCTAGATGAGGGCTTCGAAGTGTGATTCCATCGCGATACTTCGCAAGTGCTCAATTCTGATGGTGTTGTGGTGTGTAAGATCTTTAGAGTTGGGAGAGTTTTTGGAGCTGATTTTTCAGAGTCATCTGGTTCTTCTCATGTCTTGTTGCACATTCGACTTCTGAGCTTTGGAAGTGGCATAGGAGACTGGGCATATGAGCTTTGAGTTGCTCGCTCGTCTGAGCGCTCTAGGCCTGATCCGAGGATTGCCCAAGCTCAAGTTTGAGAAGAATTTAGTTTGCGCTCCTTGTCGACATGGAAAAATAATTGCTGCTTCGCATTCGCCAGTCACCACAGTGATGACTGAACAACCCGGAGAACTTCTCCACATGGACACTGTAGGTCCTTCTCGGGTTAGTTCTTTAGGCGGCAAGTGGTATGTATTAGTTATTGTCGACGATTTCTCTCGCTACTCTTGGGTCTTCTTTCTTGCCAGCAAGGATGAAGTGTTTTCACACTTTCGGAGCTTGGCTTTGAGACTTTTTACTGAACTCCCTGGTGCATTGAAATTCATTCGAAGTGATAATGGCACTGAGTTCAAAAATAGTCTCTTTGTTGACTTTTGCATGGAGCATGGCATAGAACATCAATTCTCTGCTCCGCGGGTTCCTCAACAAAACGGTGTTGTTGAGAGGAAGAATCGCACTTTGGTTGAGATGGCTAGGACGATGCTTGATGAGCATAGGACTCCTAGAAAATTCTGGGCTGAGACCATGAACACTGCATGTTACATCTCAAACCGTATATTCTTGCGCTCAATTTTAAATTTGACATCTTATGAGCTGTGTTTTGGGAGACAGCCCAAGGTTACTCATCTTCGAGTTTTTGGCTGTCGCTGCTTCATCCTAAAACGTGGAAATTTGGATAAATTTGAGTTGCGCTCTTCTGATGGGATCTTTTTGGATTACACTACTCACGGTCATTCTTATCGTGTTTATAATTTGGAGACTAACACTTTCATCGAGTCATGTGATGTGACTTTTGATGAATCAACCCCCTCTGTTAGTTCTGCTCTTGAACAGGCAAATGAACACGACATGGAACAGACCATCTTCGAAGAAGAAGATCCCGGGGAATTCGAGGATGAACCCCTACTACCCTCGACATCAACCCCCGAAGCCGACCCCGCTTCAACTACTTCGGCACGAGGTCCCGAAGCGACTACATCAACATCGGTCATCTTGGACCACTCCAACGCACAAGTTGAGGGGGAGACTGCATCCCACCGCGAGGCTCCACATCATGTTCAAAGGATGCACCCTCCCGAGCAGATCATTGGTGAGCTTGATCAAAGGATACCATGAGCAGGGAATTTGAAATGTCGATGATGGGTGAACTCACCTTTTTCCTTGGTTTGCAAATCAAGCAAAGCAAACAAGGTACTTTCGTTCACCAGACGAAGTACACCAAGGACCTGCTCAAGAAGTTTGATATGTCCGATGCGAAGCCCCTCGCCACTCCAATGGCTACATCTGTAGCATTGGACCCCGACGAAGATGGAGAAGCCGTAGATCAGAAGGAGTTCCGGAGCATGATCGGCTCCCTTCTCTACTTGACTGCCACGAGGCCGGACATACACTTCGCAGTGTGTCTGTGCGCTCGTTTTCAGGCTTCACCACGAGCTTCGCACTGCCAAGCGGTAAAGCGCATCCTAAGGTATCTCAAACATACCCTTGAATTTGGCATATGGTATTCAGCGTCTTCATCTTTATGTCTTCGAGGTTATTCCGATGCGGATTTTGCTGGGTGTAGAATTGATAGGAAGAGTACCTCTGGTACTTGTCATTTTCTGGGTACTTCACTGGTTTGCTGGTCTTCCCGCAAACAGTCTAGTGTTGCACAATCGACAGCTGAGGCCGAATATGTTGCTGCAGCTAGCTGTTGCTCTCAGATTTTGTGGATGGTTTCCACTTTGCGGGATTTCGGGTTAGAATATAAGAGTGTTCCACTTTTCTGTGATAACACTAGTGCTATTTGTATTGCAAACAACCCGGTTCAGCACTCCAGAACCAAACACATTGATGTACGGTATCACTTTCTCAGAGATCACAATGAGAAGGGTGATATTGAACTTCAATATGTTGATACTCAACATCAGCTTGCCGACATTTTTACAAAACCCCTTGATGCTTCTCGATTTGCTTACTTGCGTGGGGAACTTGGCATTTGTCACCCTTACGACATTTTGTGAGGGGGAGCTGTTTTAGATGGATATGCCTTTGCTAATTGTGTGCTAAATTGCATCTACATCTTTTGCACTTATATGCCTGCTTATAATCCATGACATCATGACAGCTCAGCTCCTTTTAATTTATCTGGAACATTCATGTGCATGATGTTTTCTTTTCAAAATCAAATCGTGCTCACTACTTAGTCTTGCATCTAGCATGTTTAGGCAGGACTGCTTTAGCTATCTTTTATCTGCTTGATAGCAAGACACCTTTTCTCTTGGATGCTAAAAATTGCAACTTGAAAAATTGTTCTACATTTTCATGGATATTCATAAAGTGCCAAACAATTGGTTCACTTAGTTAAAAGATCCAGGTGGGTTTGTTTGTCGCACTACCCTATTCTAGACTGCTTACCATTGCACATTGGTCTGAACTGGAATAGTGTAGTGTATGCCAAAATCATTGCCTTAAGCTTCTTATGGTTTTTCATGCCTAGGCTTGGCCTGATTGGAAAGTATAAGGTGGACAAACAAATAACCCCTGGCACTAAGAAAAGAACAACAACATTCATTGATTATCAAGTTTGCTTTTCATGCTCCATTTGAACTGGACTTGTCTGTCTAGAGTAGTAATTGACTAGCTTTGCGCAGTCCTTACTTTTCCTTGTCTAGTTTCTTTGACTAAGTGGTGATGCGTTTATTTCAAAAATGGTCAAATCACATGCTTCATCATGTTTTTAGAGAATATTAATTGAGCTGAGCCCATGATCATTGATGTTATTATTGGCATATTTTTGCTTCATATGTCTTTGGAATTCTGCTCATTTCAAAGCTTTGCATCTTTTCATGCTCTTTGATGCTTGCATTGCCAAAGGGGGAGAAATTCCTAAAGGGGAGAGACTTGCTTCGTTCTCTGCCGCAAGAAGGCATAATTTCAAAAGGGGGAGAAAACGCTTGACATAAAGGCTCCTTGTTGCCAAAGGGGGAAAACTTAACTCAGGGGGAGTTTTTATCTTGAGAAAGGGGAGATTTGCCGAAGGGGCTTTTGACTCTTTTGAGAAAGGGGGAGGAAAATTCTTTTGTCAAGTGACATAATTTGGCTCTTTTCTGAGTTTTTATGGTCACTTGTGTGCTGAAAGTTTTTAATTTTCTTGGACTTTAAAGTTGGTTGTCAATGCACTCATCAAGGGGGAGATTGAGAAACCAAGGGTTGGTTTCGGTGTTTTGTGATGAGTGATTGACAGGTTTTTTACCCTCTGTTCGAAGGGTACCTCTGAAGGATGTTCGGAGGAGGTTACCTCCGAAGGTGTTCGGAGGTTGTACCTCCGGAGGGGTTTCGGAGGTTGTACCTCCGAAGTGTGTTCAGAGGTGGTCTCACCGAAGGGTGTTCGGTGGATGGTTGCTGCAGCTGTGCAGCGGAGTGTGCTTGTCAGAGGGGTCCGACAGTACACGATGACTGGGTTCATACCGAAGGCTTCGGTACTTTGGGCGGTACACCGGAGTGTGTGCCGGAGGTTGCTAACTCGGAGAGGTCTCCGGAGTACTGGATACACTTGTCTGTTTGTCGGTGGTGCGCAGGGACTTCAGAGGCGACGGACAAGGTTCGCAGCAGGTGAACCTGGGTCAAGCAGGAGGCTTGATGCCAGGGGAGCGGGGAGCTCCGTCACGGTGGCGGCGAAGGTGGTCCGGCTGAAGGTACTCCAAGATAAAGTCCTCGGAGGTGAGGCACTTCGAAGGTACTCTGGATGGAGTGACTTCGGAGTTGGATGGATCAAGTCCTCTGCGGAGGCAAGGAGTTCGAAGTGTGCTCCGGAGGGAGACATTCGAAGGTGCCCGACGAAGGTCTCAGAAGTCGAGGCGCATCGAAGGCATGGTCCGGGTGAGGCTCGTCGAGGAGTGTGCTCGGGGAGAGACACTGCGACGAAGTGCTCATGGAATGCTTCATGCGGAGGCCTTGGACGAAGGAGGGACTTCGAAGGGTGGTACTCCGAAGGTGGGGCTTCGGAGTGAGGAAGGCTTCGGAGCGAGGCTAGCTCCGGAGCAAGGTTGACTTGAGGTGCTTCGGCCTGCATGGCTTCGGTACACGGGCTGACGGAGTTCGAGCTGAGTGAAGCTGCGAAGCCGTGGTGGTCCACTTCGGAGGTGTTGGTGCGAAGGCCCAAGGGCTTTGACGGCTTCGGCTCAAAACCGTCACTGTATCGAAGGCCATCTTCGGCGAAGCGAAGGCCACCAGGCTCAAGGCTTCTCGCCGAAGCTACCGCACCCTCGCGTGCGAAGGGAGGCTGCAGAAGGTCAAAGACTGCAGAGGCTGACACTGTCTGCTCTGCAAAAGCTAACGCTGTCCCCTCTGCAAAGCTGACAGAGAAGTCTCCAGAATAAAGGTGGACTACCTTTTGTACCCCTTAGTTCTGTAGAGACAAAATCAATGTAAACCCTAGGGGTAGTGTAGTCATTTCCTTTGGGTGAACTGTGGGCTATAAATATGGGGGCTCGGTAGGTAACATTTAACACTATGAGCATTTACTGTTGAGCTCCTGTAGCCACATACCTCGCTGTATTCATCCAGAGTTCATTTTACTGTGTTCCTTGTTCAAGCGGCGAAGCCCTGCTTCTTTGTGCTTTTTGCTTGAGCTCGCATTACATACCTCGCTAGTATAGTGCACCGAAGCCTGTCTAGGCGAAGGTTGTTTCAGTGCGAAGTGTGTTTTTCAGTGTGCTGTCGCTCTGTGTAACTTGAGGCTAGACCTCACAGCTTACTAGCGAAGCCCTGATCGAAGCCCGTTTTGCTTCTTGTGTCGAAGCCCTTAGCGAAGTCCTTTTGCGTGCGTGTAGACCTTCGTGTACGAAGCCCAGCACCAGTTGCTGCTGCCAAGTACTCGGTCGAAGTCCCCAGTAGGGTGTCCACTCTTGCGAAGGGTGAAGTGTGAAGCCTGCTCAAAGCACCCTATGTGCGGAGCCTGCACTGACTTAGCAGAGTAGATTTTCGAGGGTTGTTAGTGGAGCGAAGTCTTCTTGGCTTCGAACTTTTGCACCTGCGAAGCCTGTGTTCGGAGCTGTCAAAGTACCTCCGAACCAGACCTCCAAAGGTTGTGTTCGAAGCCTGTTCCACAGAAGACAGAACTGAAACCGAAGGCTAGTTTTTAGCCCGAAATTTTAAAAGCTCCCATTCACCCCCCCTCTGGTCGCCGTTTCCGGTCCAACAGATGGCCTCTTGAAAACTGATCCAAGGGCGGCTTTCAGTCTGTCGGACGAGTTCTCCGGTCAAGGTTGGCTTCAGCAATTGATTTCTCTAGATGGAGCCAGATCGGGTCATGTTGAAGGACTTAAGGCATAACTTCTGGTAGGTTCTTACATGCTCCTGCACCTCTACTCTCGGCTCGTCAGTCAATGTTCCAAGATAATCAGGATGATGTTATTGTTGTTGAGTTCGCCCTCCATAGTTGAGTTGTCCTGAGGAGGGTCCTATTAGGCGTGCCAAAAGCATGTTGGTGTCGTTTTTGGTCATACGCGTGGCCTGGAAGATCTGCTTAACTCTAGTACAGGTCCTAAATTATCAGGGTTCTTAGCGTGCTAATCACTTTGACCCTACAACTGATAAGGTACGGAAATCATTAGTAGCAATAACAATCGGCTATTGAGCCGATGGACACGATATATGCTGATATGCGCATACGGCAAAGGGCCATTGGGAGTGATTAGACGATCAGCCGATATGCAACGCCCGCACCATCGGACCGATAGCGGGGAAAGTAGTGCAATATACGCTCGAGTCGATCGGTAATCCCCAATGCCAATAAGATGCAACATGGAATTGAAAGGTAACCTATCAACTTGTACTCTGATAGAATCTAGATTTAGTATACTAGAGAACGTATCCATACTATTAATTCACCATGATAGTAAGATCGGACCTAACAAAGACAGTTGCTAAATCATGAATGACTAACAATCCTTCAACATATCGGGTACACTTTATTTAGATGAATGATGCACAACATAAAACCAGATACAATAGACCAAGATGTCGAACTTAACCGATGAAGCCTTGAACTAAAATACCTGATCTACATCATTTTAAGAGATCATAACGATACAACCTTAAACCTAGCTAATACAACAAGATAAACCATTGATTATACTGACTGAAACCCCGACGTCACAAGAGATCGAAGCGATGCATCCTTGAACGACGCCAACTTAGTCGATATAATCACCGGGGTGGCGGGACTCACTTCTTTGCCGGAGATCGAAACGATGCAGTCCAGCTCCAAGTACCAAGTCCCGTCGAGATTAACCTTGAATAAACAAGGGTGGCGATACGCCGAGAGTAGTTTTGTGGTTGTAGTTGTATTTTTAATCTACCTACTAGATACATATTTATAATCCAAAGACTTGTCGTCTATTATGATTATAATCGATTTTGTTTTTATCTCTATCTGCTCCTCCATATCTGGTCACGTACAACGGATAGACTCCTTTAACCACCTTTGATCGGACCTCTTTGAAATCTATTGACCACACCGGGTCTTTACTAGGCTTGGGCCTCAACCATATTTCATCGTCAATAGGTGTGTTTGGTTCTGCTTTTAAAATGTGCTTCTGTTGTGAAAAAGCAGAAGCTGAACCAAACAGGTTTACCAAACTTGCTTTTTCCACAAAAGCAACTTTTTTCTAGTACAAATTTAAAAGCAGCTTAAACCCTGCTTTTATGCTTTTAGTACAAATTGGATAACATGAATTTAAGGTGTCTTGATTGAACTAACATTATTATGGTTTGTATTTGTGGCACCTGGAATTAATAAATTCAGGACTTTATCGAATTTCCAAGGAAAATCAATAATACCAAGATGTTCATCACACGACAACGTACATACGTCAATCACTCGTGGTTCGCATACCACATTATTGCACAAGTGTAGAAAATAAAAGAAACTTATAAAATAAAGCTTCGGGATGAACATCTCCTCCAGGGTCGCGTCCTTGACTAGGTCGCTACTCTTGACCATCCTCATCGTAAACGAAGCATCTAAAGGGGTTTTTCAACGAGTATGAGTACAAAAGTACTCAACAATCCACCGAGAATGCAATAATAATGCAGGATAATAGCAAAAAGAGCTAATGGTTTAAAGTGTGGAAAAAGTACATTTTTATGTTGCGACATCTTAATGTAGTCAAGTTTATTTTATTCAGAATAATAAATCATGAATAATGCAATATCTTCTAACTCGAGGAGTACTGACGACACTCCTCGCTCAATAGTCCTTATATGCCACATCATCATGCAACACTTCACAAGTATAAACTAACTGTGAGATGTCACACAATCCGCCCTTGACCGTGGGCTCGGCTTTTCAAAAAGATTTAGACTCTGATCAGAGTTGTACCACTATACCCACAAGGCACTTATTCCTACACACCATAGTGTGTTCAGATGACCCAAGTCACAGGAACTCATGTCAAAACATTTAGCATGAAACGCTCTAACCCAATGACACACACTATAGGTTTCATCGGCGCGCCAGCGCACTGGACCAACATCGCACCCCCTTTTGTGCCTCAAGGTACAAGTCACCCGCAGGTGCTACTTACCCCTCTCCACATAGTGCCTCAAGTTTGAACGTCTCATACATCTAGTTAAGACTTACCCACTAGACTTGTGATTTGTACGGAAGTGTATTGCAACGGATCCCACAGATCGGTCCCTTATAGTGCCCCGGGTGTGACTAACCAATGTCCTCGCTTGCACCCGGAACCCACCATACTAACTTAATAAACCAAAACTCCATAATTAATAGAATTCCAGGGGGAGAGAAATCACAGGGATCCTATATAGAACCAAAGTATCTATGACTCGTTTTTAAACCTACAACAGTTATGTTGATACATTGTGTAACACCCCAAATTTCCAAAGAAATAAAAATACAATTTATTTATATTTTTCTGAAAAGGATTATTCTTGAATTTATTTTAAGGCTATAAATGTCCAAATAAACTAAAACCTAGAGAAAATATCCAAACTAGAACCTAAGAAAAATTATATGTGATCCCAAGGCCAAGACCTATTTTTGAGAATTTTTACAAATTTTTATTACCCTTGGAAGCAACCCAAATATTTTAAATCAATTTCAGTAATTATTTTTATTCGGAAATAGATTTAAACAGTAACGGGCCCCCTTTCCCCCCTCAACCGGCTGGCCCAGCCCGCTCAACCCCACACCCCTCTCTGCCATGCGGGCCTCGCTCGTCAGCAACCCCCCTCTCTTCGCGCGCTGGCCCGGATCGGGCCCACCTATTGGCGCCCCCCCCCCCCTCGGCCAAGCCCGACCCACCGGTCAGACCCGACTGTTGCCACGCACGCACCCGCACAAGCTCACTGACCGCCATGGCCCTCACGTCAGATCCATCTTCCCCGTAGGATTCGCCCCCAAATCCCTCCCCCCTCGCCGGCCTAAAACCTAGCCCCTCTGATCCGCTGCCACCGACCCCCTCCCCTCAAATTGAACCCGGAGTTATGTTTCCGAATCCCCGGCCACCGTTTTCCCCATTAAAACCTGCCCGATAGCGTCCCAGTTCGATGAACCTCCGTGCATCCTGAGCTCACCGACGTTAAAGAGAGTTACTCTCGGTTTCCCCCAATTGCGTCCCCTCTGACCCCGCCGGCGTCCCTATTTAAACCCCTGGCACTCCCTCTTTCACCCCCTCGCTAACACTTGGACCGAACCCGAACAGAACACTCGCGCTCCGGTTTTTAACACCACTCCGCCACCCACACTCCAGCCGTCGTTCGCTGTCGCCGGAGTCCTCCTTCACCCTCAGCGACCGCACCCGTGTGATCACCGACGTCACCCCGACCTCGTCCACCCCTCCATCGCTGCTGAAGGCCGCCGGAACCCCATCGCCGATGAGGACCCAAACGCCTTCGCCGCCCCCGCTCATCGTCGGCCGCAACCCAACGACCCCAAGCCTCACCGACGGTACACTCTTGACCCCCGCATTGCACTGATTCCGTTTTAGACCTTAGAACCGACCGCCTTCGCTCGCCGTGGTCGCTAGCCCGTCCCCATCACTGGAGAAGATGACCGGCACGGGTAAAGTACTCGTGCCGTGTAGGATTCAACCGCGACTGTGCGATCATGATCGGACAGTGGAGATTAGATCGCACGCCCGGTTTAATCTAACCCGTCGGATCACAGCGAAACGGTACGTTTTAATCTCGTGCGTCCATTTCTATTTAAAACCTACGGTTGATCTGAGCCATCCATCGCGTACCGGTTCGGCGTTTTAATCGTGGCCGTTTGCGTCCACTTAACACCTCTGCATCGCCCGCAGCCGCCTGATCCAGATCCAACGGCTGATTGTAGGACCGAAAGTAGCGACCAGAGGGGGGGTGAATGGGTGCCTTAAAAATTCTTTCGAATCAATGGCCTGTTCCCAATACCCAACGCACCTCAAAAGACTAAGCAGCAGAAAATAAACATATAGCCTAAGTCTAAAGGTATCTACTCTAAAAGCAGCTGAAGGCAAACAGAGATTTATCAAAGCAGTGCTAATAGACAGATAAACAGTAAACGCTAGGCTAGGCAAGACAAACTTCTCAGTAAGGCAATCTTGGTGCACTATGAGAGAGAAGAGAAGTTACCTGTTGAAATCTGTCTCCTGTTCGAAACTCGGCGAAGCCTGCTTCGCAGGTCGAAGTCTGCTTCGCTGGCCGAAGCCTGCTTCGAAGGTCGAGGTCTGGTTCGGAGGTGGTAGTCGAAGTCTGTCGAAGGTGTTGTGTAAATGCCGAAGGTAGGAATCGAAGTGAGCTTCGAAGCGAAGTATGAGAAAGTCGGAGCCTGCTTCGAAGTATGTACTTCGAAAGCAAGACTTCGAACACAACTTCGAATCAAGTACTTCGAAGCCAAACCTTCGAACAGAAAACTTCGAACGCAACACACAGACGGATAAACTTCGAACAAAGAAGCGAAGCCTGTCACACGACAGAGGCACCAAATTCGAAGCCTACACTCTACCTTCGAAAAGAGCAAGCTTCGAAAGGAGAAGCGAAGGCTGACACGTGACAAAGAAACCAAAACGAAGCCTAACAGAACAACAAGCTTTGAAGCCAACTTCGAAACCTATCGAAGTGTGAACTTTGAAGAGCTCGAGGCGGAGTACCTTCGTACTGTTGTTCGAAGTATGCGACACTGTCCGTTTAAAAATACTTCACAGCTAGCAACTCAGGACAAGAACGAAGTTCGAAGTTCCAACGAAGCCTTCGGGTATGTCAGATCGAAGCCTGCCTCACGGAGCTAAGGGACTTCGAACAGAGAGGATGGCTTCGCCAGAAAACGGTCAGAAAAGGTGTTAGGACCTGTCAACTTCGATCAAAAGGGTGTGCAGTAGAAAGCAAAAGCTGACACTAGAGTACTGTTGCTACAGTGGAGGAGTACTACTTGCAAACAGCAAGAACTAGTACTCTGCTTTTGAAGAACAGAAGCAAACCGAAGCACCAAATCGCTCAGGAAATAGATTTCTGCCCGCAAACTGAAGGAGTACAAAATTAAATGCACCACACAGCCAGAGGGAATCCAAAACCGACCAGACCAAGGAAAATGAAACGAAGATGAACTCACAGAAGGTTCCTGGCGGCGCACACAAACGGGAGAGAGAGAAAAAACGCAGGGAACAAGAAGAATGACCCAATGAATGATTCAAAAAGTGATTTCTAGAAGGGTAGTCCAAACCCTAGGGATTGGGGCCCTATTTATAGGCTGCCCAACACTAGGAATATTCTACCAGCCCCTTAGGGTTTTTACAGACGCAAGAATAAAGGAAAAGACTCTACTGCCCTTAGGTATTTTTACAGACACGACTGACTGACTGTGGGCCTAGAGATACAGATGACTTATCCGGAAGCTCAGCTTTCGTAGCGACTACGGCTTCTCTTCTGGACAGTCGGATACAAGATAGACGGTCGTAAGTTTTGCGCCGAAACTGACAAAGCCGCCACCGAATTTGCACCAGGTACCCGGATTGGGCCAGCCCGATTCCGCAGCTCTCTCAGCCCGGCAATCACTCACCGCCCGTGCACCTGAGTCAACCCTGGTCAACAGCCTAGTGGGTCTTCTACTGTTTCTGGCCCATGTACCCAGATTGGGCCAGCCCGACTTCGCAGCATCCTCTGCCCGACAGTCGCTCGCTGCCCGTGTACCTGAGTCACACGCGGCCCATGAACAGCAGATCTCTTCTTCTTCTGTACTCTTTGACTATCGTTGACAATGACTCATCACTTCTGGAGCCATGAGGCCCACGCTATTCAGCATGGCTCCTCAATCTCCCCCTTGATGAGTGCATTGTCAACACTCCTCTTCTTCAGCTCTTCATCACCTGCGAACAAATGTGGAAACACGAAAACAAAGCACAAGAAAAACAAAGAAGAAGAAAAATAAGGTAAAAGTTTAACCCTAATGACCAAAAAGCCGAACAAAAGTAAGAAGCGGTCATTATGGTTAACCAAAACGTAAAAGCTCAAAATGAGTGCGACTTCAGAACAACAAGGATATCAACAGAGTAAGAACTCCCCCTTAAACTCTGATCCCAAATTTTCTCCCCCTTGTTGACAAGTGAACTCATCAAGCACGCAATAGAGACACAGACTCCCCCTGAAATGCAACTCCCCCTCAAAATATGCAGTGAATTCAATTGGAATGCATAGGGAGTGTAAAAAGCATGCTTCTCAAATATGATTGACTGCAATTACAACATCTAACAAGTATAGCAAAAGACATACTGTCTAATACACATGATCAGTGCAACAGATGATATCTAAGGAAAGTCATTAGCACGCATTTTTCAGTTTTTGCAATACAAAAGCATCACCACATTTTCCAGTAAAACAAGCAAGGTAGAGCATGAGATGTAGAAGCTAACATATATTTACCAAGAAAAGCATTGTCCAAAACAAAATGCTTCAGCAAACTTGTTATTATTTCAATTTTCAGGCTTTTTCTTTTTCTTTTTTCATTTTTGCCAGGGGTTATTTGCATGTCAAACCTTATGCTGACCGACCAAGTCAAGCCTAGGCCTGAACTGGACCATCAGAAGCTTAAGACATTGGTCTTGGCATACACTACAGTGTCCTAGTTCATACCAAAGTGCTATGGTATGCCGTCCAGAACAATGCAATGCGACAAGACAAACCCACCTGGATCTTTTCAATTTTAAGCATAAAAAGCATGGAATTTTCATTTTTTTATTATTTTATAGCACATTTTCCATGTTCAAAAGCATAGAATGTCCAAGTTGCGTATTTGCATCTAAGTAAGGAGCGAGCTACAAGGTATGTATCAGATAGCAAAAACATTCAGCCTACACATGCTAGTTACCAGAAGCAATGGTGATCAATTTTCAAGTTTTAAAGCATAAAAGCCATGCATATGACAGATATCAGACATATCAAGTGAACTGAATCAAAACATGATCATTGACAAATACTCAAAAGCATGTACAAGCTAGAATAAGTAAAACAGTTCAATCATATAACAGAAGCAGCTCCAAAGTGTGATATGTGAATATGCAAAGTATGAACACACACAAAAAGACTCAAGAAAAGAATAAAGAAGAAAGAAAACTGACGCAAAATATCCTAAAAAGGATACACAACACCCAAATCCCCTCGTAAACGCTCAAAGTAGACTGATCTAGGGGTTTGGTGAAAATGTCAGCCAATTGATGATGGGTATCAACATGAACAAGGTCAATGACACCTTTCTCATATTGATCCCGCAAGAAGTGAAAGTGCACATCAATGTGTTTGGTTTTTGAATGGAGACACGGGTTTTTCCCTACACTAATAGCACTAGTGCTGTCGCAAAACAATGGGACCCTTGTAGGAAAGAACCCAAAATCTCGCAAAGTGGAAATCATCCAAACCAACTGTGAGCAGCAGCTAGCAGCAGCTACGTACTCAGCCTTTGTGGTCGAAAGAGCAACTCCAGATTGCTTTCGAGAAGACCAAGAGACAAGAGAAGAACCAAGAAACTGGCAAGTACCGGAAGTCGACTTGCGATCCAACCGGCACCCACCAAAGTCGGCGTCCGAAAAGCCAAATAAATCAAGAGATGATGATGCTGAATAATAAAGACCAAGATCGGGCGCATAAGTGAGATACCTGAAGATGCGCTTGACAGCCTGCCGATGAGACGCGTGTGGTGAAGACTAAAAACGCGCGCAAAGTCCCACGGCGAACTGTATGTCTGGTCTGGTCACCGTCAAGTACAGCAGCGAGCCGATCATCCCTCGAAACTCCCTTTCATTGACCTTGACGCCGCTCTCATCCTTGCCCAGACCCCCCAGAAGTGCCCATCGGGGTCATCTGCGGCTTCAATTCACCACCAAAGTCAAATTTCTTAAGCATGTCGCGAGTGTACTTACCTTGGTGGATGAGGGTGTCGTCCTTGGTCTGCTTGATCTGGAGCCCTAAGAAGTACTGAGCTCACCCATGAGGCTCATATCAAACTCGCTGTGCATCTGCTCAGAAAACTTGGACACAAGAGAGTCAGTAGTACCGCCAAAGATAATATCGTCCACGTAAATCTGAGCGACTAAGAAATCTGAAGCATCTCTGAGCAAGAAAAGAGTTTTGTCCACAGAACCCATCACAAAGCCCTTCCCCAACAAAATTGCTTCAACCGGTCATACCAAGCCCTAGGGGCTTGCTTCAACCCGTATAAAGCTTTGTGCAACTTAAAAACATGTCGAGGAAACTTAGGGTTCTCAAAACCGGGGGGTTGCCTAACATGAACCTCCTCTTCTATGTACCCGTTCAGAAAGGCACTCTTAACATCCATTTAAAAAGCTTTAAAACCCTTCGAAACGGCAAAAGCTAGAAGAATACGAATGGACTCAAGACGGGCAACAGGAGCGAAGGTTTCTTCAAAGTCAATACCTTCCTTCTAGCAATAACCCTGGGCAACCAGTCGAGCTTTGTTGCGCACCACAACCCCATCTTCACCTTGTTTGTTCTTGAACACCCACTTGGTGCCTATGGGGTTGCATCCTGGTGGTGGCTCAACTAATGTCCAAACCCGATTACGGACCAAATTCTCAAGCTCTTCTTGCATAGCATTAATCCAATTTGAATCAGAAAGAGCATGAGAACGTCTCTGGGCTCAAAAGATGCAACAAACGCAGATTCAGCAAACACAGCAAGAGAGGCAGAAGAACGCAAAGTTCTCTCAGTCAAATCACCTATGATGAGCTCTGAGGGATGGTCACGCTGAACTGCTCGGGTTCCCTGGTGATATGAAGTCACCTCACCGGAGTCAGCAGCAGGCACCTCTGGACTCGACTGAGGGGGCTCGATCGTAGTGGAAGAAGTGATCAAAGGTCCGCCCTCATCCTCAGTCGAAGTCTCAGAAGGTGTGGGCTCTGCGAGGGATGCAGAAGGCCCACCCTCATCAGCAGCTAGAGTATCCTCATCTTCCTCGAAGATGGACTCTCCGAGCTCATCATCACTAGAAAGCTCAAAAGAAGGAGTCAAAGAAGGCAAGGACTCATCAAATGAAACCTCACAAGTCTCGACAAGCAGCTGGGATTCGAGGTTCCAAACACGGAAAACCTCGAGAATGCAAAGCGTAGCCAAGAAAAACACCATCCCAGCAACGAGACTCAAACTTTTCCAAATGCCCTCCCTTCTTGAGCACAAAGCACTTGCAGCCAAACGCTCGCAAGTGGCTCACCTTGGGCTGTCTGCCAAACCGCAATTCATATGATGTCTTACCAAGGTAAGCTCTAAGAAAGATGCGGTTAGCCAGATAGCAAGCCGTGTTCATGGCTTCAGCCCAAAAACGCCTAGGAGTCCTGTGCTCATCGAGCATCGTCCTAGCCATCTCGACTAGCGTGCGGTTCTTTCGTTCCACAACGTCGTTCTGTGGGGGAGTGTAAGGAGAAGAAACTGATGATCCAGACCCTGATCACTACAGAAGCTGACGAACTGAGAGTTCTTGAACTCAGAGCCGTTGTCGGAGTGAATTGCTCGCATCCGACCATTGTTCTCATTCTTCAGCTTCAAATCAGGTCATGAACAAATGAAAAGTCTCATCCTTAGACTCCAAAAAGAAAACCCACGAGAATCGAGAAAAGTCGTCAACAATCACAAGTGCATACCACTTCCCACCGACTGAGCGTACCGAGCTGGACCTACAGTGTCCAAATGTAAAAGCTCGCCCGGATACGAAGTCATCACCTGAGTCACAGGTGAGTGAGAAGCGGCAACCATTTTCCCATGACGACAGGGATGACAAACTAGATCCTTCTCCATCTTAAGCTTGGGCAATCCTCGGATGAGGTCCATAGAGCTTAACCTGACTAGTAGATCAAAACTCAAGTGACCTAACCTCCTATGCCACTTCCAGAGCTCAGAAGAAGATCCAGCAATCAAACAGCGAGAAGGGCCAAAAGAACTAGAGAAGTCAATTCGAAAAACTTTACCGAAAGGTAAATCTGACAAACCAGAGACCCTCTAGAATCAACCACAGAAGAGTTGCCCTTCTTAAAACGCACTTCCAAACCATCCTCAAGAAGTTGCGAAACAGAAATCAAATTGAAGTTCAAATTCTTAACCAAAGCAACATTCTTCAAAGAGAAATGATATGAAATGCGAATAGAGCCTATGCCACTTACCTTTCCTTGACCACTGTTCCCGAATGTGATGTACTCTTTGGAGCTCGGGGGAGTGAGACTGGAGAACCATCTGCAATGTCCCGTCATGTGGCGAGAGCATCCTAAGTCCATGATCCAAACATCCTCCAGTCCCCGGTCCTGCACAATCAGTGGCTCTAAGTGGGAGCAAATGGTCCAGCACCAGGTTTAGCAAAAGAGCTAAACCAGTGTCGAGCCATCTGCTCAAAAGATGGAAAGCGAAAACCATCAAAAGAGTTTGGACCAAAACACGGCTCAAAGCGCGGTCCTCGGTCCTGCCTAACCCTGCGGCCACGAGATCCAGGACCGTAGCCAATACGGCCTGGAACTCTGCCGGAACGGACACCACCAACTGGAGCATGGGCAAGAAAGTCGTCTCCTCTTCCACCACCTACACGACGCGGCCTGGCCTCCAGCCTCTCCCCGTGCCGAGGAACACGCAGTCTACCACCCAGCTGGTAGAACTGCTCCTAATTACTACGAGCCCTCTCTGCTCTCTCAACCCGCTTCCTCCTGAAGCAGAACTCCGCAAGATGCCCGTCTCTCTGACAGTACTCACAATGATAGGTGGGCTTCTTGGGGTGTGGTTGAGGCTTGGGATGTTTGGGCTTGGTAGTGTTTGGTGTGGTCTTCTTGGGTTGAGAGGGTCCAGGAAGAGAGTCTAGAGAAGAGTGGAGGTGTTTGGGCTTAGGAACCCAGATAGGTTTCTTGGGTGGAGCTTTGGGTGGTTCATGAATCACTCCATCCTTGGGCTGACAAGCCTGGGAGGTCTCAGTGGAGTGAGTCTTGGGATACCTCTGCTCTGGAGTCATTTTGCTCCACTCCACTGCCCGGCTAATGGCACTCTCAAAGTCAGCCTTGGTGTAGGTATAACCTACTCCAAACCCATCCTGCCTCTTGAACTGTTGTATCATCATGTCGAGTTGAGGATCTCTGGCACTGATCCAACTCAGGATGGAACGGAGGTAAAAGTTCTCATTCGGAGAATCTGCTAGCTCCTCTCTCAAGGAAGCTAGAACCTCCACCTGAGACAAGCAGGTCTCACACTCACTCTCTACTTGGACAGACTTTTCGGCTTTCAGCTTGATCAACTACATTCTAAGAGACAGACAGTTCTCACAGACAGTGGGTGGAACTGACAGTGTCTCAAGCTCTAGCCTAGTCTGAGCAAGCTCAGCTCTCAACCTCTCCAAATCACTCAAATGCTCATCACCCTTGGATTTCAGCTCAGCTAAGGCAGCTAGATGAGATGGGCAATGAACACAGGGTGCGACAATAGTGGCATGAGCATCTTTCAGCTCCAGCTGAGCGCTTTCAAGCTCAGTGGCCAAAGCGTCCCTCTCATCAACCCTTTCTGTGTATCTGGACTTTAGAGTCGACAGGTCACACGGAAGCACCTCACACTTCGGGCACTCACTGCTATCATCCAAGCAAGGGGAAGAAGATAGACTCTCAATTCTGCCGTTGGCCACGGCATGCTCACTCTCTAACTCATCTATCCTCTTTTGGCCCCCCTAAGCAGTTTTTCCCGATATTTTAACTCTGACGATTGCTCTCAAGTAAATCAACAATTTCTCGTTCATAGGATGATACCCTTGTTGTCGTCGTCGTCGGAGTCATCGGAGGAGCTCTTTTCTTCCCTATCCCCAAGAGCCATTGAACAGAAGCTCTTGCGGGATCTTTGGCGCTGGTGAGAACGGCTCTTCGGCTTGTCCCCGAAAGCCATGAAGCAGAGGCCCGCCGGATCGTCCTTGTCCTTCCCCTTCCTGATAGCGATCTCTCATCGCTTCAGCTCGATGAAGAGGAAGAAGACGTGGACCACTTGGAGTAGCTCTTCTCCATCTCAGCGAAGAAGGCCTTGTCGCGCTTCTTATTCTCTCGCCGGTAATCCTTCAGGGCCTTCTTGAAAAAACGGGTCTTCGGCTTGCCCTTGTTGAAGGATGAGCTCTCATGCTTGCCAGAGTCGTGGAAGCCACCACCGGTGCCCTTCTTGTGTCCATTGCGCTTGGGGCAGTCGGCGATGAAGTGTCCTGGATCCCCACACTCAAAGCATCCGGATTTTGTGCTGTGTCTTTTGAACATTCTCTTATCATAGACACGACGCACCCGGTTGTTAAAAAGACACAAATCATCATCTCCCAACAACTCAAGCTGGTCCTCAGTGATAGACATCAAGGAGAACCAGCACAGCTCACAGCAGAGGGATCAACAGAAGGTGTAGCAAGGGCCAGGGATTTTGATCCAGAACCAGTGAGATTTGATCTCAGCTGGATATCTACCTCAGTGGCCTTCAGCTTGCTAAACAACTCAGAAATGGTCAAGGTATCGTAAGAAGTTCTCTCGACGATAGAGGATACCTTGATCTCCCAGATCTTTGGGTCAAAGGTATGGAGAACCTTGAGCGCCTGCTCGTGATCTGAGACTAACTGAGCACCCTCAGCCTTGTTGTCCTGAAGCTTGTTAATGATCGATTGAAAGCGACCAAACAAGGCTTCAAAAGATTCACCCGGCTTCTGTGTGAAGTTCTCGTACTCACGCTGGTAGGTCTGATAGAGCCAAGCCTTGACCTGGGCTGTTCCCTCATGGTGTGCCTTGAGGGTAGCCCAGATCTCTCTCGCAGTGGAGAGATGACTCACACGCTCAACTCAATGGGACCTAAACCAGAAACAGAATGTCACAGCCTTACTGTTACTCAGATGCTGAGCAATGATACCAGCAGTACCCTGCTCAGTGACTGGCAATATGACAAACGTGGTGTGAACGCAAATGTCCCAAATGTCCGAACCCTGGCTCATGAGATAGGCTCGCATGCGAGTCTTCCAATAATTATAGCCATAGGCTTCCAAGGACGGGACATTGCCAGGAGATGTCATGGTCACTACCGGGGTTTAGAACCGGTTAAGGTATGGAAAAACCCTAACCAAGCTCTGATACCACTTGTAGGACCGAAAGTAGCGACCAGAGGGGGGTGAATGGGCGCCTTAAAAATTCTTTTGAATCAATGGCCTGTTCCCAATACCCAACGCACCTCAAAAGACTAAGCAGCAGAAAATAAACAGATAGCCTAAGTCTAAAGGTATCTAGTCTAAAAGCAGCTGAAGGCAAACAGAGAATTATCAAAGCAGTTGCTAATAGACAGATAAACAGTAAACGCTAGGCTAGGCAATACAAACTTCTCAGTAAGGCAATCTTGGTGCACTATGAGAGAGAAGAGAAGTTACCTGTTCAAATCTGTCTCCTGTTCGAAACTCGGCGAAGCCTGCTTCGCAGGTCGAAGTCTGCTTCGCTAGCCGAAGCCTGCTTCGAAAGTCGAGGTCTGGTTCGGAGGTGGTAGTCGAAGTCTATCGAAGGTGTTGTGTAAATGCCGAAGGTAGGAATTGAAGTGAGCTTCGAAGCAAAGTATGAGAAAGTCGGAGCCTGCTTCGAAGTATGTACTTCGAAAGCAAGACTTCGAACACAGCTTCGAACCCAAGTACTTCGAGCCAAACTTCGAACAGAAAACTTCGAACGCAACACACAGACGAATAAACTTCGAACAAAGAAGCGAAGCTTGTCACACGACAAGAGACACCAAATTCGAAGCCTACACTCTACCTTCGAAAAGAGCAAGCTTCGAAAGGAGAAGCGAAGGCTGACACGTGACAAAAGAAACCAAAACGAAGCCTAACAGAACGACAAGCTTGAAGCCAACTTCGAAACCTATCGAAGTGTGAACTTCGAAGAGCTCGAGGCGGAGTACCTTCGTACTGTTGTTCGAAGTATGCGACACTGTCCGTTAAAATACTTCGCAGCTAGCAACTCAGGACAAGAACGAAGTTCGAAGTTCCAACGAAGCCTTCGGGTATGTCAGATCGAAGCATGCCTCACGGAGCTGAGGGGCTTCGAACAGAGAGGATGGCTTCGCCAGAAAACGGTCAGAAAAGGTGTTAGGACCTATCAACTTCGATCAAAAGGGTGTGCAGTAGAAAGCAAAAGCTGACACTAGAGTACTGTTGCTACAGTGGAGGAGTACTACTTGCAAACAGCAAGAACTAGTACTCTGCTTGTGAAGAACAGAAGCAAACCGAAGCACCAAATCGCTCAGGAAATAGATTTCTGCCCGCAAACTGAAGGAGTACAAAATTAAATGCACCACACAGCCAGAGGGAATCCAAAACCGACCAGACCAAGGAAAATGAAACGAAGATGAACTCACAGAAGGTTCCTGGCGGCGCACACAAACGGGAGAGAGAGAAAAAACGCAGGGAACAAGAAGAATGACCCAATGAATGATTCAAAAGTGATTTCTAGAAGGGTAGTCCAAACCCTAGGGATTGGGGCCCTATTTATAGGCTGCCCAACACTAGGAATATTCTACCAGCCCCTTAGGGTTTTTACAGACGCAAGAATAAAGGAAAGACTTTACTAGCCCTTAGGTATTTTTACAGACATGACTGACCTGACTGTGGGCCTAGAGATACATATGACTTATCCGGAAGCTCAGCTTTCGTAGCGACTACGGCTTCTCTTCTGGACAGTCGGATACAAGATAGGACGGTCCGTCAGTTTTGCGCCGAAACTGACAAAGCCGCCACCGAATTTGCACCAGGTACCCGGATTGGGCCAGCCCGATTCCGCAGCTCTCTCAGCCCGGCAATCACTCACCGCCCGTAGTACCTGAGTCAACCCTGGTCAACAGCCTAGTGGGTCTTCTACTGCTTCTGGCCCATGTACCCGGATTGGGCCAGCCCGACTTCACAGCCTCCTCTGCCCCGACAGTCGCTCGCTGCCCGTGTACCTGAGTCACACGCGGCCCATGAAACAGTAGATCTCTTCTTCTTCTGTCCTCTTTGACTATCGTTGACAATGACTCATCACTTCTGGAGCCATGAGGCCCACGCTATTCAGCATGGCTCCTCACTGATCTGGATCCGGTCCACGTGCACAGTGCGCGGGTTCGCGGTGGATTCGGTTCACCGTGGACCAGCGACTGTTTTCAGTTTAAAATAAATTCCTAAAATTGTTTTTAAACTTCAAAAATTCATATATTTCTCATTTTAACTCCAAATTTGACCATTCCAATTTCAAAATTTATATTTTTATTCTCTACATGTTCATGCAATAAAAACAGTAGGTTTACCTTGGACATTTTATTTTTATTTAATAAAGTATTTAAAACACTTTAGGGTAAATTAATAATTCTTTTTAGAAAAATCTAGAACTCCATAAATTGTCTTAAAAAGTTAGATAACAATTTCAGAATATTTAATAACTTTATTTCACTTGTTTTAATCCAACCAAAGTCTATTTGCTTGAAGTGTGATTTTGGATTGTTTGTTGAATGTTATGTTTCTTATTCGTATCGAGAAGACTACGACGCCGCCGAAGAACTAGAGTATTACACCCGAGGTGTCCTCCATCACCCTGAACAAGGCAAGTCACCAAACAAATTTTTGAAGCATATTGAACCTGGTTTTCTTAAAGTATTGCTAAAACTCATAGGTTATACATGCATTAGTCAAATTGAAAGCCCTTACATTATATTTATTTAGATCCCCGACCTTGAAGTGCAAACCCAAGCCATGCTATTGAGCCTAAACTCCTTGTCACCATATTATCAGTACTAATAAGTAGTGTCCAATGTATTGCACACCGCTATAGGTTAAAAATGAGTCGTAGAGATTTGGATTCTATTATATGATCCCCGTTATTCTCACCCCTGGAATTCAGATGGTTATGGAGTTTTGGTTAAGTGTGTAAGCATGGTGTGTTCTGGGTGCAAGCTAGGGCATTGGTCTCGGTAGCACCCGAGGCACTATAAGGACCGGTCTGCGGGATCCGTTGCAATACATTTCCGTACTAGCACAAGTCTAGTGAGTAAGTCCTAACTAAGGTATGGAGTGTTCCAACTCAAGGCACCACTTGGAGATGGGTCAAGCAGCACCTGCGGGTGGCTTGTACCGACGTGGCGCAAAAGGGGGTGTGACGTTAGCCCGGAGTGGCAGGCGCGCCGGCGAAACCTAGAGCGGTGTTATCAGCTTGAAGCATTTCATGCTGAGGTTTTGGCACGAGTTCCCGTGGTATGGGTCATCTCGTTACACTTTGGTGTGTGGGATGAGTGCTTGCCTTGTGGGTACAGTGGTACACCTCTGATCAGAGTTTAAATCTTTTAGAAAAGCCGAGCCCATGATCAAGGGCGGGTTGCGTGACTACTCACAGTAGTTTATATTATGAGTGTGTGCTGATTGGCATGGAGAAGGATGTTGAGCGAGGAGGGAAAACATACTTCTCGAGTTAGATGATATTACATTGTTCAGGTTTATTATTCTGCATAATTAAATTGACTACACTAAATGCTGCAACTGAAAAACGTACTTTTCCGCACTTTAAACCATTATCTTCCCCTTGTTATTACCCTGCATTATTATTGCATTTCTCGATGACTTGTTGACACTTTTGTACTCATACCTGTTGGACAAACACTTCAGAGGCTGTTTACTACGAGGAGGATGGTCTGGAGTAGCGACCCAGTCGAGAAACGATCATGAAGGTGTTCATCATGGTTTATTTTCATAGTTCTTTAATTTTACACTTGTGTAATAATGTGGTCTGCGAACCACGGATGTTGACTGTATGTACGTTGTCGCATGATGGACCTTGTATTATTGTTTTTCTATGGAAATTCAATAATGTTCCGATTTCGTAAAATCGGGGACGTCACACATTGGACATTATCTAATAATACTAATATTATGGTGACAAGGATTTTAGGCTCGATAGCATGGCTTGGGTTTGCACATCAAGGTCAGGGATCTAAATAATTATATTGTAAGGTTTTTGATTTGACTAATGCATTTATAACCTATGGGTTTTAGCGATATTAATTAAAACTGGGTTCAATATGCTCAAAAAGGGTTGGTGACTTGCCTTGTTCTGCAAATGATGAAGGTGGAACCTCGGGAAAATATTCAGGCTCCTCGGTGAGGTATTCTTCTAGGCACGCAAAACGAGAAGAATAAACAATTAAAAACAATAAAATAAACAATACAAACATGTAAATTTTATTGGCAAACATGTAGAGAATAAAAAGATAATTTTCTAGAACTTAAATGGTCAAATTTGGAGTTATTTGAAGGAGATATGAAATTTTGAAGTTAAAAAATTCTGGAATTTATTTTAAATCAGAAACGGTCTTCGGTCCACGGTGAACCAAGCTCACGGTGAACCCGAGCACTGTGTTGTGCACCGGATGATCCAAGGCCGTCGGATCAAGATCTGGTCGGCGCAGCGCGCGCGGGGTGTTAAGTGAAAATGGACGACCCAGATTAAAAGATATCGCTCGATGAGATCTGACGAGCCAGATTAAACCGCGGTTGATTAACCTTGTCCAAACGATCACAATCGCACGACGCAGAGCGCGCCCGGCACGTACGCGGCACGGGCGAGGCAGAGGGCTTGTCCCCAACGCCGGCAGGATGCGGCGGCGCGGAGTAGTGCGACGGTGACCTAGAGCCTAAACTAATCGCTGAAACGGGACCAGAATATGGAGGGGAAGCGGATGGTACTGGAAACGACGATGGATGAGGACTGGCAGCGACCAGCGACGAGCAGAGGCGGCGAGGAGTGTTCGGGTCCTTGTCGGTGATGGGTTCCGGCGGTGATGAGCTCAAATGGAGTAGTGGCCGAGGTCGGGGAGACGACGGCGGTCACGGCGAGGTGGTCGACGGCGATGGAGACGGACTCTGGCGACGGCGAGCGGTGGATGGAGGGCGAGTAGAGGCGAGGTGGCGCAAAAACGCAATGTGGGGCTCTGATCGTGCGGGGACTTACGTGAGTGCGAGGACCGAACACGGTGACTAGGGGGGCTTTTATAGGGTGTCGGGCAGTGAAGAAGGGGCGTCGTGTGCCATGAAAGCCGAGAGGGGAGTAATGCTCCGGCGAGGTGTTTAACGCAGGCGATTATGGCGTTATGGGGCTTAATGCGATGGGATCCCGGGGTGAGAAACGTGCGTGTTGGATCATGGCGAGTAATTCCCCGGCATTAACTCACGGTGGGGCCCATGGTAGAGGCGGATCCAGAAACGATGGATTCGGCCGAAGATAGGGGCGACGGCGACGCAGGGAAGACGAAATTGATAAGGCGAGTCCAGCGGTCAGTGACGGGCGCAGGCGCGAGGGGCAATGGTCGGCGCCGACAGCGGGCCAGGGCACACGCGTGAGAGGGAGGAGACTGACAGGTGGACAGGGACTGTGAAGTGCGAGGCAGAGGGTGCCGACAAGTGGGCTCCATCTGTCAGTGAGGGGGTGTTGAGGTGAATGGGTGGGGCGGCCTATGAAGAGAAAGGGAGGGTGCGGCGCACTACTGTTTAAAATTCATTTCTGAATAAAAATAATTACTAAAAATAGTTTAAAATTATGAACTACTTGCAAATGCTCTAAAAATTGTAAAAATTCTTAAAATATATCTTGATCTCAAGAACATAATATAATTTTTCTCAGATCAATATTACGATTATTTCTATAGATTTTATTTATTTGGACATTTTTAGCTTTATTGAAAATCAATAATAATTCTTTTCGAGAGAAGTTATATTTATTATTTATTTTTACCTTTAAAAATTTGGGGTGTTATAGTATTGCATTGCACAATTTCATGAAATAACTATGTAGTTGCCGATTATTTTATAAGATGAACTATGAACTTTTTTATTTATCTAATATATTTTTCAATTATTTAGTTGCATCATGACTGTTTCTATTTATATATATATAGAATATTATAATGATGAAAATCATGTCAATTATAAAAACAATCGACTTGCAACAACTTTTTCACGATAGATTAACTAAACGACTTTTAACTTTTCCCACAACAGACAACTTCCAACAACTTTTTCATAGCAGTCAGAATACACACTCAATTCAGATTCTAAGAGTAAGAGTAGTCATGCTGTTAAAATCTCCTCAAACAGGGCTTGATCTATCTATTCTGGTGTGAGTGTGACAACAACTAATCTGGATGTCCGTCTGCTCGACAGCCCACATTTCAATACGGTCTCTGGACTCTGCACAGCTTTCACATTAACAATTTGTAACCGAAAGAAAAAAGAACAAACGAAGCTCGGATATCTGACCCACTTGGGATGAGAAAAAGTACGAATGGAAGCACAAAGTCAATATGTTGTGTATCCTACTGACATTTTACACCACTCCAGATGGAAGTCGAAGCACCAGCTGCCCACCAACAAGGCTGCACCACAAGAACACTAGTTAGGCAATGTTCAAGCTTGCCTTGCTGATAGCAAAAAGGTAGATTATGTACCTCTTCACATAGTAGTAGCAGAAATCAGCAAGGATGAACGTCTGAACGATTTCAGAGAGAAGCACCATCGAAGGCCACAGACCATAGCCCAGAGCAGTCAACAATCGGCCACGGGTATCCAAAACCTGCAGAATTGAGTATAGTTAATTGGTTTACTTGGGCTCAGTAAAAAAAAACTTGAAATCTACAACATGATTTCAATCTTTTGTTCTTTCCAACCAAATGATAAGGTTGTTACATCTCTTACATAAAAGTAACATATTTCTCAAGATGATACAGCTTAAAACGCAGATGTGATAATATGATAATATTCCCTAGGATATCACTGTTAACATATGAGCATGTGATGAAGACTGAAAAGGGAATACACATCAGTACAAATGCATAGGTTGTCACATTGATTCCTGGTTATCAATACTCACTGCACTGCAGTGTCACATTGATGTGTGATAACAACATAAATAAACTAGAGGTGGTGTTTCATTTTGTACCTCTAGCAGAATTACACATTTCACTTGTTTCCTATTATTCTGTTTGGTTAATCTAAGTTTACGTGTAGCCTCAAGTCCTCGACTCTCAACCCACCTCTTGTAAATGTCATGTGCTATAACTGGTATGAACATCATTTGTCCTCGTTTTCCTTTTATTCTGTTTTGTCAATCTAAGATTATCTGTTGTCTCAACTGTCAACCTACCTATTAAAGAGTAAATTCCATAAAACCCCAGATTTTGTGGCATAATTATCAGTTATCACAAAACCCTAGGTTATGGGTTTGTTTCACAAAACCTTTGGTTTTGAGGAAATGTTGCTTAAAACCCAATACAGCTACTTCCTCTAGGAATTCCATCATCTGACAAGTGGGTCCCACTTTTCAGTTCCCATCTCTTCTCATTGCCTTTCAATATGTCAGCAGAGTACATCTGAAAGACGGGCAGCACGAGCCCAGGCACGACGACAATGCACAAGCATGGACATCACTGCTGAGCGAGAGTTTGACCAAAAGTTAGCCAGTGACGAGAGTTCGAACATCCAGCATGCGGCATGGCAAATAATCTGGAACCAAGAGGCAGCGTAACACCAGCTCAGATGTCCATGGCAGCATCTGAAAACCGAACTGGCTGCCTGCTGGCAGCTTGTGCAAGCTCATGCTGCCC